>BGPT01000390.1:194922-255336 GCA_003297045.1 Symbiodinium sp. clade C Y103
ATAAGCATAGCGTAAGGATGTGACATAGAGTGACTCACGAGCAGATGACACAGGACCTTAGAACCTTCCTTATCCCTCTCCAGTCGTAATCCTTCATAATTACACATTTCATTTATTATATTTTGCTAATGATCTTTACTTTCTTTAATCCACATAGAATACTTTTCAATTATCTGCTTTTATTAGTTGAAATTACGTGATTATTATGTGAAGTTCCTGGACTAGAGATTACATGACCATAAAGCCTAGAAACAGAGCCAGACAAGGATAATTCTATTCCAGTGGCTTCCCGCGGTCTATAGTCACTCAAAGTCCCGTGTTTCATCTCTGTACTCGTCTCTTACTCACATCTCACTCACTTCCGTCACGAGTCGAGGCACGAGAGGAGTGTAAGGGAGTGGAGTGAGACGTGAGAGGCGGAAGGAAGGTGAAAGACGGTGACGGTAGCGAACGTAAGGAGCGAAGGAACCGTCCACCTTACTCACGCCATGCTTCCCTCACTCTCNATCAACATTTATTTTGGTTTTTTGGACATCCAGAAGTTTACATATTAATAATTCCTGCATTTGGGATCATTTCCATAATAATTTCTGGTATTTTACAGTTAATAATCTTTGCTAACCAATCAATGATCTTTGCCATGTCATCTATTTCTCTTCTTGGAGGTCTTGTTTGGGGACATCATATGTATACTGTAGGTTTAGAAAGTGATACAAGAGCTTATTTTACAGGAGTTACAATCTTAATATCCTTACCAACTGGTACAAAAATCTTTAATTGGCTTTTTACATATCTCTCAAATCCACCATTATTACACCTTAGAATTACTTCTGTCTTACTCTCACATCTCTTTTTATTAATGTTTACTATAGGTGGGTCAACAGGAATAATTCTTGGAAATGGTGCAGTGGATCTAGGATTACATGATACATATTATGTTGTAGCACATTTTCATTTTGTTCTTTCTTTAGGAGCTATAATTGCTATATTCTCTGGAATAATCTTGAATGGAGAAAAGATTGTTGCTACTAAGAATTTATTACTTTCATCCTCATGTACACTATCTCTTTATCATTTACATTTAATATTTATTGGTATTCTTCTTACCTTTTCCCCAATGCATTTCTTAGGATTTAATGTTATGCCAAGAAGAATCCCATCCTTTCCAGATTCTTTTCATTCCTGGAATTCCCTGTCATCTATTGGATCAGGAATAACTTTCCTATCTTTTGGTCCACCTCGCGTAATGATATGAGAAATGAGAAAGGAAACGGTAAGATGAAGAACGAAGGACCAGTGTGAATATGACGAGAAGAGTGGCGAGATGCATTGTGTAAAGAGTGACGAGTCCCACGCCTGTTCCTTACGCCCTGTGGTCCGGATGTGTAGAGAGAAGAGTGAACCGGCCCGCCATCACTCGTCACATCACCGTCACACTCACTCTCTTACCGCCGCTTCTCACTGTGTTCCGCTCCTTTCTCTCGCTTCACGTAATGAGACGCGTAGCGGACGAGGTGACAAGGTGAGGAAACGAACCGCGGAGCCGAGGAGACAAGCGGCGAACCAACCGTAACGACAATATGATCTCGGGTTCCAAGTTCCAGGATTCATAGTCTTATTGATAGGAGCGGGTCGTATGTTGTGTAAAGAGGAGCGGAAGTGATGAAGCGACGAGACTCGACCCGCTCCGTACACCTCACGTACCTTCTCCTTACGCGCCGCAGGCATCGCGAGACGAAGTGGAGCGACAGGAGGAACGAGGGAGGAACGACTGGAGTGACGACGGGAGTGACACGAGTCGAGCGGNGCAGGCATCGCGAGACGAAGTGGAGCGACAGGAGGAACGAGGGAGGAACGACTGGAGTGACGACGGGAGTGACACGAGTCGAGCGGGGCCGGAGGCCGGAGTGAAGCGTAGCGTAGCGACCCCGCCTCTTCCCACCGTCGGCCACTTCATGCTCGGTCCCTTGTCCCTCACGGCCGACGGTGTACGGGGAAGAGGCGAGTATGACGAGAGGAGAGTGTAAGTGGCGAAGCCCGTCGCTCTCTCTCTCCGTCACACGTATCGCCGCTCCTTGCCGTCTCATGTCCTACGGTCATTCGCCTAGCGGAGCGTCTCACGTAGTGACGGGAGGAACGGAGAGAGAGCGTAGAGAGAGGTGACCGACTCAGGCCGCTTCTTACCCTTCCAGCCTGATCCGTCCGTCTATGAATCGCATGCCACATTTAGTCTCGTCCCTTATCACGTCATGTTCCTCGCTCCTTTCATTCCGCTCGTTCCCATGTCTCTCGCCTCCTTCCCAGTCGGAACCTCACGGAGTGTCTCACGTAATGGAGGTGAGGAGAAGCCGAACCGAAGTGTAGAGAGACATGACGTGAGGAACTGGAAGTGGATGGTAAGTGAAGTGATGTGTAAGAAGCGAAGCACCTAGGGACTGTGAGAAATGAAGTGAGGAAGTGACGAGTGTAGGAAGTGCATGTGAGGCGAGGTAAGTGGGGACAGAGGTAACGACAGAGCCACGAGCCGAGCCAGACGGAAGGCGAAGGGAACATTATCATAAAGACAACTTACGACATCTCCCTCGATTTCCAGGATTCTTTGTTACCTTTAGGATTCTTGTCACTCTGGTCGGCCGCTCGTTCACTCCGTTCGTCGTCTCACACGTTCGTCTCCTCTCCTCGTTCACTCACGTCCTCCGGGCCCTTCGGGCCGCCGTAAGGCGAGGAGAGACGTGAGGGGACGGGGTGTGTAAGGAGACGATAAGAGACGACGGACGGTCCATCACACGAGTTCTGTCCCTTCTCCTTACACACCCCGTCCGTACGCTACGCTTCCCCTCGTACCGTATCCCGTGCCCGTCGGAGACGCCGCGGAGCGGTTCGGCACGGGGTACGAGGGGAGAAGAAGCGTAGCGCCCCCGTTCCCGTCCCTCGGCCTGGTCTCGTCGGCTCCCTTGTCACCTCCTCACCCATGCCTCCCGGAGGGCCGAGGAACGAGGTGAGGTAACGAACCGAGTGACGAAGGACCGGAGGTGAGGCATGGGGGCGGTTCACTTCACGTTCACCCTCCTTCACCTCTCCTTCCGTGCCGAACCGGCCACAGGCCGGCGCCTACGGCGGGCACGGGAAGGAGGGTGAGGTGAACGAGTAAACCGCTGGAAAGGAAGTGGCGAGTCTGTGAAGTGAACAGAGGCGACATGGTGAAACAGGTGGTAAGGAAGTGACTAACCGGTAGGGAGATGACGTGAGTGACGAGTGGCGGGTCCTCGGTCTGGTCTGTTGGCCCTCGGCCCCTCGTACACCGTGTCTCCCGTCGTGTCGTGACGTGTGAGGTGAAGGGCGAAGCCCCGCCTCCGGCGCCTCACAGGACTCGACACAGAGAGACACGTGGGGCCGCTTCTCACCTACGCTCCTCCGTTCGTTCCTCACTTACACTCGCACCTCTCACATCACCCACTCCACCGTCTTTCACTGTCTCACTCGTCCTTCGTCTGTTCCGTTCCAGCTCGTCGGTCTATCACTCGTACCTCACTCATTCCCTCCTCACTTCCACTTCACTTGACTTGGACTAATCTCAACAAATGAAAGACGGTGTGTGAGTAATGAGTGAGTGAAGAACGAGTGAAGCGAGAGAACGAGTGACAAAGGAACGAGAGATGGAGCGAAGGGAGATGATAAGGGAGCGAGTATGAAGAGGTGAAAGTGAGAGTGTTCCCGTCGTATTCCATTCCGTTCCAGTTCGTCACGCCTCACCTACGGTTCGTTTGGCTCACTTTCACTTCACTTCACTACACCTCATACACTTCACACTTCCCTTATCAATCTCCTCACGGTTCATACTGTAAGGAGAGGTGACAGAGTGACGTGAGAAGGGACCGCGCGCCTTCCATTCGTATCTCACTCCAGGCGCTTCGCTCACGGAACGGTAATGTAATGAGAGTGAAGTGAGGTGGGAAGGGTGGGAAGTGTACGGCGGGAACGCTCACGCTCTCGCTACTCTCGTCCCTTTCCACTCGCTGCTTACCCGTGTCGTTTCATATCATTCCCTCGGGCCGTCTTATTGTCGTTACATCTTTCCCTTCACTTTCTACTCGTGAACTGGGCTAAACTGCTTCCATATCTCTTCGGTCCTTTATCACTCCACCTACATTCCGCTCGGTTTCTCTACGTTCGTTCGTGCCTTACTCACTCCGCATGCCCTTCGCTTCCTTCTCCATGCCTTACAACCTGCTCCCGTGTTTCACCATCATATCTCCGCCCTTTACGCTTCCTTTCGCATGCCATTCTAATCCCGTCCCTACAGCATCCTACCGTTAGATCCGTACCATTCCCGTTCCTCATTCATTGGCATGCGCTCGCGACTCACAGATAAGGAGAATTCAACCATTAATGCTGCATCTTGGCTCTTNACCGTTAGATCCGTACCATTCCCGTTCCTCATTCATTGGCATGCGCTCGCGACTCACAGATAAGGAGAATTCAACCATTAATGCTGCATCTTGGCTCTTCAGATTCCCGCCTTCATCTCACTTCCCTTAGGACCACAACTTCTGTATCTCGGGTCGCTTCCTAGTCGCGACCCTCACCACCCGACACCAACCACCCAACCCCCAACCATACGCGCCGCAGGCTGAGGGAGGCGAGAAGCGCCGGAAGGCGCCGGCTCACGCCGGTCCCTTCTCGCCTCCCCCTGCGGGGCCACGGTACGGAGGACACGAGGTAACGAGTGGCTGACGGACCGTGTGTCTCCCTTCCCACCGCCTCTGTCACCTCCGTTCGTCTGCTTCGCCTCTCGACTCGTGTGCCTCCGGCCGGAATGGAATGGAGGAAGGAGGGACGTAGAGAGGCGGGAATGTAGAGAGCGAGCCACATCACGCCTGTTCCTTCCGTACCGTCGCGTCTCACATTCACTCCGTTCAACATGCGACTAGTGAAGGGACCGGAGGGAACTGAAAGGAACCGACGGGACTGAACCGCCATCATCAGTGAATCAAGTGAGCGAAGCGTAAGAGGAGCGAGATACAGAGATGAAAGGGATATGAAAGGTGCGGGATTTCTTGACTAACTTTCCCTTCATATTGAGTCTTATTAAATTACAGGATTTCTGTTGTATTTCACTCTTATTTTCATTATCTTTTTACATTACAGCATTATATTATTATTGTGAATTCTTTAGGATAATTTCTGTAATTTATTTCTATTATCTGTAAAACACTTCTATTTCTATATCTTTCCAATAATTAATTTATGATATTTATTTCCTTATCCATTTCATCTATTTACATTTCTCTTTGTACACTTCTTTTAACTCACTTTAATCTCATTTCATTTAATTTATTCTCAGGAACTTTCTTTCTTATAGGTGAACTTCATATTATTTTTCTAATCTTTTCCAATTATTTGCCATTAGAACTTCATAAACCCTGGAAACAGAGGCATAAAAGTAATTATTATATTCTAATCTGTATCTGAGGGTTCATTCTATACCAATAATTACTAATATATTTCAAATAATTTACAGATAATAAAGTAAATAATAATATGAAAATATCTTAATAATATCTGCTTTTCCTGGTTGTTTCCACGGTCTTTCAATCCCTTCCTTACGTTCAGAGGTTACACTTTATTCTCGTAATCTTCATTAATAATATAAGAGTAAATGAAAGTCATAAGTTGTATCATGTAATCCTAAATGAAGCGGTAATAGAATGATAATAGCTGGCAAGGATAAGAGAATTATATTCCAGCAAAAGTAATAATAATAAAGAAGTTTTATATGATGATATTATTAGAGAAAGATTCATAAAATAAATTGGGATTAATAAAAGTAAATAAATATAATTCTATGGTAAATAAAGCTTTAAAGAATATGAATATTTATTAGGAGTTATTATTATATTATATTATGAAGATATCTTTATTTATTATTTACTTCTATTATCTGCTATCTTTTGGTCATTTATTATTTCATTATCCTTTTTTACTGGATTTTATTATGAAAGGCACAGGAAATTAATGTGAAGAACCTTATAGGTGTAGATTATAGATTCCTGGACGATTAACCCTCTGCCAACAGTCTCACCATCAGAGATTAATTCAGTAGCAATAATATCCTGTTCTTGGGTGAAGGTAAGATGGAGCGAGATTACAGCTGGAACAGTGATTACGTGAGGTGCAGTGAAGTGAGTCTATGAAGGGTTGAGGATATGACAGTGAGAGACGGGATGAGATTGAAAGGCGCGGGCTTCTCATAGTCACATCCTTGTCCTGAGCCTGTGGTTGATGGTGGAATGGTCTGTCTGTTCTACATTCCCTTCCGTCCCTTTACGCCTCTTTCTTCGCTCGAGTTCTGTTGTCATGGTCTGTCAGTTGTTCCCTCGCTTCACGTCATCTCATCTCATCTCATTTCATTACAGCATTTACGATTAAATCTCTTCGTTCCCTTCACTCGTCTACGCCTCGCTTGTTCACACTCAGAGAATTAATAGAAGACTGTTGAACCACCTGTAGCCCCTGCATCTCGCACGTTCAATATCCACCTCATTCACTCTCAGTTCTCTTACCGCCTGTTTCCTCGTTCTGTCCCGCGTCTCACTGTCGGTCTCTTCGTTCCCTTTCGTTTGCCGCGTGTCGGGCGCCTTCTCGTGCCTCGGAACCGGCGCCGCTCTCTCGCTCGCTCTTCACTCCCGTCACTTCTCACACTCCTTCGTTCCTCCTGTTCCTCTCACTCGCCTACGGCTCACTCGACTCACTAGACGGAACGAGAGTGTAACGAGAGNACCAGTTTACTCTTGGCATTTCCCTTTCATATCTCTTTCCATACGGTGCTTTGATGATAGGAAGTGAAGGGTAAGGAATGGTATGGGTAGAGAGACGAGACCCGCGCCAACTGTGACTGGAAGAGACCAACCTGTGTCCCGAAGGAAGCGTAGAGCCCAGAATGTAATGAGATGTCATATCCCTTCCATAGCCCTCAGTTTCCAGCATTTATCATTAGAATCCCTGGTCCAGCTGCTATCATTCTGTTACTCGGACCTCTGTTTCTCATTGTTAGCCGCTCGTTTGGTTCCGTATCACTCCTCGTCCATCATCTCGCTCGGTTCATACTCTAGGCCAGGTGCTTCCAACCCGAGACCTCAGATGCCAGCTATTTACCCTCGTATCTCTTTGTGTCACTCCCTTACGGTCCTTCACCTTCAATCATCGCCTCTCAATCTCTAAGGCTGGGGTAACTGACCGTGATGCACCGGAATCGAAGCACCTAAGGACTGTAATGAAACGGAACGAGATGAATCACGAGCGAACATTCTATCTTATGGTCTATCCGTGAGGTTCGGAGATGATGAGAACAAGCGGAGCGAGTATGGTGGGAGGAACGACAGACGGTCCGACACGCGATGCGAAGGGAAGTGAACGGTAGGTGCGAGGTTATGACGGTAGACTGACGAATGAGATACGAAGGGAGCCGGTAGTGACTGGAGTGAGATGAGAGAGAATGAAAGGCGTGGACATTGAAAGTTCTCTCGTAATATCTGTTGGCAGGAGGTAACTATGAATGATGGAATCTCGGAAGCTGAGTCACTCCAGTCCCTTCCTGTCACTGATGGCGGCCCATTCTCACCTCTTTCTCTTGCCACGCGGGGCCGCCACTATCAATCACATGCCAGTCACTCCTCACTCGTTCATTCCGTTCCATTCGCTTCCCTACTCCACACCTCCATGCCTCTCGCTCCGTATGCTTCCCGTTCGGTCCGTTTCCTCACGTCAACTTCCCTCACGTCCCTCATCACTTTACGGTCCCTTCCATAGTCTATCATTCACCTATCCTACCTCACTCCTGCCTCTCACTGTCGGTTTCTCACTGTGTTCCAACCTCCAGCTCGAGTCCTACGGAGTGAATGTGAGATGATAAGGAACGGAACTAGAAAGACTTACGAGAAGACCCTGAAGGAAGAGAGTAGGAAGAGAGAACCCGAGATCAATGGGTGACAGTAAGGCGTGGTCAACAGGAACTTGACATCCTACGACTAATGAGAGTGAACGGTAAGAGAACGAGTGGTCAAGATACGACTGGAAAGGAAGATCCGACATTATGATTACAATATGAGCCTGTAAGAAGAACTCAAGACAAGATGATGAGGAAAGTGTTACAAGGATGATCGTTCCCAGCTTATAGGAACAGGAATCATAAAAGGATAAAGAAATTAGTAAATTAATAAAAATAAAGAAATGAAAGAAGTAAATAAGATAAGAAATCCAGTAAATAAAGTAGAAAATATAATGATATAGCTTCCTAAAAGACATGAGATTAACCGTATAACATAAGATCTTTTAAGGTGAGCCAGTCTATCCTAGATCTATTTCTCTTTATGAAGTGAGATTATGAAGGGTTGGAAGTGGAGGGAAGGTAAGGTGGACACAGAGACAACGGAAGACTGATGTAGGTGTAACTGTAAGACTCCAGACGTAGCGGGTGGTGTGGTAAGAGAAAGAAGAGAGAGACACACACCGCTACTCCACCCGCTACCGACGCTTCACTTCGCTTCGCGTCTCATTCATTGACAGAGGAACGTAGGACCACAGGGTGAACCGTAAGGCATGGAATGAGAGACGAACCGTAACCCGCGCCCTTCTCACCCGCGCCTTTCATTCTCATTTAATCTGTTCCGTATCTGAGGCGTAGTGAGTGGAGTGGGGAGGGTTGGAAGGGGCTGGGACTCAACCTCATATCCTTGCAACCGATGCCAATTCACTTCACCTCCATTCGCTACGCTTCTCTACACTCACTTCGCCTCGTATCCTCTCTTCATGTCTCTTCGAGCCGTGGAACGTAAAGGAACGTGAGGAAAAGGGACGTGATATGGACGGGAATGAGAGGTACACACGGTCCATCGGTCGCTTCTTACTCACCATCAATCATAAGTTCTCTTTACAGGTGGATCATTCATTATCAGTTTAACCGTGTCTTTCAGAAATTAAATTAAAGTTCACATTTCCAGCCTTATCTTCTTACCTGGGCTGCTTCCATGTCGATCGATCCTCGGGTTCTCTCTGCTTCCGTAACTCAAGTGCTGTAGGTGGAGTGTTGTCTATTGGTTTCTGCTTCCATTTCGATCGTTCATAGGTTGACCGCTTCCATCGGGGCCCAGGGTCGTACATCCTTGGTTTGGTCTACTCGTAATCTGGGTTAATAGGTGCTCTTTGATCATTGGTAACGGACGGAGTGATATGAGTGGTACGAGGCGAGAAGAGAAGGAAGTGTAGAACCTTAATGATAACGCCTGGAAAGTGAGCCAAGAGATCCGAAGGGAAGAGTAAAGTGATGGGACGGTTGTACTCGCTCCACGGCTCCGCCTGTTCCCATGACTCACCACAGGACGAACAGAACCTTAGAATCCCGTGTCACTTCTTCTCACCATTGATCTCTGGGGTCTCTGTAAGGCTTGGAAGGATACGGTACACTTCCCTTCGTTACTCACGGCTCTTCGTCCTTAGTCTCACCTCGGTCTCTCTTCGTTCTTCATGGTCTGTGCTTATGATTCGTTACCCATCCCACCTATAACCCTCGTCCTTCATCATCCTTTCAATCACCTACAGAGAATTAAAATGAAAGAAATCTCAAGGAAGTAATCAACCTGTGAACAGAGCCCGCGGCTCGCCTCTTGGCTCCCCGCTATCTCACATTATCAAAAGAAGTGTAAGACACGGTGAGAGACACGGGAGCCTCCGGCCCGCTCGGCTCGTCTCACTTACGTTCGTTACTCGCCTCTTCATCTGTGTCCCTCGTTTCTCTGCCTTCATATCGTTCCTCTCCCTTACAGTCCTTAGGAGTTCCTTTCTGCCCTCGGTTGTTCCCCGTGTCTTTCCGTTCCTTTCACATCTCTCTCCCTTGGTCTGCTGTAACTTGACTCCTCGGTCCTAAAGGTAGAAGCTGCCAAGGGTAAAGAATCCAAGGCATGGAGAGTGAATCATATGAACCGACATCAGATTGGAGCGAGCATTAACAGTCCTTAGGAGATACAGATTACGAGGATAAGTTCAACCTTTGAATCCTTCCCTTTCCCTCCCATACACTACACTTCCCTTGGCTCGTCTCATTCTCTGTCACTCACGGTCANTACAGATTACGAGGATAAGTTCAACCTTTGAATCCTTCCCTTTCCCTCCCATACACTACACTTCCCTTGGCTCGTCTCATTCTCTGTCACTCACGGTCAATTTCTATATTCTTGAGTCGTCGTATCTGGGCTCTAACCACCTGCTCTGAGGACTCATTACTCTTGGTACGGGCTTTCTACACTCGGGTCTTTTGTCATCATATTATTGTTACTGATTGAAAGGAACGGGATACGGTAAGGAGAGAATTGAAGTGATATGTACGAGCGGTTATGATGACAATACGAGTGGAAAGAGAAGATTGAAACCGATGGAGATTACATGACATTTCCAACCCATCAAAGATTATTACATTCCATTCTGAGCCTTTTGTAACTGACGGAAAGATGAACCGACAATGTAATTCCAGCTCACGGATATGACTGTAAGGGTGAAGAACTCGAGTCATAGAGACAACCACCTGACTAGGCGAGCTTCTCACGTAAGATCTTCTCCTTTCCAGTTCACTCTTCGTACCTTAACCACTTCGTATCACTCCTTAATAGATGGAATGAGACGAATCCCAACCTTTAAGAAGCAGTGAAGAGCGAGTGATAAGGAGTGACAGTGAATTGTGAGTGAGGCGTATTATTCACTCGTATTTCAATTCTCTGAGTTCATTCCTGTAGGTGAGAAGAAGGGGCAGGGAATGGTGGTGGATGAGGGATGAAAGGGAAAGACAGGAAGATAGAATCCTAGGACCCAGTTCACCCCATCTAGTCACATTTTATTCTGAAGGTAATGAAAGACATAGAAACAGCTGCAAAGATTATTAAAAGAATGACCGTAAGACATAAAATAAGCCAGAAATTATATATTATGAGATAACTTCCAATTATTAAGTCTTAGATCTAGAGGTAGAAAATTCATAATAAAATTGTTTTCCAGGAGATTTCAACCCTTCCTTATCATCTGGTAACTAATATTCTGTTGGACATTGCTCTTTCTATAGGAACGGTAATAATAATAATAAAATATATGAAAGTTAAAGATTATGAAGTGAAACAGGAAAGAAATTAGTAATTAATCCAAATATATAAGAAAATAAGTGTAAAATGTAAATAATAATAATAAATCTGTAAAGTAATAAAATGTATAAAGATTAAAAGATTTGGAAGAGATTAAGAAACCAAAAGTAATAAAGAAATTGACCGTAATAAAGAAAAGAATATCATAAATTCATTATAGGTGGTCTATTCCTGATCCTTTTTCCCTGGTCTTTGCCATGTCTTCTAGTCGTTCACCTTTCCTTCCCGTTCCTTTCCCTTACTCACATCGTTCCAGCCTCGTGCCTCTTCGTGTCACTTCGTCTGTCACTCGATCGTAAGGAGGAACGACGGGAGAGAAGTGTGACAAGACGAGAGGCACGAGGTAAGGAACGGAAGCGGCATGGAGTGGTTACGGTAGGACACGGGTAACAGATATCATATAAGACTTTCCATTTCTTTTAATATGCTTTTATTAACTGGAATTACATTGATGATACGGTTATTGTCACTCACTTTCACTTTATTTTGGTGGATTACATGATGATAACTTTCCTTTCCTTATCATCCGTCTATTGGTCACAGCTTCCATCCCTTACCCGGCATAGCGGCTCCGCCTCGAACAGGATTATAAAGAGTGAACGGTAACAATAATAATATAATTCTGGCTTCCTTACCTTCATCATTCTATCTTTCATCTCTCTTTCTAACCTCGTATCTGCCTCTCGCGTCTTATTGATTGGGAAGCGAATGGTATGAGGAAGGCACGTCCAACCCTCGGCAGCTGAGTGACTAGAGAGTGAACCGACGGAATGTGACGAGACGTGGAGAGACAGATACGAACCGAGTGAATGACAAGAGACGAACCACACACCTTCCTACCGGTTCAACCTGCCTTGGGGTCCTTCATCATAGGTTAACCGTTACCTTCCAGACCCTTCCGTAGCGTCCTTCGTCCGTATCTCTCCGTCAGCGCTGCGCTTCCCATTCATTACCTCACAGCCTCGGACTGACCGTTGGAACCTTGTCCTCTTGTCACCTCCGTTTCTCATCTCTTCCGCTACCTCCGTCCGTTACACGCCGTCGGCACCGAACGAGTGAGAAACGAGTGAGTGAGGTGACAAGGCGTGGGGAGCGAGCGTAATGTGAACAGACGGACGTAGAGAGGTGAAAGACAGATAGAATCCCATACCAGGTGAACTCAACCCTCGGAGACATTATCAAGGAATTATTCTACCTCAGTGACTCGCTCCGGTCGTTACGCCCCTACGGTCTCTCCACTCCATCTCACTCCTTTCCACCTTCATCACCGTCGAGCCAAGTGAAAGGCCCTTCGGGCCGGCTCGACGAGAGTGATGAAGGGTGTGGAAAGGAGTGGGGTCGCTACGCCTCGGTTCCCTTGCTCTCCGCTCGTTCTCCCCGCGGTTCGTCCCCACTCCTCACCGCTCCCCAGCCCCGTGCCACTCCGTGTCACTCCCCATACCACCCCATCCCACTCCTACCGCCTCGTCCCTTCCCTCTCACCCTTCGTCACGGACCGGCCATCGGCCGGCGGCTTCGCCGGTGACGGAAGGGTGTAGGGAAGGGGACGGGCCGCTCTGTTCACTGGTCGTTTCCTCCCTGTTCACATCACGTCCCTCCTCGCTACGCTCGCCCTTCCACCTACCGTTCGAGCCGTGTGATGCGAGGGGCGGAGCCCGGCCTACGGCCCATCACACGAGGCTCGAGCGGTAACGGTGGAAGGGGCGCGGTATGGACGGTGGGGAGTGTGGTGCGAGGGGCGAAGCCCAGCCTACGGCTCACCACACTCCCCTCCGTCTCTCACCGCGCCCGTCATCTCCCTCCCACCTTCCTCTCGTGTCACNAGTGTGGTGCGAGGGGCGAAGCCCAGCCTACGGCTCACCACACTCCCCTCCGTCTCTCACCGCGCCCGTCATCTCCCTCCCACCTTCCTCTCGTGTCACTCGTGACGGAACGGGACGTGAAGCGCTCACTTCGCTCGCTCCCGCCTGCGGCGCGTAGTGAAAGGAGAGTGACGAAGTGAGAGACAACGGAACGAGCTGAGGAACCGAGTGAACGAGCGTCGCGGGCCACGGAACGGTCTCGCGTCGTGTCTTACGTCACTTCGCTCCTCGTTCCGTGGCGTCGCAGACGGGCGTGAGCCGGAGGCGAGGGGCGAAGCCCGCCGTTCCACGGCCCTCCGGCCTCGCGCCCTCATGTCTGCGACGCGTAGGTGAATGAGAGTGAAAGAGACGCGAGTGGACCGAAGAGAAGTGAGCGGCTCGCCTCACTACCGTTCACCTCCCCTCATCACGCCTCCACCGGGCTCCTTCCTTACGGGCGGAGCCGCCTACGGCGTGACGAGAAGAGTGTGAACGAGGCGTATTTATCAGTCTCATCCCTTGTCCTTCCTACCTCACATATCTCTCCTTACAGGAATGAACCGGGCTAAGGAACCAACCGTTAGTCGCCTGTTCCTCACTGTTAACCGTTGCATCCTGGATCTCGCAGCGTAAAGGAACGTAGGAAACGGAAAGGTATAACATAAAGTCCTTCACTGCATCTCGTACCTTTCACTCGTAACGTCATCATCACTCACATCCTTCTTCATTACGGGTGTTAAGGGTTGAGTGAAGAGCGAAGGGAAGCACTGTGACTCGACGGCCACCGGTATGGTCTTCTTCATTCTGTTCGTGAGACGCGTGATGTGAGGGAATGGTTGAGGCGAGATATGATGACAGAATGAATCTAGGACCAGTGGTAACAGTCATGAGACGAGCCATGCAAGGTGTAACAGGATGAAACGTGAGAGGCAACTGATAAGAACTCTCCATTCCAGGTACTTCCCGGTCCTTAGGTTGAATCTTCCTTGGTCCTTCTTCATTACACCTACAAAAGGAATCATATGACGGTTAACCTTGGCTCACGAACCCCAACCTCTGGCTTCCCGCGATCCTCTCTGTAGCCGTATTACCCCGTCCCATCCAGACCGTGAAGCGAGAAAGGCGAGCGCAGGGAGCCGACGAGTGTAACGGGATGGGACGGGTCTCTTCGCTCCCTACTCACTCGGCCTCTCACCTCTGTCCTTCGTCCTTCGGTTCGAGTCCTACGTGAGTGAAGCGGAACGAGCTGGACGAGGAGACGAAGCACGGAGAGACAGAGGCCGACCATATGACAGCTATTTACTTTCATAATCTCCTTTCGGTACGCGAGAATAAGTGACGAGAATTCGAGCGGGTAAATAGCTGTCTCTAGGGAACTTCTCCTCACATAGTCTTTCAATCCTTTCCAGTCTCCACCGTTTCTCTTCGTTCTTCATTCATTGGCATGCGATTAAGAGACGGAGTTGAGCGAGTTACACGGGTCCTTACGTCCCTTGCCTTCCGCATGCCATACCGTTTCCCTTCGTCTTTCATTCGTTCGCTTCCCATCATAATTCTACCGTAAAGACCGTACCAAAAGACAGGATATTGAGAGGAGAGATCGAGGGTGGGAAGGTGAATGAGAAGGACGAACGGTTAGGACTAGAGGTGAAAGAGAATGAACGAGGTGACAACAGACCCCGAGAATCCAAGGCTGGAATGTAAAGGGTAAACTCCTGGACAAAGATAGACATAAGAAAATCCATAATAAAAGCATTTGTAAGACTATAGCCGCTTCATTTGATATTTTATTCACAAAGGATATTTATTATTAGGAGTTCTTTACAGATAAAATATTCATGAAAATAAGTGTGTAGAGATGAAGGTAACAATCATTAGCAATTAATTCTCTATCTGTATTTTATTTCTCTTAATTTAATCTCATATCTGTTTCTATTCTTTAATCTCTGAATTCCTAAGAACTCTTTACACTTCATAAAACTTATTAATGCTGTATTTATAGGTGTAAGAAAGGGAATCGTATTTTCATTATCTATTTCTATTTTATTACAGTTATTATTATTATTTTATTTTATTTTATTAATTTGCTAATGCTTTTATTATCTTTAAAACTGTCCAAAATATAGAAACATATTAATAATTATTTGTATTTATTAGGATTTCATTACTTTTATTACTTTATTTTATTATTATTTCTACACCTTTAAGATACCCCACAGATACAGATAAAGAAATAGAATTAAGATAATAAATTAGAAATTAAATCATATAAAATAGAAAAAGATCATAAATATAATATAAGCTTTATGGTACAGATTAAATTGTAAATTGTAAACATCATAAAGATAATAATTCCTGTAATTGAGGTAAGAATGAAATACGAGATTCTTTAATATTAAATGAAATGATAATGAAAGGATATTAATAATGAATCTTTAATCTTTAATTTGGATAACATAATAAATATCCTCCTTACGGGTCTTCTTGTAATCCAGATAATGAAACGGAACGAGTATGACGGGACGATATGTGAAGTGAAGAGTAACGGAACGAACAGGGAAACACAGGACTTTATGATGGCATGTGATACACCTTCCTTTCACCTACCACATGACTCGCCACGAAGAGAAACGGCTGTATGGTGAGTGATGGAGGTGCCGTAGGTGCCGAGGGAACGAGACACGTCACGAGAGGCGCGGGTGATTAACTGACGGACCATGAGGCTGACGATACGAGTGATGAGTGACAAGCGGCGCAGCTCAGATCACGGGTGGACCACTGTCATCAGGATCCTATCACACGCCATTCGATTCGTCTTTCATCTCTTAATCCCTGCTCGCTCCATCTCTTCTCGCCCAGTTTCATCCCGTTCCTTCTCATGTCTTACCTCACTCCGGTCGTTTCACTCCTTCTCACTCACTCACTTAAGACAGATTATTAGAAGATTGACAGGCACGCCACGAAGGGAAGGTTGACCGTATCCAAGAGACTTTTAGTGAATTACATTTAGTCTGAAGAATTCCATCATTCAAGTTCTCACAGTGTGTAAGGTAAGGAAGGATGATTCACTGTCAATAACCTCCTCATTCCAGTCATTACGTGAGGCGCTCGTATCGAACGACTGTAAAGAGTGAGCGAGGAGCGGCCCGACCGTCGGTCACTTACTCACGCCGTTTCCCTCCGTTCAGTCCTTACGCGTCGCAGACGTGAGGGGCCGTGAGGCACCGGAGGCCCCGTTCGTAGCGTGAAGGGAAAGGTGAAGTGAACGGGGCCTCGCCTCACGGCCTGTCTGCGACGCGATGAGAC
This sequence comes from Symbiodinium sp. clade C Y103, assembly GCA_003297045.1. Taxonomy (NCBI): domain Eukaryota; class Dinophyceae; order Suessiales; family Symbiodiniaceae; genus Cladocopium; species Cladocopium sp. clade C. The sequence goes on from BGPT01000390.1 coordinate 211,253, forward strand.
AGGAGAGAGGGACGTGTAACGGACCGCTCGACTGGCTCGCTCTCGCTTCGCTCGTCGTGTCTTACGTCCACCGTTCACTTCCTCTTCCGTCCACCTCCTGTCGACCCCGGCTCCGCCGGCCGAAGGCGCCTCACGGCGGGTCGACAGGGGACGGAAGGTGTGGGGAAGAGACGAACAGTGAAGGAGAATTCCTGTAGTGAATCACATGTTAACCGCTGCATCTCACTTCACTCCTTTCTCACTTCATTAACACAACATCAGATTTGGAGAAGATTATTAATGCCAATAAGTGATTCATCATAAATTCCTTCTATTAATCCTTAGGTAGTGAATGGAAAGTGAGTCAATGAAGGTTGAACCCGTAGAGAAGTGAAAAGAATCCCGTGTCTCTAGCTGTAGCCGTGGAACCGTGTGACTATGAAAGACTGGAACAAATAACTGATAATTAATGAATGTGGATTTCTATAAGATACAAAAATAATAGTTTTATATGATATTTATTATTATGATTTCCTTTGATCAAAGAATATTAATTTACAGATAATTATTTTGGATTCATTATTATAGTTACAACCGTAGGATTAGAGATTAAGTCAGAGAATCCATCATTTATATAAGCTTCTTGGTCTCTAGTTCTGGGGTCTCTGTATCCCTCGTACCCCTTCATAGTCCGCCAGTTCCCGTGTTTCCCTGTGTGTCGAGTGATGTGAAGAGTGGCGTACCGTTCCCCGTCCCTTCACTCTTCCTTCGTGTCACGTGACGTAGCGTAGCGTAAGGAGACGAGAGGAACACACAGACGCCGCGCCACTCCTTACTCACTTCGCCTTGTCTCGTCGGATTCTCGCCTCTCTACGTTCGTCTCGTCTCCTCTTCGCCTGCGGCTCACTCGTAAGGAGTTAAGTGACCGTAGAGAACGAACGACTGGAGAGTGGGAAGCAGGCGGGGAGAGGAGACATAGAGACGACCCAAGATTCCCGGGTTCTTTGCTCAGCATATGATAGGAACAGACATGGAAAAGATTAATAGATTCCAGTGAATAANGGGGAGAGGAGACATAGAGACGACCCAAGATTCCCGGGTTCTTTGCTCAGCATATGATAGGAACAGACATGGAAAAGATTAATAGATTCCAGTGAATAATTTACTGATAATCTCTCTTCGTTACAGCTTCTAGGATTCATAGTCTTGTTACCTCGTCCCTTCCTCTTACTCGCTTCCTTACACGTCTCTTCGCACTTCACTTCACTTACTCGCTTCGTTCAAAGTAATAGATGGCATGGAGAGACTAGAGAAGATTCCCAAGATACAGCTTATGATTGTGAAGGGAAATGAAAGTTATGGATCTGGGGTTGTTCCTCGCCTATCAATCTCACCTCACAACATACGACTCATAAGCTGGGTCCTGGGTCATCTGTGTTCGGCTCGCTCGTTACGCCACTCGACTCGTCCCTCCTCTCGTGTCGTTTCCTTACTCCCCTCACTAACCGCCGGAGGCTGGAACGAAGTGACCGGAAGTGACTGAAAGGAACCGAAGGGAACAGAGTGACAGACGACCGGCGGCCCCTGTTCCTCCGTGCCTCTCGTCGGTTCCTTCGCTACTCTCATTCACCGCCGGAGGCCGGCACGGAGTGTAACGAGTGGGCCCGGCACGGGCGGGTTCCTTCCGCTCTCTTCGTTCCCTTCACTCACCCACTCCGTGCCGTAAGGAGGAAGCGAATGAAGTGAGCAGACGACTGGAGGTACGGGGGAGCAGGTGAGTGAAGTGGGTGGGTAAGGAAGCGAGAAGAACGATCGAATATGAGGTGAGTGCAGTGAAGGAAGGAGGATTACATTCTTATCATAAGCTGAGAAGTGAGGCAAGATGAACCAACATAAGTGAGGTGTGATATGATGGGGAATGAAAGGAACGAACCAGATGAACGATCGAAGCGTAGAGTGAAGAGAGTACCGAAGTGAATGGCATGAGAAGGGAGCGGGATGTGACTGAGAATGGCGGGAATGTTGGAGGTGTAAAGGAGTGAGTAAGAAGTGGGAAGTATACGGACCATGAGGTATAAAGTGATGAGATGGAGTGAGGAAGAGTGAATGACCGTCCCTGCCTCTCCGTCTCCACCTGTTCCCTGCGTCTTACGTCGTGAGTGTTGTGAGTAGTGAGTGAAGCGAGATGAACGTAGTGAACGAGCTGAACGGGGAGGATTTTATTAAGGAATGTAAGACCCGAGAGTTGGAAGTTCTCTCAATAATCCTCTCTCCATTCCATCTTTCACCTACAGATTGAATCCTTGAGATCGAGAGGCAGGTTAACCGTTACTCATGGAATCTTGGATGTTGGAATCCTGACGGCCCTTTGTACCTGCCTTACGGTCCCAACTGTAAGGGATAGAAAGGCGTATGGAAGGGATAATAAAGTTATAGATTGCCAGGAATTATTGACTCGTGATTGATACGCTTCGCTCTTCGTACAGGATAATAAGAAAATAATGACAGATAAATAGTTGAGAGTAAATGAAAGATATGAGATTATACATGAAGAATTCTCAATAATAATGTCAGTAAAATAAGCCTAGAGAGATAACCGCCAGGATGAGTGAACCGTATCTGAGTGACAATTCTCTGAGTTAACTTCTGCTAGTCGATCTCCTCTTACAGTTACACCTCATTTCCAATAGTCTTCTCGTAATCCATTCTTTTATTAATGTCTCTACAGGTGGTCTTTATGATAGAATATTTAATTTATGATATTGTTGTCTCATCACTTCTATCAATTTATTTCTGTATTAATAAAGCTTTATGAAGAAGATAATAAATAAGAATGAAAATCTCTTAAATATAATAATAAAATGATAATGTAATAAAAATAATAAAATAACTTAATGATAACTTTTAAAATATGAGATTAATAAAGTGAAAGGTAAGTGAAAATAATAAGATCTAAGATATAATCCTTAATAATAAAATAAATGTAAGATGAAGAGACAAGTGTAAAAGATTAAAGACAATAATAATAATGAATGAATCTTGGATATGGGAAATGCATTGAAGATTCCTAGGATTAAAGAACCTGAGATTAAGGAGCGAGTTACGACTGGAATGATGAAGGACGTGGGAAGTGTGGGGAAGGGGGGCGGTCCCTGTCTCCTCGGTCTCTTCATCACTTCCGCTCCCTTGTCGTCAGGAACCTTACCCCTTCCCTTTCCATCCCTTATCTGTGGCGCCGCAGGCTAAGCGAAGTGGAACGAAGCCCGAGGGACGAGAGGCGAGAGTGACACGAAGCGGCCGTAAGGCGCGGGCTCGCTCCTCATGTCGCCTCTCTTCCTCTTACCCCTCACCTACGGGTCGGAGACGAGGCACGAGTCGACGGAGCGAATGTAAGGAGCGACAGAGGCGAGTGACTCATGAACGAACGTAGAGAAACCGAGCGTAGTGAGTAAGAGGCGAGTAATGAAGGGTCACTCACTACCAAGAAGCTTCCAAGGTTGGGTCATTCCTAGTCAAGTGAGGCGTCTGTAAGGCTGGGCGAAGAGAAGCGTAGTGAAGTGAATGGCATGAGGTAACGGTTGATAAGGCGCGAGTAACAATCTCCTACCGTTCACATCACTTACTCGGCTCTTTACCCTTCCTTACCCCTCATATCCTCGTCTCTTTGTCTCGGATGCCATGTTCTACCTCGCTCCTTACTCACGCCACTTCGTTCCCTCCGTTTGTCAGTCACTCCGTGTCGTCACCGTAAGGAACCGGAAGGAACGCGAGAGACTGACACAGAGAAGCAGAGGATTGAGTGATGATTGATAGGCGCTGGAAGGTTATACGTGTCATCAGAAAGTCTTTCATTGGCACTTCACCTTAAATATAGAATGATGATCGCCCGTGAGTCAACCATTCCCTCCACGTTCCTACCACTCGCATCGTTCACTTACGCTTCGCTCGTCGTATTTCATGGTCTGTTTCTTCCTGTTACCGTCACTCAAGGAATCAATCTGTAGGGTAAGGAAGATTCAAAGGCTGGAATAGAGTGCCTGAGGTAGTGACAGACTGTAAGATAGGATCCTAGGGTTCTTCCTACCTCCTTAAAATCCTGCATTTGGATTCCTATGATTCACTCTTTAATACATTTCTTATTTATTTTATGTTTTACTTTATTATCTGTATTTATTGGTATTTTGTAAAGATTTCTATTATTATATTATATTATTTATTATTTTCTATATCTTTCAAATATCTCTTAAATCTTCTATTAACCCATCTATTATGATATTATTATTTNAAAGATTTCTATTATTATATTATATTATTTATTATTTTCTATATCTTTCAAATATCTCTTAAATCTTCTATTAACCCATCTATTATGATATTATTATTTTATTATTATTTACTATTATTTTACACTTATTTTCTTATAATATAGAATTACTTTCGTATTTTCATTATTCTTTACACTTCATTTATTTTATTCTTTACACTTATTATTTGGAATTATTTTAATATATTTTAGTATTTTATTTTCTACTATTTTCATTATAATTACATTTCCAGCATTATTATGGTTTACTACATTCTATTTAATTTATTAGGAAACTATTATTTTATTATTATTTTCATTCTTATTCTCTTATTTTTATTATGATTATGAATGTAATTTCCTTATCCTTTCCAGTTATTATCAATTATTTACTGTTTTATCTGGAATTATTTTAAAGTTATCAGTTCCTAGGATTCTATATTCCTGGCATCCTTCGGTCTAGCGGTTGATCTCTCGGTTCTCTATCTTTCCTGGAGTCGTTCAACCTTAGAATCGTTCCCTTGTCTTTCCCTCACATCACATAAGACGGGTTACGCCTGGTCTGGTTCGACTCAGAGAATGTTACGCCTAGAGACAGCTATTAAGATATGGAGCGAGCAGAAAGGAACGAGGTAGATGGCATACGGAAAGATTACGAGGGAAGAGTTAACCCAGCCTGTGGCATCGTCAGGAAGGAACCACTTGTATCCCATTCCAGGCCGTTCCTTATCATCATACCGCTGCATCACACGTCACTCTCCTTCACACCTCGTACCGTCCCCCAGCCCCGTGTCACTCCGTAACACTCCCCACACAGCCCACAACCCTCCCATCCTCCTCTTACCGTTACGCCGGCCGAAGGCACGTGTGGAGAGATATGTAAGGTGGAATGTGCCTAGAGACAGCAGAGACAGGAAAGGAGATTATTAAATTCCTTTCTGTATCTTAGGGTTCTTCCTGTAGGCCAACTTATTACTCACTTTGCCTTCATTATCAATCTCTTCCCGCTTCCTTTCCCTTTCCAACTGTTTACCCTTCGATCTTTCCGTTCCTTTCACTGTCGTTCACTCGTGAGTCGTTCGCTCTCTACATTCACTCGCTTCGTTCACTTATTCACTCGCTCCTTTATGATAGAATATTAGAAGATTGAAAGGTACAAAGATTCCAGAAATTTATTAACAGAAGTCTTTTGTAGGTGATGGTAACAGAGACAGGATTAGGAAGTGATTACGAGTCGAGTGGGAGTGGTATGGAAGGGAGATGAGACACGGACGATACGAGGGTTGAAGGTGTGACGGTAAGATGACGAGATGCACACGTCATACACACGGGTTCTTTAACCCCAGATCTTAGTGACAGGATCCAGCCGGTGTAAGACATGAGACACGGGTAGCGGCTGGGGACTGTAAGGAACTGTAAAGAGGAAATTATCTGTATCCTGTATCTATTGGAAAAGCTTCATTAATAATAGCATTTCTTATATTTTCAATTAATTTTATGATTACAATTACATTTCCAACTTTATTTTATTTATTACTTTTATGAATTTCAATCTTTAATAATATCATATAAAACTTCAGTAAAATAAGCTTATTGGAAGAACAGAACCGTATCCAAGATATTATTGACCAAAAGTTTCCTCATAATTTATTTGATTCCTGTTCTTCTCCACTGCTTCCAAGTCTATGAAAGGGACCGTATGACGAGCCGTGTAACAGGTGAGGAAAGAGGGCCCGTAAGGTTAGACGATGAGAAGGGAACATACGACCTCATAACCTTCCATCCATCCCACCGGAGGTACGAAGTGAGGAGAGACAACGGAACCCGAACGAAGGGCCGTAAGGTGGGTGGGGTGAAGTGGAGCGAAGAGATGTACGACACGGTTAGGCAGATGATGGGCACGAGATGACAGAGAGAAAGTGAGTGACCGTTCCTTACACATGCCATTCATTATTATTTATTTGGATTTCCTGTTATCATCACCTATTAAATACCATATCTTACATATCTTTTAATCTGTTTCCTTTTCTTATTTTTAAGGATTTCATTATTAATATCCTTCTTACACTTCTTATTATTGTTCCAGCTTTAAAGATATGAAATACAAATAAGAAATAAATAATTCTATGTTAAAAGCTTCCAAGTAATAGAAAAGATTATACTAAAATATATTAAATTAAAAGTAAATAAATATTCATAAATAAATAAATCTTTAATGAATAAATATCTGTAAATAATTGAAAGGCATATCAGTTCCTAGGATTATATGCTTTTGAGTGACTGTAGAGCAAGGATTAATGCTGTACGTTGGAATCTCTTACACGGTCAACTCCTTACCTTCCATGCCTTGAGAATGAGTCCGAGACACAGGAACAGAGAGAGGTACAGAGTGGGAAGTGGTCAATAGTCTTTCAATTACAACCGCTGGATCCTCAGTCCTCACCTACCGGCTTATGATTCTATATTCCAGTCCAATTTTATTAGGAATCTTTTGGTCTTCTATTATTCCATCTCAATATTCGCTCCTTATCAAATCATATAAAACTTTTAATCTTTTTACATTTTACTTTATTAACTTTACACATTTCACTTCATAAAACAATAATTCTCTATCTATATCTCTTTTTATTAGTTGAATTCATTATATTTTACAGCTTTATATTCATTATCATATTATTTTGTACATTATTTTCTACTTATTTCTACATCATATCTTTCATTATTACATTTTATTTTGGGTATTATTAAAGATTATGAAGAGAGAATTACATTAAAGATACGAATAAAACGCTGGAATAATAGAAGATTTGAGAGATATATGAAAGGCACAGACAAGATTTCAATTAAAGATATTATTATTTTAGAAATTGAGAGGTTTTATATGATATTAGAAGTAAATAGCAAATAATTATTATATGAAAAGATCTTAGAAATAGCTGTAATAAAGAAAGAATGAAAATAATATAATAAATTCAACTAATAAAAAGTGATTCACAATATAATTCTGTTAATGAAGGGTAAAATATAATATGAAGTTATCTTTACCATAAGCTATATTTAATGGATTTCTTATAATAATTTCCATTCCCTTTGAATTCCTTACGGTAAGACACAACATAAGATTGATGATGAAGCGAGAAGAGTGTTCACAGTGAGACGAGACTAAGTGAGGTGAGTTAATGAGGCGAGAGGAAGTGATTGAAAGGTACAGAGAAGCCAGAAAGAAACCTATCAATAATTAACTGCTAATTACTTTAAAGAAATGGAAATAGAAATAGAATTATCTTTAAGCCTTTTATTATCTTAGAAATCTTTACTAATAATATGAAAGAAAATTGCAATTATTAATCTTATATTTCATTAGTCCTTCCGTGCCGAGTTAACTTCGCCTCTTTATCTGTGTCCTCTCCACGTTCCTTTCTGTGCTCACATCCTCACAGTTTCAATCTCTTTCACCTCCATTCCTACCTTCCTCTTCCCTTCACATTGTACCTCACCTACAGGAAGATCCGAGAGGTAACGGTTAAGCACAGACCATGAAGAAGATATGAAGTGGGATGGAATAGACAACAAAAGGCCCGAGTAACTGAGACAGGCGGTAACAGACGGGTAAAGGAGATGACAACAATCGGCCAGAAATCTATTGGTATTCTGTTGGCTCCCTCATCACTTCCTTCCTCTGTTCGTTCCCACTCGCCTCGGTCGCTCACACATTCGCTCCCTCTTCTCGTTTCATTACGTGATCAGTGGGCCGTGTGTAGTGTGATGAGAAGAGAGGGACGAGGGTAAAGGGAGGGCGTAACGTAGGAAGCGACCGACCCATCCCTCGTGCCTTTCGGCCACTCGTTACACTCGGGTCCTTCGCTCCTCATGTCACTCCGTCCCCTCGTTTCACTCGGCGCCTGCGGCACGAACGGTATGGCATCGGTTAACTTCTGCTATTGGATTCTTCTCTACGGGTTCAACCTTCATAGATTCACTTCCCAGGTCCCTTCTATCACCTACACCTTGAATCCTCAGTCTACAGTTGGAACGAGAGAACTTATTATTGATGGTGGGAATGGAATACGGTGGACTGGGTTAGAAGCGGTTGATTCACGGACGATTAACTCCCTGTCAACAGACCCTACGGAAGGATTCAACTGTGAATGGGAAACTCTTGGATGGTATCAACCTGTGACTGGTCGTTCCTTGACTCACTTTCCATCCTGTTCCTACGGTAAGACTACGGGCGAAGGTAGTCCAGATCCAGGCTGTGTCAATAGTCTTCTCGCTACACATGTGGTTCGGTTCTTGTCTTCTCTGCTCCTTTCATCCCTCATCCACCTCCCGTCGTTCCTCCTTACGATCGAGTGACAGAGGAATGAGAGACACGGAGTGAGGCACGGGATGAGTAAGGAGCGAAGGATGAGACGAGGAACTGAATGAGCGACGCGAGTGAACCCCACGCCTCGTCCCTCGGCTTCCATTCCCCTCCATCCACTTCACCCGCCGTAGGCGCCCGAAGGGCCGGCGGAGCCGGGGTGAAGTGGGGGGAATGGAGGGGATATGGGTGGTGTATGGGGTGGGTTGGGGTTCCGTCTCGCGACGGGCTGTGACGGGGAAGCAGACCGAGGGAGACGGGTGGAAGCGGTTAACCTTTCCTTTTCCTTTCGTACACCATCAATCTCATGACTTAAAAGAAGCGGAAGTGAGCCAAGAGAATGAGCGTGAAAGACCGTAGGGACACGACTCGACCCACGACAGGCAAGGAGCGACGGAAGGAGCGTGGAGCGGTGGGAAGGTTGGCGTCTCTGCTCTCTTCACTCTTCCCCATCCACCGCTCCTCTCATTCCCCTCGTCGTCATCTCACTCGTATCTCATGTCTCACCGCTCGTACCTTCAATATGCTGTCAATGAAAGAAGGGACCAACTGATAACTATGAGATCTCGGGTAGAAACTGATGGTGAGAGATGGTGACAAGGAAGCACAGAACCTAGAATTATTGATGATAACTCCAGAAAAGAAGATAATATAAATATAATTCCATGTCTTTTAATCTGTAATGTAATAAAATATCCTAATAAAATAAGTGTAAATAATAATAAATAAAAAGCTGTAAAGAATAATAAAAGTAATGAAGTGTAAAGAGATATAAATGTAAGTCTTTGAAGGTGTAATGAAGGAAATAATGACTTTAAAGATATAATTTCTGAAGTAAAAAGATTTCTAATAAATAATTCTGTAGTTAATAAAGCTTAAAAGATATGAGATTAAGAGAAACATGATGAAAGTAATGTGATTATACGGAAATATTATAAGGAAATAATTGCAATTTAATCTCTAAGAAATATATGATGATAAAAGACATGAAAGTAATTCCTAATAATAAGATGATGACAAAAGAGATTCCAAAATATAAGAAATGAAGGTGAAATACGGTGAGTCAAGTGGTAAGAAGTGAATAGTCCTCCGTGTACCGCTCCCACCGTCTTACCCTTACTCCCTTGTCTCCCTCGGTTCCTTACGTTCGGTCTTCTCTCTACAGTCACTTCGTGAGACGGGAGTAAGTGAAAGACGGGAGCGGAATGTAAAGAGGCGACCGGCTGAGCGAACGACTGGCGAACCACACGGCGGCTGTAAGGTTATGAATGGTCCTAAGGTAGCAAAATTCCTTGACAGGTAAGTTCCGTCCAGCATGAGCGGTGTAAGGACTTCCTCACTGTCACTACCCTCGTCTCTCAGAAATTGAGTCATCCTTGATTACGAGGAAGCCAACGGCCTGACAATAAGACCCTGAGCACCAGTTTTCTCCCGGTACGAGTCGCCTGCTTCCCAGTCGCCGGCTTCCTCGTCCCGTCAACAACCCTCCCGCCCCGTGACCACTCCCTACTCCCCTCACTCATCCCATTCCCCCTCCCATTCACCTACCGGCCTCCGGCCGGGTCCGAAGGACGGTGAATGGGGTGGGAATGGTAAGGGATGAGGGAGCGGGATGTGTAAGGTGTAGAGAGACGATAGACGAACGGAACCCTCACATACGATTCGATCCCTTTCCCATTCCAATCAAATCACTCCTCACTTCACTTCGGTACGCTACGCTTCACTTCGTTCCGTGAGACATGGAGTGAGGAGAGAAGAAGCGTGTGGCGTGAGACGTGTAGAGAGATACGAAGTGAATCATGTGGCATCGGTTAGTGAGACGTGGGTAAGTGAAGGTTGATGGCGTACCGAGGAAGCTAAGGAATGTGGGATCTCATGTCGTTACCTTCCCCATCACGTTCCTTCCGCTCCTTTACCGTTCCCCATCACTTCCCTACACTCCACACTCCACCCGTCACTTCCCCATGCCTTCATCACTCCCACTTCGCTTCGTTCTACATTCACTTATGGTCCGTCAATCACTTCCCACATCTCTCTACACCTCATGACTCAGAAGAAGTGGAACCTTGAGTGACTACAGATTATGAGATAGAAGATTGGGAGGTGAAGCACGGGTGAGGGAGGCAGGGTGAGACTCAATCTCTAGGGAAGGAAGCGCCTGGCAAAGAACCTGACAATAGAACCTTAGAATCCCGTGTATTTCATTGTTACTCGCTCCTTGTCAATCACTCGCGTCCTTTTCCATGTCCTTCGAGTCTCATTCAGTCTCTCACGGTACGGTTATGTTGGTGATTGAGAGAGACATGAACCCCACCAACCTCGTCCGTGCATCTCACTCGTATCGTATCCCTTACCCTTGGCTCCCTTCATAATCACTTCCCATCATAGATTAGTTCAACCTACCTTAGTGACCCCAGAACCCAGCATTTTGGATATAGGATTTCATTTACCCTTCCTTCATCACTCGTATCTGCCGTCATAATCTCAAGTCCTCAGTTTCCAGGCGTTATCCCTCGTGACATGAAGGATGATGAAGCGAGAAGATAAGGCGGGAATATTGACAGTGAACTTTCTACCTTCGGGTCTTAGTGACAGTGAATCGGTCCCGTCCTTTCCACTTCCATCCACTTCTTATCAGTCACTCGAGTCTTAGACGGCCGTAGGCGTGGTGTGAAGGAGTGACCGGAGGGACGAGTGGAGGAAGTGGGAGGTGGGAGTAAGGGACGAGATGGTGACGATACGAGACTAGAGAGAGAACCATAAGATCTGGGGTTGGGTTCTATGTCCCTCCCATCGGTTGGTTTCTCTCTGGTCTTTCCTGCATACGGGACTAAAATATTGACAGTGTAACGCCTAGAGACAGCTATTTATACATTAGAATTTGAGTGACATGGAAGTTCTCAGATACAAGGCGTAGTGAAAGGAAAGTGAGTCATAAGGCGGCCACTGTCAATGAATTCTGGGCTTTTTGTTGTCATCTTATTAATCCCGCTCTTTACAAATAATTTCTAATCTCTTTCATATCTCTTGGACTAGGCTTAACCGTGAGGCTTCGCAATCAACTGGAAGGGAAGTTATCAATCTTTACCTCACTGTTCCTCACGGTATGGTAACGGACGACCTGAGCTGTGGAGTGACCATTCGTCCTTCGTTCATCGCCTCGTGCTTCCCTCGTTACCTCGGTCGCATCTCACCTCTTCACATTATACCTCATGGTCTGTTCTTAATCCTTTCCATGCCGTATAAATAGCTTCCGTGTGAATGAGTTCCGAGTGTAAGATGTAACCCGTAGAAAGGACCAAAGTGTAGCAATAAATTCATTTCCAAATGTCTTTCACCTCTTGCTCGCCTCACTTACGCTTCGGTTCCGTCTCGTCTGCGTCTCACCGTTCACCTCGCGTGCCTTCGGCTCAGGAATTTATTGACTACAGAATATTGGATCTATTTCCTCTTCCTTTCAGGTACTTCGGGTCACTTAGGACTTCTTCTAACTCGCTAGGTTCCATTCAGTGCTTCGTCCCTTTCTCGTTCCTTTCCGTGTCATTCTTCGCTCTTCATCACTCTTCGTTCCCGTCACTAAATGAAATGATCTGGATGGAAGCTTCAACCTACAGCATTAATGTTATGTGGAAAGGAGCGACTAGCGACCAGATGGAATGGAGGATTAAAGAGTTTCAATCAGAGACAGAATGGAACGATATGGCATGCGATTGAAAGGGACGGGAAGGGTATGAAAGTGAGTGATTGACGGTGAACGATACGCCTCACTTCTTACCCTTCATTACTCACTCCTTACCTTACACTCACTTCCCAATCTTTACCTCACGCCATGCATCACCTAAAGACTGTAAGCTGCGAGTGATTGATAGACGAATGAAGAGGAAACACGGGAGTAGGTGAGAAGGAGGCCGGAAGGAACTGGAGGCGATACGGGCGGGTTCCTTATGGTCGCTCCCTTCACGGTCTCTTTACGCTACGGTCTGTGACTCGAAGGATGAGACCACCTATGGACCCTCAGATCAGGATTGAAAGGCTATGTGAGTCCTCCGGCCGTAATCACTGGTCCAGGTGTTACCCTTCATAGTCCGCCAGTTCCCTCGTGTCCTACATCCGTCGAGTCGCTCCTCGCTCACTCCACGCTCTCTCACTTCATTCTTCGTTCGAGTCCGAGGCCGTAGGGTGAGGATGATGAACGGAGGGGAATGAAGTGTGGAGGAACGAAGTGAGCGTAGCGAGTGTAGAGACGAAACACGGAACGACCAGAGGGAACGAATGGGTGAAGAAGCGAAGCGCCGTGTGTCGTTCCATCCCGTTCCAGTCGTTCACTTACCCTCGTACCTCGGTTCGTTCACTCCTTTCACTAAGACCATGAAGAGAGACATAAGAACCGAGGAATCAAGTGACTGATGTGCCAAGGGAAGATTTGTATCCTATTCGATTCGCTTCTCACTTCCCACATTACTCACCTCGCCTCAATCAGTCTCTGCCGGTCTCTTCTTACACTCCGTACACTCCCCAATCATTACACGTCGTAGACGGGAGCGAGTGTAACGAGCGCTTCGTGTCACGAGGGAAAGGAGGTACGAAGAGACCGAGTGAGAAGAAGCGTGAGTCGCGAGCGGACGGTTACGACGGGGTGAGGAAGGATCGAGTGGCGGGTGAAGTGACCGTAGAGAACAGAGACCCGCCACCCTTCCTCACGTCATCTTCTCCCTACCTTCCACTCCCGTCATCCGCCGTGTAGCGGCGCCGCCGGCAGGCACGGGACGGTAGGAGGGGAGAGAAGGGACAGAGCGTGGAGAGACAGACGAGGTCCCAGTTCACTCGAGTCTCATTCTCTTACCGTTCCATTCCACGTCACTTCTTTCATGGTCAGTTTATTACCCGTCTACTTCCAAGGCTTGCCGCTCCAGTCATTAATGTTTACTCGGGTCTTTTATTGTCATGTAATCTCCTTTGCAGCAGTTTTAATGACATGAGATTATTACTGTAGACAAGGGTAACACAATAAGTTTCCTGAATATTTATCTCTCTACGTTCATTCACTGATATTAAATTAGAAGCAGAAAAGATTTTAGAAATTATATCCTGTAAATATTATGAAATTATGAGATTAAAAAGCTTAAATGAAGAAGGAAATCATAATAATTAATTACTGTAATAAAATAGAATAATGAAATCCTTTAAGCTACAACAGTAACAATAATATTATCTGTAAAATACCATTAAATTCATTATGACTTGACTTTATAATCCTGATACGATTCCCTTCCCTACAGCTAGAGACATAGTGACGACTGGAAAGACAGGAATTTAGAATGAAAGAATATTGAAATCCTCTAAAATAAGCTTCCCTGTCAAGAAGATACCATTCCGGCGGTTTGTTGTCATAAGATCTCATATGCTGGGTTAATCTTACCATTTCCAGGAATTATATTATGTCTTTCATCTTACTAATGCTTTGTCTACAGTCATAATTCCAGAATATCATATAAGACTTTTAATTACTGCTTCTTGAGAGATATTTAATGGTCAATGAATCTAGCGTAGCGATTGGATTGGGATAACTTTCCCTTCACATTGAGTCCCTACCGTATGCCGTGAGTAAACTGGCCGAGCATCAACCTACCTCCCACCATCTATCTCAGGTTCACTCTCATAACTTCCACTTCCTTACACACATCACTCGGACCGTAATCACTTCGTTTGTCATTCCCTTTCACTTCCTTTCTCATAACCGTCCGTACACCTCCTTTACCCCTCACTTCACTGCTCTTCACTCTACATCACAGTCTTTAGGTGGTTCACTCGTTCATTCCTGTAGCTGGGGCCGTTCAGTCTCTTGTCGTCTGGTCCGTCTGCTGTCTCCCCACGTTCCTTCTCTCCTCGGTCACTTCGTTCCTCCACACTTCACTTCACATAACTCATTAATTCTCTGGGTTCTGCTGGCACGGGGTCACTAATGAAGATCAACCGATTCCATCTCTATCCCGCGGCTCATCTCTCGGGTCTTCTGTCTCCCTCGTCCCACTCCTTCACCCTCCTCTCGCTACACTCGCCTCGGGCTCGGAGCGTAAGACGTAGGATGGAGGGAAGAGGAAGGTAGGGAGCGGTCAATAACTGGCGAATAGCGGTTGAACTGGGATTAAGATTGTAAGACACGAACCGCTGAGTGAAAGGAAGTGACGAGTGACTGACCGTTCCACCCACTCCACCATCATTCGCTCGTTCAACTCGTTCGCTTCCCATTCTCGGCCTCATGTTGTCGGCCCCGAGTGAATGAGTGAAAGACCGACCGACCACTCGCGTTCCGCTCGTTCACATGCCTTTCGTGTCTTACGGAATGATCTCTGAGCACCAGTTTACTCTTGGCATTTCCCTTTCATATCTCTTTCCATACGGTGCTTTGATGATAGGAAGTGAAGGGTAAGGAATGGTATGGGTAGAGAGACGAGNACCAGTTTACTCTTGGCATTTCCCTTTCATATCTCTTTCCATACGGTGCTTTGATGATAGGAAGTGAAGGGTAAGGAATGGTATGGGTAGAGAGACGAGGGGAATGGTGGAGTGTGTAAGGAGTGAGTACAGAGAGGTGAAAGGCACGAGGGATGAGAACTGGACGGGATACGATTCACTTTACACAGCCTACCCCAGATCCACCGTGTGACCAAAAGCAGGAAGAAACCGTCAGGAAAGGACCCCGTGTACCTGAGTCGCTCCCTGCCATCATATCGTTCCCTTCCCCGCCATTCACTCACCTGGTACTCTCTACACACGGAAGCTTAACTCCTAGAAAGATTGATCGTGAAACTGACAGACAAGGGCCCAGGAAGAAGACTGTGACAAAGGACCGTAAGAAACTCGTCATCATATCCTCATAACCTTCCTCATGCCAGTCTTTCCACTTCCCTTACCAGCCGCTACCTTCCGTGGTCTATCTGTTGGTCATTCGTTCTTCATTCTCGGTCTCTTGGTTACTCGCTCTTCACTTCATTCCTCACTCTATCCCTTACATCTCCCTTGACTCACTCTCTATCACTCCTTCATCCACGCTTCACTGTCGTACGAAGAGCAAAGGAACGAGATTATGATGTGAGATTGATAGGCGCCGGTTAATGATGTAGGTGATAGACAGGCGCTTCCTTACGCGTCTCTTCACTCTCATATCGTCCCTTACAGTTGGAACAGTTCTAAGGTTGAATGCTTCCTCGGAGGTTCTGGGGTCGTAGGCTGGATCCTCTGAGTCGAGTCCGTACCGTTCCGTGGTCTGTCCTTCACCTCGCTTCCTTCGGTGCTCGGTTCATTATTGATTACGGAACGAAAGACATGACATAGCGTAAGGAAGTGACAATGAATGGCGAGGAGGGGGTGATACAGGTGGGTTCATTCTTGGCCAACAATATCCTACCGGTTCCAATCTTAATCTTGAATGTGATGCGAGAGTGCGAGGCCGTTCACTTCACCTCTCTAATCTCATGTCTCACGTAATCTAATGTCGGTTCAACTTCCTCGTAATTGATGGTGAAACACCTGGCCTACCTTAGGACCTTTCATTCACTACTACAGCTGGAACCTCAGATACGGTGCCGATTCACTGTCACTAGCAGGAACCAACAGCCTATGAACTGGGACCTTGTCTTCTTGTCAGTCTGATGTCTCTTCGCTTCGCATGTCGTATCTCTTCATCTCACTTCGTCCGTGTCTCTATGTCATCTCCTTATCAGTTGGTTGAGTGAACATTCCATCTACAGCATTAATGAGTGACAGAAGTGAACGTGGAGCGAGGAGAAACGAGGAGCGTACCGTCCACCGTGAATCACTCCCGTCGTAACCGCCTGTCGTGTCTCACTCTGTTCGCTACGCTCGGCCTGCGGCCCGTGTCTCGCCCTGTTCTCGTGTCACTCGAACCGCGGGCTTCGCCACGTGCCTACGGCGTGTAAAGATTGAGAGAGATGTGGGACATGACGAGAAGACACCGGTAGAGACTGTTCCTGCCACGTATCGAGTCATAGGCTGTAGAATCCTGGCCCAGTGATTACGAAGAGATAGACGGAACCAGACGGAGCACAAAGGACGGAGAGAAACCGAGCCATATCTTACCGTTCAGTCCTTACTCACTCCTTCATAACCGTCCGTACTCTTCACTTCCCAGCATTTACCGGAGGATTCTCAAGCCTTTCATTTCCGTATCTTAGAGTGACTCACGAGCAGAAATGAGAATGGAAAGTGATGAAGAAGGACCACAAGCCAAGGAATCGGAAGTGTAAAGGAATGGGATAGACTGAGACTGGATGTGAAGAACCTGAAGGGAACCAAAGTGACCGGAAGGATACGACACTAGACCAAAGATGAACCGACATAAGGGAAGATTTCTAAAGTAAAATAAGCTCCGAGTAACAAGAAATCCTAAATTATAAGAAGTTTACAGTGAATAATTATTAGGAAATGAAATTAAGAGAGCAAATGACCATTAAAGACTGTTGTCACTATAGGAGATTTGAGAGATAAATGTAAAGATAAGACCATTAGAGACATTATGACCGTTCCGTATGCTGGGCTACATCTCTATCACTTGGATTCGCTCCGCTCGTGACGTAGGGAAGTTATCAATCTACTGGCAATCTATAACTTTAAGATATTTTGGGTGAACTGGTTGGGAGAGAAGATAACCGTAACGACAATAAGCTATTTACTCTCATAATTTCAACATAATATTCTGTAGTCAATAAATCTCTAATAATAAGAAAGAAAATAGTAATTAATAATTCTTTACAGATGATTTCCTTATAATATTCTCTGCTTTTAACATTCTTATATTATTATTTACTGTTTGAGAGATGAAGGTAAGAAAGGAACTTATGATTCATTGACTGGAGTGACCCAACATTAGACCAAGAAAATAAGACTGGAAATAGCGGCGAATGAAATAATTTCTAAAGTTGGAAGATTTGACAGGAAATGTAAATAATAAGCCTTTTGTTGCTATAATTTCAATCTTCTATTAATCCTTATCTAGTGAATAAGACGGACGAATGAGGATAATAAACATAAAATAGCTGGATTCTCTGTGTTCATTGTCGTCTCCTTACACTTCTTACTCCCCACGTCTGTTCCCCTCTGTGTCAGTCACTCCATCCTTACCTTCACGTCCACGCTTCCTTCCTTCCTTCACCTTCATCATCACCCTTACAGTTACATCTCATGACTTTCTGATAACCAATAGAACCTGGAATTTATTATCATTGGACATTACTTTATTTTATAGGATTATATCTTTAATATCCTTTGAAATGCTGGAGAAATGGCGGATCTTACGAGTCAATAGTTGGCCTAAAGAAAGGTCCGAGGGTAGGTTGAAGGTTGGTGAATGGGAAGGAATCAAGTGAATGAAGGTGTAAGGAATGGGAGACGAAGGGCATGGAAACGAGCGGATAAATGATGGAGGTTCTGATGTCTCTCCTCACGGTATGAACTGGTCCTAGGAATCTTCCCTCTTCATTCAAGGTTGGTCCAGCTGTGAGGTCCTAAGGTAAGGGAACGAGCAGGAATAGAGAGGTGAAAGACAACCGATGGACTGTGACAAAGGCTGGAATCTGGGTTATCTGCTCGTCTATCGGGTCTTAATCTCTTGGCCTTACCGTGTCATCTCCAGTCACTCCATGCCCTTCATCAATAGTCCTTAGGTGGTTCTCTTGTCTCCCTTCACACCTTCCTTCCTTCCTCATCACACTACACTCAGGCACTTCACATCCTTTACCACCTACATTCCCGTCCCTTCGTGTCTTACTCCTTGCCAGTCGGTTCCTTATTCACTCTTCTTATTGGGGTTATGTTGTAGGTGAGAGGAAGTCATAAAGGATAAAATGATTCCAAGGAAGTGGCGGCTATTGACCATTAATTTCATTCTCTGAGATCATCCTGTACACCATCAATCGCATCTCATTCTTCTTTGGGTTGTTGAGCCGAGGTTAAGACGACAATGACAAACAGAAACTATTAAATCTATTGGTAAAACTATTGATGTTGAAGGTGTAATATGAAGAGAGAAGGAACCAAGGGAAAAGGATCGAATATAAGACTGGCATGTGAGTGACAAAGGGCCGTAATGATAACAGTCTTACCACATCCTTTCTACCTCATTCATTCCGTACCGAGACGAACGTAGTGAGTGAGGGGAGTGACAGAGGAACGGACCGAACCACGGAGTGAGACGAGGGAAGAAAGATTTGTATTCATATAATTTATTTTGGATTCTTTTCACTTCATAATTAATGTAAACATCTTATTTTCTTATTTATATTATTTTACACTTTATTTTGTACATTTATTTTATTTTATTAGAGAAATTTGTAGATTAAATATTATGTCTTACAATCCTCTATTAATAAGTTGTCTTTATGATATTGTCCATTAAGGAATTTTACACTTTACAAATTAAATATTATGATTTTCATTCTTATTTTCTACATTCATTTTATTATTTACATTTCCATTTCTATTAGGTGTAACTTAAAGGAATTCCACAAATAATAAATAGTAAATAATAATAATATAATCTTTTCTGATATTTTTACATTTCTTAATCTTAGTTCATATAATATAATCCTATTTTCTACTTATTTCTACTTTATTTTATTTATTTCTACATCATATAAGACTTATTAATACAGAATTATTATTTTATTATCTGTATCTATTGGTATTTTGGAAATCATTACATTTAGAAGTTACATCAGATTTATTTTGTTTTCTTATTAATACTCACCATTTATTAATATTTGCTCTTATTATAATTCTATTTATCTTTACAGGATTTAATATTTATTGTTGGACTGGAATTTACTTCTCATAGAATTATTTTCTTATATTATTTCATTTATTATTTGGATTAATTTATAGTTTTCATATTTGGTCTAGAGATTTATTAAGAGAATTCACTAAAAAATATGAAGTCTTATTAATAATCTTTTTTATTCTTTTTGGTGGTTTTCTAGTTTCTGAAGCTCTATTATTTGTATCCTTCTTTTGGACATCTTTTCATTTATTATCTTCTCCAACTTTAGGGATGTGGGTATGGGAAGCTTTCTATCTGGAGGATCCTTGTGAATTAACTTTTGCTAATACACTTCTTTTATCAAATGCTGCTATATCTTTAGGAAATGCTTTTATTAATTTAGAAATTTCATCAGAATATATTATTTTCTTCACTTTATGGTCATTTATTTTATCTTCTCTTTTTATTAGTTTGCAGATTAAAGAATTTCGTATTCTCGCATTATCAATTAATGATTCACTTTATAGTTCTCTTTTCTTTTTTCTTACAGGATTACATTTCTTTCATCTATCTATTGGTCTTATTCTTCTAATTTATTTCTGGTCTATTTCTACTTTACATTTATTAGGATTTATTTTATTTTACAGTTATTTTCACTCATATTATATTATTATATTATTTTACAGTTATTATTATTTACTATTAATTTACAGATATCTTTATACATCAGATACTTTTTATATTATAGAAATCTTTTGTATTCCTTTCTAGTTGTGTGAAGAGGAAATCATCAATAAAGCTTCATAATTAAGATAAAGAAATAAGAAATTAATATATAATATAAAATGAAATGTAAGAGAAATAGAATATTATAATCCCTTCCAATTCATTTCAGTAAAATATTGTGATGATGAAGTGACGTGTAAGTGAGGCGTAATGATAACAACCGATCCATACTGTGTCTTACGCTAACCGCTCGTTCATATCACTCGATCTCTTGGTTCTCTGTGTCTTGGCTCCTCACATTCGGTCTCTCACCTGGTTCGTTCCTCACCGGTTCGTTTCCTCACCTTCATAATCTCGTCCCTTTGGTCACTTCCCTCGTCATTCAATCTCTTACCATCACGCCTCGCTCCGCGGTCTCAGTCTAACCGTCCGTCCTGTGTCCCTTCCTACCGTGGTCCGTCATTATCAGTCTCATCCTTCTTCTTTCTGGGTCTGAGGTTGTGTGACTAGAGGTCGAGTGCCAGTCCATAAAAGGTTCATCATTTCCAATCTTATCTGTGCCAGTCAATAACCCTTTCTCTACGGTCTGTTTCTATGTCTCACCTAACACACCAGACGAAGAGTAGAGAGAAGACGAACGATTATGAGGCGAGAAAGGCACGGAAGTAAGAAGTGAACCATGGAATCTGAGGTGTAGGTGTCATGGGTTACGAGGAAGAAATCTCCAACCTTATAGCCGCTCCCTTGGTTTCTTCTCGTCCACCGGCCTGTCGGCCCTTCGCCTCTCTCTACTCTCGCCCGGTCGCTACGCCCACCGTACCCACTCCCTTCCGTCTCACATCCCGTCTCACTCGGTGGCCTGGAGGGCCGTGAGACGGGGACGGAAGGTGTGGAGTGGGTACGGTGTCTCTACGCTCCATCTCTCTCATCTCATTACGCCCCGCAGGGAGGAGGCGACGACAAGGGGCGGAGCCCGGCCTCTGGCCTCGTCGCCTCCTTCCGCTGCGCAGGGCGTAATGGATGGAGAGAGAGCGGCGGGTTCCTTCGCTTCCACCCGCCTCGTACCCGGCCGCTCACCCACCTCGCGTCCTTCCCCCCACCCCACAACCCACCTCATTACCCACCTCGTGACCCGAAGGGAGAGGAACGACCAGCGGGAGGGACTCGACACAGAGGGGAACAGAGGTGTGAGGAGTGAAGGTAGAGAAGGGAACCTAGGATTATGAAGCGGCAGGAACGAAGTGACGGTAAGACGGACGGTGATGAGAGTGACGTCGGAGGTGAAGGAGGGTGTAGGGAGAGAAGCGGAGTGTAGCGTAGCGCCTCTCCCCACCATCCGCCACCTCCGGTCACTCGTCGTTCACCTCGTGTGTCGGCTCCTCATGTCACCTCCCACTCGGCTCACGCCTCGTTCCCTGCGGGGCGAATGGAATGAGAGAGGTGTGTGACGTGTGGAGAGGTAGAGAGGTGACAGACACACGGGGAACAGACGAGCATACGAGGCGAGGAACTGAGAGGAAGAGACGAGTTACGGTACGAGGAGTGGGATAAGGAACGAACGGGATTGAACGGCGAGGGACACACAGGGAAACAGACGACTAGATGAACGGGACGGAGGTAGAGATGTCGACTGGCGAATCAACCGAGGAACCTGGGGCCGCCTTGTCGTCTGTCACTCGGCCATTCTGTCCTCATTCCAGCCTCCGGCGGCTAATGAATGTAGAGAGATACGGAAGTGAAAGGCATGGAAGGTGAGACACAGACCAGGCCGGAGGATGACGGGAACGGTAGGATATTGACAATTTATTTCTGGTCTTTTGTAATTATAATCCTATTTCTATTTCTATTTCATTATTATTTGTACACTTCTTTTAATATCATACAAAACTATTAATTTATTGACAGAATTTCTATCTTATGTTTTAATAAAATGCGAGATCATAAAGTAAAGAGTGATTATAAGGAATTCCAGATAATAAGACCAAATAATAATATAAAAATGATGGTGAATTTAATGGTTACAACATAAATCCTAGGAATCTACAGCTTTAATGAGTTATGATTTTATAATCCAAATAAATAATTAATGACTGTAAGATGAGGAGAAGATGACCGTGATGGACTGAGAAAGGAGCCGGTTAACCCTCATTATTAAGAAGCTGTAATCAAGGAAGTCATAATAAATATCTATTTCTACAGGAGATATCATCATGTAATCACTTGTCTTTCCAGGATTTTAGGTGTAACTGAAAGGAACGGAAATAGGATAATAAATCTTTTGGAAATCTTTAAGGCATAAGAAAATCCATCTAGAAATCCATCAAATAAAGAGTGAAAAACGGTGGGTAAAGAGATGACCATAAGATAGATGAAAGAAAGTCATAAGTTGTATCATTAAATCCTAAAAGATGGATCATAAGGAAGATTTTACAGATAATGCAGGAAATAAATTAGAAAATTAAAAGAAATTACGATAAAAGCATTAATAAGAAGATGTAATAAAGGAATGAAGAGTAAAATGATGATCAAAGAAATAATATGTTTTATGTGATTAAAGAAGCGTAACGAATGGATTTTATGGATTATTAGAAGATTGGATGACATGAGAAACGACGTGAGTAACGATCGGTCACTTTCTCTAGGCTCCGCCATTCATCTTTACTCTTCCTTCCTCTATCTCTAGGTGAACTGTATCTGAGGGTGTAAGATGAAGGGTGATTAAGGGAGCGACTATGACGAGCGGACAATGAGAAACTGAGGACCAGATGATAGACGTGAACAAGCGGTAGAGATACGGTAACGACAATAAGATACAGAATTTCTATCATATGCCAGTTTAGTTCCCTATCATCCCTATCCCGCCTCACTTCACTACCTTAGGACCTTCCATTCACGGTCACAGGCTGTAAGGTAAGGAGTGAGGATGACGAACGAAGGCGCGGAGAGAGGAAAGGGAGACACGCGGGCCGGCTCATTCTCACTCCTTACGTGCCGGAGGCGAACATGAGGTGACACATGACGAGAGGAATGGGAACCGAATGTGAGACGCAGGTGAGTGAGGTGTAAAGAGTGATTCGTCTGGTTCCCTCTGCATCCCTCGTGCCCTTCATTACCGTTCGCTACTCACTCACTCCTTACCTCGCTCCACTTCTTTTAAGCCTTTAGGGAGAAGATTATTAGTTACCAGTAGATAAAGAGAAACCGTAAGGAATTGATAATGTAAGACAACAAAGCCCAGAAATTATTAAGTTATGAGATTAAATGTAGAAAGATGAAGCATAAAGTAAATCACCAAAAGTAAGATGAAGATACAGATAGGAAATTATTATTATTTTATTATTTTTTCATATTAAAGAATATCATATAAAACTATTAATTCCTGAACCTTAATGATAGCAGTTACCAAGAGAAGCGAGTAAATAAGAATAATTTGCTATTTTCATTTCTATTGGACATTACTAATTTATTATAAGAAGCTATTATTTTATTATTATTTACATTCTTATTTACTGTTACATCTGTCTCTAGGATACGACTATATGATAATGAATTTAAGATATTTGAAGTGAATTGTAAGGGTTAATAAAAGGCTTGAGATTGATGGACGGGACTACAGACAGAACCCGCGAGACTAAGGTGCCAGGAAGATAAAGTCCTAGATCCACCTTTCTTACACCTACCTCGGAACCTCATGCCAAGATGTAGCCCAGATTAGCCGTGTAACAAGTGATGGGAAGTGAGGCGTAATGATAAAGTAAATGATGTGGAGAAGATTAGAGAATGAACCGGTAGGAACTGGATGATAGAACTTTTGTATCCCTTTCATACCGTGACCACAGCTTCTACCTCAGGCTCACGAGTCATAGGCTGGGAAGGGTCAACATGTGGCTGAGGAACCCCGTGGCAGGTGAACCGATCATCGGCGGCCTGTTCTCGTCTTCTTACTCGTGCCGCTCCATTCATTATCTCGTCTCGGTCGCATCTCTCTTCGTTCCCTGCTCCCTCCATTCACTGTCAATCTCTTACACTTCACTTCACATATCTTACACCTACAGCTAGAATCCTTGTCACAGGGCGTCTTTCATCCTGTTACACTTCACTTGGCTCATTTCTGATGCTTTTCAAATAATATAAAATGAAATCCTTAAAGCTTTAAAGAATATGAGATAGCGGGGAGCCGTCATGAAGAGACAACTTACGACCTTGATCACTCGGATTCTATATTCCTGTTCACCTAGAGACCGAAGGCGCAGCCGACGTTAGGAGGCCAGCCAAGGGAACGATATGAGTGGGTTGGGAGGTGTAGGGAAGTGATGGGCCACGCCGTGTGTAGCGGAACGAATGAAGTGAGAGAGAGCGTAACACGGGCCCATCACGGCGGCTCATTCTCATGTCATTTACGCCGCCGGTACGGTCGTGAGTCACCTCGCTAGGCTCGGTCCGTACGACTCACTCCCACTCACTTCACTCCCGTTCCTCGCGTCACTCTCGTTCCGTTCGTACATGAGGAGAAGGTGAACGTGTGAACCGACGACGAATGAGGGACGGAAGAGACACGCGAGGAACACGGGCGTCCTTCTCACGGCCCACCATACGCTCCTCTTCCCTTCGGGTCTCGTCACGAGGCGGAGCCGAGGAAGGACGTGAGTGAGGTACGAATGGAGGACGCCCGAGGTGACGGTGAGTGGCGAGGAGGGAAGAGGAGAGGCACGCCACGCTCCTTTCACACTCACTCGCCAATCAATCCCGTCTCTATCCTCTTACCGCTCCCTTCCACACTCCTTACTCCCACCCACATCCGTCCTCCTCTCACTGTGTTCCACTCGTCTTTTACTCACTCATTTCTCACAGTCCTTAGGCCGCCGATTCATTCTCTGAGTCACACCCTTACAGTCACTTCCCATCTTACTCTCACTTCACTCACTTCTCCTTAACTGCAGGAACTGGATGAAAGAACCCGTGTGTTTCGGATGCCAGTGTGTTCCTCGTTCCATTTCACTACACTCGTCACTCTAACCTTGGAAGCTGGAACAAAGGGACGAGATTGATGACGGAATGGTAAGAGACCGAACGAAGAGTAAAGAAACCGAGTGAAACGGGGCCAACATGAAGGGGCGAGATACGGAGGCGAGTGTAAAGAGCCGACGGTCCGAGTCACGAGCGCAGCGTAAGGAACGGTCGGTCACTTACTCTTCCCTCCCAGCCGCCTGTCACCCTGTGGTCGGGTCGCTCCTGCCGTTCGTCACCTCACTCTGTCGCTTCCTCCCACATGCCTCCGGCGGCTAATGAGTGTGACGAGTGGAGCACGAATGGCCGACGAGAGGTGTGGGAGACAGAAGGCGACCCGAGACACAGACGGCGGCGGTCCTCTCGTTCCTTACTCCTCGTACCTTACACATGCCAATCCATTCGTTTCTGTTCCGTTCGTATCTCATCCCATTCGTCCCTCCATCTCATTTCCAACCTTATCCCTCCCATTCCTCACCTTACACATCCCCGTTCCTTCCTCCACTGTCATCATGTCTCACGTCTTTCCCTTTCAATTCCCTTCCTTACGGTCTCTCTTTGTGACAGCTCCAGCCTTAGAGATTGATAGACACGGGAACTCGAAGAACATGAGATAGACCGACATTGATGGTGTGAGGAACGAAGTGAGAGACGAAGGAAATCTTGGCATACGGTTGGTTTCTCCTCTCCATACAGTCTCCTCTCGTTTCACCTTCATTCGCTGCCTTCGGTACTCTCGGGTCCTAGATCTAGACGGGAGTAACATTAATGAGCGGTTCTATCTCATCTCACTTCGTTCCCCTCGCCTCTTATCCCCTGCATTCCCGATCCTTTTACGATACGAATCTTGGACCACGGTTAATCGCTTCCCAATCTTCTACATTCCCTCTCGCTTCGTATGTCATTAATGCTGTAGGTTGAATTCTTGGCCTTCGGCTGTTACTGTAAGACGTGTACAAAGGAAACAGAATGATATGCCTTTCAATTAATTACAGTTTTCTATTATTATTTACACTTTTCTTTCATCTTATTAACTGGAGTAACTGCTATTGATAATGACTTTTTATTATTTGAATTTATTATTTTATACATTTCTTTCATATGCCATCTATTTTATGGTCAATATTTCTATGTCATTCATTAACCCTTAGAATTAATTTGGATTACGAGGAAGTCTTTAATGGTGATTTGTAAACTGTAAACTTATTAATTTATTATTTTTATTTATTATTTCCTTTTTGTATTTTGAATTAATTTCTTTATTACTTTCACTTCATTAACCACATCATATAAAACTTCATTATTTATTTAAGAGATTTGCAAATGAAATTATTATTTATTAATTGCAAATATTTCTATGTCTATTGGTAACTGCTATTGGAATCCTAAAGGTAGCGACATTAATGGTAACGGTATGGAGAGAGAGAACCTGAGATGTAGCCCGTCTATGAGATACGAAGGTCCGAAGGTAGTCCAGATCCAGGCGTAATCCTCACGGAGTGGAAGTGTAATGAAGGGAAAGTGAGGTAGGGTTGAGGTGAGAGACAGGAGTGAGACAGGTAAGAAAGGTCCTGAGTAATGAGTCTAGGGTTGGTGCTTGTCATATGGTTCCTGAGGTAGGGGTAAAGTGAGTGAAAGGCGAAGCCCGAAGGACTGAGCCAAGAGCGAGCGAGACCCGAATGAACGGGGAGTAAACTGGTGCTCCGAAGGTAAGGGGAATGAGCCGACCAACGGAAGGCGAGAGACCCGTCCATCGCGAGCCCGTGCCAGTCACATCCCACCCATTCATACCGTTCCCCTATGTTCCGAGCCGAAGCGTAGCGTAGTGAAGCGTAGGTGAGGTGGGGAACGGAATGGGTGGGGTTCCTGTCACGTAGAAAGACTCACGATGGAACGGTTGTGACTGTAAGGAGGGAAGTGAGTGTAAGGAACCGAGTGACAGAGTGAGGATGTGAGTGACAGGAACCGGCCCGCTTCGCGTCATGTCGGTCGATCGTTCCCTTGTCACTTTCTCCCTCCATTACGCTGCGCGAGCGAGGTGAGTGTAAGGAACCGGCCGTCTCACGCTCTCTACGTCCCGCGTCCTCTCATTACACTCGGTGCCGCAGGCGGAAGGGAGCGAGTCGAACAAGGAGAGACGAGTGACCGGCCGAGGAAGGGAACGAAGTGAAGGGGAACGTAGTGAGCCGGAACAGAGAGACCGAGGAGGCGGCCGAAGGCGCCGTGTGTCACTCCCGGCCCCACCCTGTCCACCTTACCCTCCTCCTCACGTACCGTTCGGAGTCGGAGACGGAGGACGGGTGGAGCCGAGTGAAGCGAGTGTAGTGAGCGTAAGGAGGTGACACACGGACGAACGGCGGAGATGACGGACGGTGGCGCCGGTTCCGGCTCGAGGCCGAAGGCGCCCGTCTCACTGTCACTACGCGTCGCAGACGGTGGGAGGTGGAGTGGGCCAACGGCCGGGCGGAGCCCTCTACACTCCACCTCCCTCCGTCCCCACGCGACGCGGGGCGCTCGGTGGAGAGGGAAGGGCGAAGCGGCAGAGCCGCCGACCCTCGGTCGGTCCCTTCGCCCTTCCTCTCTCCACACCCGAGCGCCTCCCGTTCGGCTTCTCTTCGGGTCACGGGACCCGGCCGAACGGGATGAGATGGAGCGAGGACGTGAACAAACCAAGCGAGGTGGACAAGTGGCGAGTCTATGAAGGGAGAATGAAAGACCAGTCCACAGAATCCTTGGGCCGAGCTTACATCCCCAGCCATATCTTCTCCTTTCATTACGTGAAGTGAAGTGTAGGTGAAGGAAGGCGTATGAAAGGGCCAGGAAGCTTCTACCCTTGAATTCTTCCTCGTAAGCTGGGACGTGAGATGGAACGTGACGAGCAGAGACTGGGAAGCGAATGGTTGAGTGAAGGAAATTATCTGTAAAATCTTCCTTATGGTTCACTTCTTACAGTCTTTCATTAGTATTACCGCTTCATAGATTCATTAACCGCTGCATCACGTCTCACTTCCCAGTCGTTTCGCCACCCAGCCCCGGTCCTTTCACTCCCTCCCCTACAGAATCCAGCATTTTTAAAGGTTTCAATTGTTGGTCAAAGAATTTACTAATTTATAATATTTGCAAATCTCTCAAATACAGGAATAATAAGTGCTTCTTTGATGATATTATTATGAGTTTGAGTGACAATTACATGAAAGAAATGTCCAATAATAAGAATCCTGTAGATGAAGTTATCAGAAGCAGGGAACTGGGAAATTATTGATAGAGGATTTTACAGATATACAAAAATAAGATAATAATTCTCTAATAATGACTCATAAGAAGTTGACCCAGAGAAACCGTAAGGAAACAACTGGCTGAGCATAACCTTGGATCAATAGATGGCGTGAAGAGAACCAAGATGCAGGATTTATTGTCTTATGGTCCTTTCTTGTCATGTAATCTCCGGTCCTGTGTACCTCTCATTACGTGAAGGAAACGGTAGGATACGAATGGACCGGGTAGCAATGAAAGGCTTGGCAATCTATAACTTTAATTTACTGACTTCCAATATTCTATATCCTTACAGGCCAGCTCTTGACTCTTGGAATTCCTTTCATTTATCTACAGCTATATTTACGAGAATTCATCATTTTTAGGATTAAGAAAGACCATTAGCAGTGTATTCCCGTCATTTATCTACAGGAGATTATATTATACAGAATTATTTTGTGAGAACTTCTCATTAGCAATTAACCCAGAATATTGAAATCCTCTAAATTAAGCTTCCCTGAACAACCAATGAAAGAAATTCGCAATTATTATAGATTCATTATCAGTATGTTGTTCCTGTAGGCGAGTCAAAGGAAGTGTAGAGAGGTGAGGAATGAAGTGTGTACCGATGCCAATGATATGCCCGCTCGAGTCGTATCCCACCTCACGTAATGAAAGGAGCGGTCATAATGTCAAGATACGCCACTCTTTCCCTCTCATATCATTCCGTGAGGCGGAGCCGCTTTGCCGCCGTCCCTTCGCTCCGGTCGTCTGTTCGTACCTCACGTCTCCCTTCACCCTCTCACGACATGATAATAGAAGTGAAGTGAGCGAGGAGTGCGTGGGAAGGAGTGAGTGACAGTTATTTACCCGCTCGTGTCGTATTCCAGTTCCCTCAGTTTACAGTCATTACGAGTCACTCACGGATCATAAAGTTGGCATGAGAGAGGATTACGGACGCCCTGCCTCTCGGCATCTCCTTCCAGTCCCTACCGTAGTCCTTCGTCTCTTCACTCCCCAGCCATTTCCTACCGTATCTGCCACTCGATTCCTTTCACTATGGTCGGTTCACTTACCATTCACCTCCGTACCTACAGCATAAACCGGTGGATTCTCAAGCCTTTCAAACCTATAGGATTCTAAATGTAATGAGTTGTCAAAGGATGACCGAGTACACCGTGGTTCCTGAGTCCTATGTTCCCTTCACTACACCTACAACAGGCGAGACTCGAGCGAAGTGAGAGGTGAGTGAAGTGAGCGTAAGGCGTGGTGAGACAAGTGTTACGAGGAGAATGTTGGCATCCTACGTCAGTTCCTTCACCATTCCACATCTCATCTCCTTACTCACTTACACGCCATTCATAGTTACTCGGGTCCTTTCTTACCTTCCGGATCTAGGCTCATTCTGTCTTCCAACATTCCACTCGCTATCGTCCCTTTACACTTCGCTTCTTACACATCACTCGANACGCCACTCTTTCCCTCTCATATCATTCCGTGAGGCGGAGCCGCTTTGCCGCCGTCCCTTCGCTCCGGTCGTCTGTTCGTACCTCACGTCTCCCTTCACACCTTCCTTCCACGGTCTGTTGGTCGTCTTATAATCTCGTCTCATAATCTGTTACGGCTGGATACGGAGGACTATTCCCTTCCCAACNGTCTCCCTTCACACCTTCCTTCCACGGTCTGTTGGTCGTCTTATAATCTCGTCTCATAATCTGTTACGGCTGGATACGGAGGACTATTCCCTTCCCAACATACGGTTCTTTACCTTCAACATTCACCTCTAGATCCACCTCACCTCATCTTATCCCGTTCCTTTATGTTACCGTGTCACCAAGATTCTATCATTAAGACTGAGGCTGGAACGTAAGACCATTAATCCAGCATATGATATTTAATGTTATGATTTCCTCTTAATTTCATGATTTACTTTCAAGTCTTCTATTAATTCTTACAATCCATCTCGTTCCATTTCGCTACGCTTCTTTTCATTTATTTTAATTGGATTTATTTCTTACCTTTTACTCTCATATCTTTTATTTTGTACATTATTATTATCATCATATTATCATTACCAGAATTAATATTTCCTAGAAACCAATAGCAGGAATAATCCTTGTCCTTCCTTCGGGTCTCATGTTACACGGTTAATCTCTTCCAGTCACAATTGAATTCCTTATCCGCCCTTTCTAGTCATGTAATCACTCACAGTTTATTATTGATATTGTCGTTACAGCTCCTATGATTCACTCTTAATATTATGTTTTTCCATCTCATTTCCTGGCTTATTTTATGTCCCTCTTCGCTGCTTAACCGCTCGTACAATTCACTCACATTCATATTATCCCTTACAGTTGGGTCCCTAGGATTAAAGATTGAAGGTGAAGGACTGTGTTAGGCGAGGTTCAATCCCGCCCATCCAACCCAACCCCTCAACCCACCTTATACACCCCATTCCCCACCCTTTACACAGCCTCAGGTTGTAAGTGCCAAGGGTCGGTGGTCCAAGGTTAACCGGTGCATTACGGCTCATTCTTCAGGTACAACATTAATAATAAGAAAGAATATAGAAATGTATAAAACCATGAGAAATAAGATGAAAGAAATAGGAAATTATATGTAAAATACGGCTCACGGATATAGGATTATAATTGTAAATGTAAAGATTATTAAGAGAAACAAGATATGAAAGGGATAATAATTCTCTAATTCTATTTCTATTAATAATTGCAGCTATTTTGGTCTAATAGAATTATTATTGTGTATTTATTAATGATTTATTTTATGATATTATTTCCTTTACACTTGAAACACTTTATTTCCTGATATTTAATCTCATAACTCTTTATAACTGGTGGATCATGGGAAGGTACACTAGACCACGGGCTGAGCATAGCGTAAGGAAGCGAGATGCAGGGAAGTGAAGGGTGGAGGAGTGGGATACAAGGTGAGAAGCAGAGGTCTAAGGGTGAAAGGTTCCGAGTCACTGTGGTCCCTTGGCTCGCCGCTATCATTAAGGTTCTGAGGGTCAACCGCTGGGAAGTGAGTACTCGCTCCTCGTTCTGTCATTCAATCCCTTACAGTTCACTTCCCTTGCATCCTGTGTCCCACCTCCTTTCACTCACAATTCACTCCAAATATTATGACTTAATAGATGACAAGGAACGACAAGGAACCAAGGAAACCTGGAACCTAGGAATCTTCTATCTTCATTCAAGGTACCGATCGGCCAGGAGTCTTTCTACCTGATGGACGTGGTAAGGAGCGGGTGGTAAGTGAAGTGTAAGGAGTGAATCACGTGAACGACTGAAACGAACGGACAGGCACGGACCAACAGACGGAACCTGACGGAGAGATACGGACGAAGGACGCTACGGAAGGGTCTGGAAGGTAACGGTTAACCTATGATGAAGGACCCCAAGGCAGGTTGAACCGGTAGGAAGGTTTGATAGGCGTGAGCCGCTTGTTGTTGATGGTGAAAGGGATACGAAGCGAACGAGGACTGAACGAGGAACCGAGTGTCCGAAGGGAGCCGTATCCCGCCACCCGTCTCTATCCCGTTCATTCCCGCCGTTCTCTTCGCTCACCGGCGGTTCATTCACGTAAGGAGAAGTAAAGAGTGACATGTGATTGATAGGAGATTTCTATTCCCTTCCGTTACACATCACTTACCTCCCGTGCACCAGTTTTACCGCTTCATTTCCCGTCCCTTATCTCCCCTCCAGTCATTCACGTTCCCTTTGTCTCGTTCCTTTACACGTCTCGTCCTGTGTCTCACCTCCAACCCTTAACCGATTCCATCTCTACCGCGGGTCTAAGGTTGGTGTCTTCATGTCTTACCTCACTCCAATCAATAACCGAGCGTAGCGAGTGGCCGTAGTGAGGCACGAACGGAGGTGACAGAGGAGGTGGGAAGGGACGAGTTACACTGGCATACGAGTGAAAGACATGCAATGTATTACCAATAGACGGTTAACTCGGGACAAGGATGTGGAGTGTAGGGTAAGGGAGGTGAAGAGAAGAGACCCAAGAGACTGAGATAGCGGCTGGAATGGTAACCGAGATGCCAACATACTACCCCAGACCTTCGGAGACGTCATAACCATACCGGCGGCTGTCTCAATGTCATGTCATCCTCTTTTCCTGGCCGTTGGTCACTAAGACACGAGTAACTATGAAGGTGGCGGAGCCGTTCATTCTCTTACCGTTTCATTCTGTGTCTGAGGTAGGCGGTTAATGTCATATGATTCCCTCCTTCCCTTGCATCCCGTGCCACGCCGCTTCGCGGCTCACGAGTGGCACGGGGGAAGGAGGCATGGACGAGCGGTTAGTCTAGCGGGCCAAGAGATCAGAGAGGCGAAGGGAACGGTTATGACGCCTCAATCGCACCTCATTCCGCGTCCATTCCGTCGTTCATTCTCATCCCGTGTCACTCCTCATACCATTCCCACTCCTTTCCGTCTCTCGTTCCTCTACGTTACGCTCGGGCTTCGCCTTCTCGCTCCACTTCGTTTCACTCAGCTTATCAATTGAAAGACCGTAACAGAAGACCGATGGTAAGTGAAAGGAATGGGATAAAGATTGTGAATGGAAGGGTAAGACATTGAGTGACATGAAGAGAACCAAGGGAACGGTACGTAAGTGTAAGAGGCGATCACAGTCCAACCGTTACCATTCCTTACGACACTCGACCTCAGGTTCTCTAGCTTCATCCCCAGTCCACACCGTTCACTTCACTCACTTCTCATTCTTTACAGTCATTAGGTGGTTCACTCGAGATTCTTTACTAATCACTTGGCTTATCAACTTCTTATTAATCACCATTCAAGGGTTAACAGTTATTAGGAGTTAATTGCAGGTTAAAGATTAGAAATGTATTATATAAAACTTCTCATAAATAAGAATCCTAGGAATTAAGCTTAGACCAATAGATAATAAATTTATAGTTTTCCAATCATAAGTTGAGTTAAGAGAAAGGATTATAAGAAGTGTATTGGAGAACATAAGTGAGGAGATATAGGAAAGAAATTAGTAAATAATATAATATAATATCCGTAATTCATCTATTAAATTCCTTTTCCCTTCGTATCTCATAGACTGTTGAACGGCCCTTGACAGTGAAAGGCATGTGATTACAACCAAAGGACTTGAAAAACCTGCCTTTGATGTGCCTAAGGTAGGATGGTGTGTTTCCTCTCATTATCGTTCCTCATTCACACCGTAAGGATTAATAGAAGACTGTTGAACCACCTATAGAGACGACCATTAAGCCTCGGTTGTTGGCAGGAAGTTGACATCATATTGACTCGTGTCCTTCCATCGCATGCCAATCACTTCCTTCCGCTCCATATCTCACCTCCTTCACTGTCTCTCGGGTCTTATGTTGTGTAAAGAGATGTGTGGCGTATTAATGAGTGACCAGAGCGTAGAGAGATGAGAGTAATGAGATGTAAGACGCGAGTGATTAAGGGAGTGTTAAGGGACGACAGTAAGAAGCGAACGACAGACACGGAATGATAGAGGCGAAGCATATGGTGGGTTACGGTTCCAGCCTTAGAGACGCCTCGCTTCGCGTACCAACTGTAACAATGAAAGGTTCCAGCTGTAGGATTTATTATGATGGGTTCTGGGGCCGTAACGTAAGCTCCGAGGAACAGGCGAATCACTCACAAAGGAACGGAAGGAACAGGGATGCAGCGGTTGATAGGTGTGAAGTGAGAGACAACACAAGACGAACCGAATCACGATGGCATCTGGTGTATCTCGTCCCCTTCCTTACACTAACCGCTCGTTCATATCATACCGTTCCGCTTCCATCCATCTAGTGACTCATGAAAAGAAGCGACGATAGGAGCGGAATGGAATGGGGAACGAATGAGTAACGAACGATACGAGTGATGATGACGGACCGGACCCCGCTCGTCTCTTCCACCTCATTCTCCCGCCTTCCTTCGCTTCATCTCGTTACGGTCTCGTCCCTCTACCTCCACTCGCTTCGCTCACTTCGTATGACATGATAGAAGATTGAAAAGGAAATGATAATAGATTCCAAGAAGCTTATCAACCTTATGGTCACTCATTACTTTCTACTTATGAGATTACATGACAAGAGGCGACCCAAGACACAGAGAAGTGAACGTACGGTGAGGGATGGAGGAGGTACACGGTACGCTTCTTACACTCCAGTTCTCTTCTTATTCTCATGCTTTGCTCACTGGATTTCAAGAAGTTTATTATCCCTACTCGCGTCGTTCATTCCGTTCATTCTCGCCTGTCTTACGGTACGCCGGTCTTTACGTGAGGTGTTACGAGAGACATTACGGCTAGAGAGATGATGATTGAGACACGAAGAGAAAGTGAATGATCGTCCATTAAGCCTTTCGTTACGAGAGAACCTTCACTTTCCATATCTTACCAGCGGCTTGTCTTCTCCTCATATTATATCTTACTACCTTGACTCCTGATGACACGGACCCAGATATAGATGACGGTAAGAGACGAGTAATGAGAGTGAATGAGAAGGAAGGGAAGAGTGGAGGGTCCTCATGTCGTAACCCGTGAGGGACAGGAAGGAATCATCAAAGGACGGTCAATATCCTTCCGGTACAGCCTGTGTTTCCCTGTGTGTCGCTCCTTGTCATTCACTCACTCACTCCTTTCCTTACGCTACGCCCTTCGTTTCCTCACTCGTCAGTCGTTCCTCATACAATCTCTTTCACCTACACCTCATATCGTTCCTTCCTTACACCTCACACTCTGAGCACTTGTTTTCCCTTTCCACTCGTATCACTTCCGATGCCATCTCTTTCCTCTTTATTTCAGCTATTTATTTATTCTTATTTTCTATTAATTTGCTATCTTTATGATTCGCCACCCAAGGTTATACCCTTCCCTAGCAACCTATGACATGAGACTAGCCGTGAGGAACAGGAAGGAAATGATGTGGATTTTACAGACTGAACGAAGTGACATGAGACGGAACACAGGGAAACAGATTGATAGGTAAGTGATGTGTAAGGTGTAGGGAGTGAAGGGAAGGGAAGGATGTGAGTAAGGGAGTGAGTAAGGTGAAGTGAAGAGCGGCGAGTCCCAGACCGTACGGAACAGGCGGTAACAGACAGTCAAGGAAGTTCGAACCCTCAGATCCTTACCACATGCCATTCTCTACTCGTGTCGTGTCATGTCGGTTCACACCATTAAATTCATTATCAAGAAGCCGTGAGTAGTGAATGGAAGGTTCTAAGGGTCCAGCCGGTAGTGAGTCAAGAGGAAGCATTCTATCTCCTACGGTTGGAAGCTTCTAGGAACAGAGAATCCTAGGGTTGAACCGCCGGTCATAGAAACAGAACCCAGATTATGAGATGTAAGACCAAGAAGAAGAATGTGAAGTGAGGTGTGTAAGGAACCGTGTGAGTCGTGGGCTGTAGGTAAGGAACGGGAGGAGATCACTTGACTTGCCGTAACAGCCTCAGTCTTTCATTCACCTACACCTCAGTTTCTCCCGGTTCCATTCTGTTACCATATCGCTCGGTTTCTTCTCACTCATATCTCCCTTCCAGTTCCTTACGCGGAGCGACTCAATGAAAGGAGCGGGTTAAGGAGCGAGAGGTAAGTGATGTGAAGGGAACGATATGAGATTGAATCCCGCGTATCGATCGAGTTCTCTTCTTACTGCCGTTGGTCACAGCTTCTTAGATTCAGGAACGAGTGTAGTGAGGTGAAAGGAATACGGAATTATTATCAGAAAGACGCCGGTAACGGTAAATGAAATGAGATGTGAGGTGTGGTGAGCGTAGGGAAGGGGCCCGTCACTCTTCACTTCGCCATCACTTCGGGCCCCGCCCACCACTCCTCCCGTGCCTCTTCGTTCGTGACCCTCGGTCTGGGCTCCTTTCCTCGCCTTTCCCTTCGGTTCACATTGTAGGCCGTGGAATCGAGTCCGTCCGTATCCCTTCCGTATGCCATGTTTTACCCTTCGTATCGTAAATGAAGTGAGTGAACTGGAACGGAACGAGAAGAGACGTGAGACGCGTGAGACGAGCACAGAGAGGCGGGAGAGTTCAGAGAGTGAAAGGCGCGTGTCTCTCCTCGTTCCATCTCGTTCCCTTGTCACTCACTTACACTCGTCTCTCCACATGCCTTTCATCTCTCTAACTCTTGGTCCACAGCCTATGATTCACTACGTTCGTGTCTCATGTGTCTCGCTCCTTTATCATCTCGTCTCCTTTCCTTCCACGCCATTCATTGTCTCATGGTCCGTCATTCAAGCTCCAACCCTAAGATTCACTCACTTATTGTCTTCTCCTTACTCCTTACGTTACAGCTTTTGACAATGAAATACGCCTCGTTTCACTCGGTTCATGAGGAGTAAGTGTAACGTAGAGGAACAGACGACGAACAGCCGTGAAGCGAGGCGTAAGAAGAGGAAGGGTGGCGGGTGATGAAGAGACGAGGATAGCGTAGCGTGATGGACTGTAAGAAGAGAATGAAAGACTATGTGAGTGACAGTTACACCGTGAGGTAAGATGTGGCCAAGAGACATCGGTCCTTATGACTTACCTTCTCATCTCGTGCCTTACGTTCACCACCTACTCCAGACCGTACCGTAATGAATTGAGTGACTATTGAGTGGTGAACCTTGTCTAGTGGAGTTCTTTATGAAGGATTACGACTGGAGAGGGATAAGGAAGGTTCTAAGGTCCTGTGTCATCTGCTCGTGAGTCACTCTATGTCACATCCTTACGCTATGCTTATCTATAGGTGAGGTTCTCTAGTCTCGGGTCACAGTCTGTAGGGTTCCTTATCACTTCCTTCACTACGTCTCGTGAGACATGAAATAAGACCCGAGAGATTAAGAGATGGAAGGGGAGCGTAGTGATGTAAGACACGAAGCGAAGAGCACGAACGGTTAGAGGAAGATTGGTGAAGTGAGCCACAGGTTGCTAGCGTCCTTCGTCACTTCTCTTACCGTGTCTCCCTCGTCTTTCGTCTCTCTACACTCACTCCGTACGGAAGGGAATGAGTTGAGGAAGCATGACGAGACGAGAGACCGGACGGAAGGATGTGGAGAGAGACAGAGGAGCATACGACAGACGGACCGTAGAGCGAGCCCGAGTCACAGTGACGCCGCCTTACGCTCGTCGTGTCCCTTTCCCTTACCCTCGCCGCTCATCGTCGCCTCACGCCACTCCCTACGGTCCTTCACGCCTCGGCTCCGCCTCACGGCTCACGTAGAGAGACGGGAAAGGCGACGAGCGTGGTGAAAGGCGGCGGGTACGGTGGCGAGCAGGAACCCGCCGTATCTCACCACCTTACACACGCCGCGCTTGTTCTCGTTACCGTCTCACATCACTCTGCGAGGCGTATTGGATTGAGAGAGATGTGACACGAGAGATGAGACAGGCGAGCAGGTAGGAGGCGGGACTAAGAGGATGACAGAGTGAAACGAACGGAACCGCATCCCACCGTGCCTCTTCGTCTCGCGGGTTCCCTCTCTCGTCTCATCGTCACGGAGTGAAGCGGAAGCATAGCGAGACGCGTAACGAAGTGAGATGAGGGGAAGAGAGGGGCCCGGTGGGCAGTGTAAGGGAGATGATGACAAGCGTAGAGCCATGGAATCTAGGCCGATTGCTTCCCAAGGATTCTCCAGCCGGTTAACCTCTCTCCACTGGTCTTTCACCTACATTCCCGCTCCTTTCAATCGTATGCCAATTTATTCTCGTTCCTTTACACTTCCCACCTCTTTCCAACCGATTCCCTCCTTCACGTTCCATCGGCCGTCTCACTTCACTACGCTCGTCGGTCTCTCGCTTCTTACGTCACTCAATCCCTTCTCACTACGCTTCGCTCATCGTC
This sequence comes from Symbiodinium sp. clade C Y103, assembly GCA_003297045.1. NCBI lineage: Eukaryota > Dinophyceae > Suessiales > Symbiodiniaceae > Cladocopium > Cladocopium sp. clade C. The sequence goes on from BGPT01000390.1 coordinate 249,512, forward strand.
CTCTGTCTCTAGGAGTTAATCTGTTGGGTCACAATGGTAACAGCCAGGATGGGAGAATGAAAGTCCTTATCAGTCGCCCGCTTGTCCTGTGTCCCTCCTCTTCACCTTCCTCTGTCGCCGGTCCTTACGTCCCGTCTCCTCCGGAGGTGAGTGAGGAGTGAAAGAGACGGTAGGAGCAGGAATGACTCACGAACCGAAGTGTAAGGAGACGGCATGGACCGGCCACTCGTCATTCGTCTGTTACTCGGTCCGTTACCATGTCTCCGCCTTCTCCGTACGTCCCGGGCTCCGTCGTAACCGTTCCCTCTCTCCACTCGTTACACTTCGCTTCGTTCATTCACTGATACGCCTGGAGCCGGAACGTAGTGAGAGGTGGAAGGCGGAGAAGTGGATGTGAGAAGCGAGCCCGTTCACACTCCTTACCTTCTCCTTACGTTATGGAGGTTATGAAGGGTAAGAAAGGGAAGGTTGTAAGGGGCCAGGGTAAGGAGATGCCATTAATAACCCATCAAAATAATTTCAAGTGGCTGTGTGTAAAGGGAAGTTATCAATCTACAGGAAATTAACCGTGAAAGACCATCACTTCCTCTTACCCACTCCGTTCCAACTCTCGGATCATATGTTACTCGGTTCCTTCCCTTCCATACGGCTTCTCTTCCAGTCACTCAAATCACTTCTCAATCATTACGTCGCGAGTCTTTCATTGATAGGTGAGTGAGTTACGGTACGAGCTGTGAAGAGACGAATGGAAAGTTCTCACGACCGATGCTGTAAGGTGTAGAGTGAGGTAAGGGGTGAGTTGTGAGGTGTAGAGAGAAGATATGAACCCGCGCCTCGTCGTCACTCGTGTCACTCCGTGTCCCGACGAGTGGAGCGTAGTGGAACGAGGAGATGACACGAGAGGGACGACACACGAGGCGGGAAGGTAACGATAAGAGAGTGAACGGGCGTCCTCACTTCCCTTCGTGTCAGTCCGCGGGCCGTCCGTAGGTGAGCAAAGAGCGAAGAGACATGTGAACAGACGGCCCGCACCCTTCCCTCCGTCCTTCACTTACCCTCGTCTCACTCACTCACTCGCTACGCTCTCTCACTCGATCTCCTCCCTCCACCTCACATCACTTACCCACGCCTTTCATCACTTAACCGCTCGTACTCTTCACTCCTGTTCCCCTACATCAGGTGAGCCGTGAGGTGAAGCATGAGCCGAGGGGCGAGACTGGGGGAACAGGAACCACATGACGGTTATTCTCTGTCTTCTGGTCACTCGGGTCGCTCACTCGCTATGCTCCCTTACTCCCACTCACTTCGTTCGTTCCGACTGGAGGGAGGACCCGAGGGCGTAGACCGAGTGGTACGACACGACAGGAAGGAACGGAAGACTTTAATTCTGTTACCTTGGGCTCTTCTTACAGGCTTCCTTGGTTGTCTCTTGTCATCTCAGCTCATTTTACAGGATTACATTGTTGTCTTTATGATAATATTTTCAGTATAATTTCATTTCTTATTGGGTTCTTCATTCACGGTCAATAGCTGGAATCCTATAACTTTAAATCTTTTATCAGGAAATCTTTAAGGTGTAAGAAAGAGAGAAAGAAATTGGATAAAGAATTGAAAGGAAATCCAAATTATATCTGTAAATTTATTATCTATTGGTCTAAGCTTCCATCCAAGATATTTTCATGTTTATTATCCCACTTCGCTTCACCACTCATATCACTCCGTCCGTTTCCTTTCCCGTCCCTTTCTCTTAGTCTGATGTTTTACCCGCCATTTCTAGACATTTATTTCTGGGGATTTGTTGTCTTAATATCCTTCTCTCCTGGTCAACTTCTATCTCAGGAATCAAGTGGCTGTCTGTAAGGTTGGAACTCTGTCATCCTTGGTCCTTTGTCACTCTCGTCCCGCCACTCGTATCTCCCTTCCAGTGCCTTCCGTGGTTGGGGTCCTGTGGTCGTCTCTACCCTTGTCTTCTTGCCTCTCGGATCAATGATGTAGGTGTAACTCGTCTTACGTTCCTTTCCCTTACCTTACACATACCACCTCATACATTCCCTTCCATATCACTTCCTTACGCTATGCCAAGAGTCTTTCATCTTCCAGTAATTGAAGGTGTAAAAGTAAGAGAAATAAGATGAAGATATGAGAGTAAATGAAAGACATAAGATCTGGGGTAGAATGTTGGCCCTCTGTTCACTGGTCTTCTTCTCGTCATGTTATCTCGCCTCACTTTCTCGTCTCTTTCTGTCCCTTATCACTCGTCTCGGAATGGGATGGAACGACATACATGGCATCTGGAAGGGTAAAGACTAGTCCAGGAATCTCATATCCTGCCTTTGGTTGTTACGGTTAGTCTGGTGGTCTTAGAGATGGAGGATTCAATCTTACGGGTGGTCTCTTGGCACTAGCATCCTATCTCAGGGACCCGTGGTCAACAGTTATCTCATGACCCGAAAGCAGGGAATAAGAGACATGGAATCTAGAACCAGCAGCATCCTAAAGGTAGAATGTTGGCATCTCGGTTACTCGTGCCGTTCATTTCTCTTAGTCTGTCGCTACCGTCTGGATCCGTATCACTTCCGTTCACTTCACTCACTAAAACTGGATTAATAGAAGATAATAAGATTGTGAGAAGAGACAACAAATCCACTTTTATTAATATGTTTCTCTTCTTTACACATTTAATTCTCATAAAACATATAAAAAGAAGAGAATAAGACAGAAAATAAGTCAGAAATTCATTAGCAATTAATAATAACTGGAATTACTTTAGAAAATATTGGATTATGATTCTATTTCTATTTCATTACTCTTATTAATACAGCTTTTTACCAATAGATTTAATAGTTTTAATAAGATGCATTTCATTCTCATATCTTTCATTAATCTTTCATTGGCAATATTATGAAGTGGAAAGAGATACAAAGATAATAAGTTTTATATGATATTCTTTATGATTTACTTTATGATATTTCTTTCTACAATAAAATCCATAATAATAAGAATGCAAATCGTAAATTATAAGGTTGTAAGTGTAAGGAGTTGTCAATAGTCTTTACGATACGAATATTTTATCTGGAATATTAGAAGCATTTCAAAGTAGAATTTATTATCATATAGTCGTATCCTAGAGACAGCTTATGAGTGAGGTTAACAGGCCAAGGATTATTGTACCTGAGATTGATGAAGGGAATAGAAAAGATTATCATAAAGCATTAAATTCCTGGTAAGAGAATGACCATGAAGAGCGAAGAGAGTGACGAGTACAGTGAGAAGCAGAGGATTGAGTGACATGAGGATTCTACCGGCAGAAGCACCAGCCAAGAGAACCTTATCCCAGCAACAGAACTCATAGAGACAACATTACGCCTAGAGACAGCTTATGAGTGAGGTTAACAGGCCAAGGATTATTGTACCTGAGATTGATGAAGGGAATAGAAAAGATTATCATAAAGCATTAAATTCCTCTAGAATTAATGATCGGCATAGAAGCGGTTCACTCTCCTTACTCTTACCTTGGTCTCTTCATACACAGGCTCATTTCACTTTCACCTCTCAACCTCTTCATCTAGCCTCGTGTGAGTGAAGGACCGAGTAGCGAACGACAGTGAGTGGCGAGGGAACTGAACGAGCGGCTAGATGAAGGTGTAATATGTAAAGTAAAAAGTAAAAAGATAATTCACTATAATATGCCTAATAAAAAGACCGTGAGAATAAGAAGCGACCAAGGTAGATTGAATCCTAGGAACTATCCGTGAGGTAGAAAGAGACGTGAAGTGACTGGGAAGCATTCTACCTGGGCCAGTTGTTACCGTAAGCGACTGAAAGACTGTGACCGAGCTCCAACCATCAGATCCCCATTCAACCTTCCTTCCTGTACACTGAGCTTAGAGATGGAGGATTTATAGATTACATATTACTTCTGGATTAATCTTTACCCTTCATTACTCCACACTCCTGTTCGCCTCTCTCACTTCATCATTCGCCCATTTCTTTCACATGCCATTCGTTACTCGATCGATACGCCGGCAGAAGATTGATTGGAGTGATTCGTATCTGTCCCGCTCCTCTCTTCGTACATGAGTCACTCGTCTACAGCTGGAATGGACTATGAAGAGACCAACCTTGGGGCCGTGTTTCTCTCTGTACTCCGCCTGTATCTCGTACCGTATCCCACTCGTCACTCTCTACCTTCGCTCTTCATTCACCTGTCTTTATGTCGGTTCACACAGTTCACTCACCACATCACACCTCACGTAGAGACCGCGCCCGTGCCTTCCTCATTCACCCACATCACTTCTATCACCTTACAGTCCTTAGGTGTTGAGATAGCCTGGCGTAATGGTCTATGGTAGGATGTGCCTGTGAGAAGGGTCCAAAGGTAGGGAAGCATGAGTGAAGAGCCGACCGACGACACGAGGAGCCGGGGAAGGACGGGCGACATGTCACTTCGGTCGGTCCGTTCGTTCCCTTGTCACTCACGAGCCCAACCTCTGTTTCCATGTCTGTCGCTCCCCGCCCACGTCACTCACCTCTTACCATTCACCGCTCAACTCACCTCCTCACGTCGGTTCGTCTCTTCACACTTCCTTTCCCTTACCCATCACCTACGGACAGTCCACCGCGCCTCGCTCGCTCCTTTCACTTCGTATGCCATTCGTTACTCTATCTCCGCCCGTTCCGTCACGTTCCTCTACGCTCCACGTTCCTTCACCGCTTCCCTGTCCCTTACCACGCCTCACGTAACGTAAAGAGACATGAGAAGCGAGAGAAGGAACGAAGTGACGGGTGAAGGTACGGAGAGATGAAAGGAATAGAGAATGAACTGGAATATGAAAGTCTTTAATGAAGAATGAAATGATTTCCAATATTCAAGGTGTTCCTGTTAACCACCTGCATCTCGTATCTTACTCACTACTCACTTCCTGGGGCTGGTGCTTCCTCATAAAGTAAACGGCTAGGACTGGAAAGACATTACCAATAGACGGTCAAAAATTAAAAGTTATACATAAAATCCTTAAAGAAACCAATAAAATACCAATAATTACTGATAATGAGACAACAGAATGATTATTAAGAACCTGAAGGAAATGAGGCGGATAAATATTCTAATCCAAATCTGTGCTTTTTATTGGTTTCTTTGTCACACTTTCTAAAATAAAATAAATTACGATGAAAGATTAAATGACATGAGATTGATAAGCCAAGGAACCTCCATTAAATGCATTTCCTTTTAATGTCTTCTATTATTCCAGGTGTAATGAGGTGTAAGGTGTGGGAAGTGTAAGGAAGTGGAGAGGTGAAGAATCCAAGGAAATAAGACCCTAGGAAGAGAGAACCCGTATGAGGAATCCAAAGGCAGTTCAACCGATTATCTGTCTTTCCTTGTCTTTCCCTCGTATCTCTTTGTGTCACTCCCTTCACTCACTTACACATTAAAGATTATTAGAAGATAGAAAAGTCCATGAAAGATTGGATGACAAGACGCGAGTAACTCCTAAGGACTGTAAAGAATGTGAGTGAGTGAGGTGAACGGTAGCGACTGGAAAGGGACGAGATTGATGGTGGAAAGGACGTGAGAGAAAGTGAGAGTGAATGGCATGTGAGACGACGAACCTAGAGAACCGGACCTTGGAACCTTGTCCACCATGCCTCACTCTTACCTCCGGCGTTTCATTCTGTGCTTCGCCCTTCATTACACGCCGTGAGGCACCGACGGGAGGAGTGTACGGTCGCTCATCGCTCCTCCATCTCGCCGTCTTTCGCCTCCGTACCGTGTCCCCGCCCTTCGGGCGCCGCCGGACGGCGGGTAGGGACACGGGGCGAAA
>BGPT01000390.1:255365-268295 GCA_003297045.1 Symbiodinium sp. clade C Y103
TACCCTCCACACCTCACTCCCGGCCTCCGGCCCGCCTTCACCTCGGTTCGTGCCTCACCTCACCTCCGGCGTGCCTACGGCGTGATGATACGAGGCGAGTAAGAGGTGCGAGTTAATGAGTGAAACACGGGACCTCGCACCTTCCTTCCCACCTCATTCACCTACAGATGGAACCTGACGAATCTTGGCTCTATGTGAATCCTTCCGTATGCCATCTACCTCGCTCCTTTCATTGAGACCGCGGGTAGAAAGTGACCGTGAGGATTGAGAGGCGAACCATGAGAAGCAGAGGACTGAGGATGGAACGAGTAGAGCAAGATACGAAGGGAAGTGTACGGACGGTTATGTGAGGTGCGATAAGGATAATAAACTGATGAACTGGATGGGAATGGACCTTTCTTACCCGCCACCAACAGACTATTAACCCAGCATTTGATAAAGAAAAATAAGTGTTTTAATAATAAGAATGAAAGGTACAAAATAATCCTGAATAATTATATGACAACAAAAGGCCTAGAATTATTGGGGAAACTTCCTGTAGACAGATGAGGTGGATGATGGAGGTGGTAAAGAGAATGAGCCTGAGGCGAGGGTAGCGAGACGAAAGGTGAATGGAACGGACGGGGTAAGACACGGTATGATAAGCCCGCGGCACTAATGTCATGTTCTCCAGTCCTAGTCACATCTTCTCAGTCTCTTGGTTACGGGTTAATCCATGCCATCCATTACGCTTCACTAACCTCGTACCTTCCATTCTCTTCTTACGTGAGGTGAGTTAATGAGGGGAGACGAGTCAAGAGGAAGCATTCTATCTTTATGTCATGAGATCCAAAATACAGAAAGAAATTGATAAAGGATTTCCACTTCCATCCATTTCTAGTGTCGTCCCTTAATCTACACCTTACGACTAGCGAGTGAGGCCGGAACGTAAGTGACGGCAGAGGGAGCGGGAGTAAGAGGAGCGAGTATGAGGTGTGTAAGGTGGGCTCGCCCGTGTCCCTGTCCCTCTCCCTTCCATCCCACCCATGCACCTCGCTTCCCTCACTACGCTCTGTCTCTAGGAGTTATGTTGTCTCTCACGGAGTTCCTGTCCCTACGGTAGGCATGTGATGAAAGACCCGAAGGAAGCGCCTACCTTTGATTCACTTCCGATCTTCTATTAAGTCATGAGATTACGTGAGATTAAGGGACGAGAATGAACTGGCATGCGATAGACTGAGACGCCGTGAGTGATTGAAAGACTCCCGTTCCTTACATTCCCTTCGTGTCGTCGTCTCGTGCTCCGTTCGTTCGTGTCCTTCGTCACTTCTCTCACTACTCACTCGTCTCATCTCATTTCTCATTCATTAACAGACCTTAGGAGATTCACTCGATTCACTGATAACAACCGTACCGAGAGGAGATCGCATGCCAACTAATGAACCGAGTGAAGGTACGGTGGGTGATGTAAAGAGTGACGAAAGACGCGGAGCGAGTGGTCAATGTAAGGGGTAAAGAATAAGAACCCGAGAGATGAAGGTATGAAGGTGAGATATGAAGGTCAAGATACGCCATTCTTTCCTCATCACTTCGTACCGCGGTTCACTCTCATTCATTATCTCGCTTCGCTACGTGACACGGAAAGGATAATAAACTGAGGACTCGTGATCCAACTGTAAAGGGTAAATAATTGACAAGGATAATAAATTCCTGATTGTGGATGCGACTCAAAGACTGTGACCGCTCGCATCTCCGCCATTCGTTCCGTTTCTCTACACTCATTATCCGTCGAGCGAAGCGGTTAGCGTAACGAGACGAGCGTAGGGAGGCGAAGAGACCGAGAGAACGACACGAGCGGGGACGATTCACTTCTCTTTACCCCATCCATCTCGTCTCTTTCCATCCCGCACCTCTGTCTTCCGGTTCCACGGCTCGTGCCTCGCCTGTTTCACCTCCAGACCGTACGACTCAGGCACAGACAGCGGCAGATTATGAGGCGACAACAGTCCAACCACCGTAGGCAGTGTAAAGGGACGTGGAAGACAGGAAGTTTCCGTCAGTCATATGGTCCTTCACCTCAGTTCCTTGGTCGTCTGTTTCCCTCTGCATCCCTCGTGTCTCATTCACTTACCCTTCTCCCTCCATTCGCCTGTTCCGCTCACCTGGTTCGCTCCACGGCTCATTCCGTAACGAAGGGAAAAAGGACCGGAGTGGAGGTGTTAAGAGACGAGAAGAGAACCAGATGTGACGGGACGCGATTCACTCATTAACACGTGTCACTCAATCTCTAGTCTAGGAAGTGTGAACGAGGAATCAAGAGGAAACTGACAATGTAATCCGTGAAGCGAAGCGTGATGAAGTGAGGAGTATCGTATCGTATCCCTTCTCGCTTCGTATCTTCATCATCATTTCTCTTTCATCTCTGGGGTTGGAATGTTGTCTCCTTACGTAACTCGCCTCTTTGTGACCAGTCCTTACCCTTTCCTAATATTATTTCTGTTACTTGGAGTGAACTTACCATCTCATATCTTATTTCTTTACTCTTTGCTCTTAATTTGAAGGGTTATTTACGGTCCTTTGTAATCACTTCCAATCACATGAAAGATCTTATGTTTTTCAATTATATTTATTATCCCTTTCTCGCTCCTTATTAACCGTCCGTTCAACTCACTCTCATTCCGTCTCATTACGTGGCCCGTCAGGTGTGTCGCCGGGCGTAGCGGAAGAAGGGGCGACACACGGGCCACGAGACGGAATGGTAAGGGTGGAGATTGAAAGGCGTAAGCCGAGTGATACGCGTCCCTTCCTCTACTCGTCACTCACATACCGTTCACTCCTCATTCATTGTTACACGGCTAGTCATTAAAGACACTTCCATAACTCTCGGATTCTATTTCCCTTTCCCTTTCCATACACTTTGAACGAGGAGAAATTGAATGAAGATAGCAATGTCCAAAATATAAATCTTATAAGCTTATTTTACAGATATTATTATACATTACTTTTATCATTTCTATATTATTATTGTTATTATCTGCTCTTCAAAGATATTATTAATGACCAAAATAACAGAAAAGAATATAAAATAGATTAAAAAATATCTCAAATAATAAGTAATAAATAATATAATTCCTGATAATAAATAGCTGTAATGTAGAAAATAATTCCAAATAATAATAATATAATATCTGCTTCTATAAGAAATTCCATTAATAAAAGAAATAGCAATAATAAATATAATAAAATAATAAAGGAAAATGTAACTGAAATATTATGAGAAGATATCCTAGAGATTTATTGTTAGTCACACGTAGTCATAAGATGAAAGGGAGAGACATTAATAAGATAATGATCCAATCTGAAGGTGTAAAGTGAAGAGTAAATATTAATNGATTTATTGTTAGTCACACGTAGTCATAAGATGAAAGGGAGAGACATTAATAAGATAATGATCCAATCTGAAGGTGTAAAGTGAAGAGTAAATATTAATATGAAATATCTTAAATGTAAGTCATCATATCTTTTAATCTCATATCTTAAAGTTGTAACAATAATTATGATGGAATCTCAATAGCTGGAATTACTTTTGTGGCTTTCTTCATCAATCTTCTCTCCAGTCACATCACGTATCGGCGGCTGTCTCAATGTCTCGCATGCCATCGGTTCACTCTTCGTTTGTCGATCTTCATTCTAGGTTTTGGACGGTCCTTGGGGTTCTTCTCACAGTTCATTAGTTACCTCGTTCCACCATCATGTAAGAAGAGTGAGTAAATGACTGGCACCGATCGATCTTCATTCTGTTACCCGTGATCCAATGCATTAGAAAATCCTACGAGTCTAAGGTGCAGTGAAGGGAGGTAGGAAGGTTACCAGTTGGGCCGGGATTGATGTCACCTAAGGACCTTCCGTGTCTAGGGAACTTCTCCTAATGAGCCGTATCTTGTCCTTCTTTCACCTCTCAACTCGTCCCTCGCCGTCAACAGTCCTTAAGAGTTACGCCGTGAGGATTGGATGAAAGAACCTGTGAAGAAGCCCAGCCGTTGGGTCCCGAGTTCTATCCCCTTCCAGTCCTCCCTGCATCCCCCACTCAACCCTTTACCATTCCATTCGTGCCGTAGGCGACTCGACCGTAGGGAGAGGAGATGAAGGCACGGGGCGGCTCACTTCCGTTCACCTCGTCCTCTCTCCTCTCGTGTCGTGACGGAACCCGGCTCCGCCGGCCGTCTACGACGGGTCACGACACGAAGAGAGGACGATAGGCGAACGGCACGAGAAGTGAGCCGCGGTCGCTCGTCTCTTCGTCTGACTCGCTCCACCTCACTCTCGTTCGGCTCGTCCTCCGTCCTCACCTCACTTCCGTTCGGACCCTGCGGGGCCAGTGGAACGGGAGAGAGGTGTGGTAAGGAGGTAAGAGGCGAGAGGTGGAGGTGGGGACGAGGGAACCAAGTGAGCGTAGCGAGTGACGGTGGACGAGGAGACACGGGAATGGGCGGAGCCGCTCGTCTCTCTCTGTTCGTCTCACTTACTCCCCACGTCGTCTACGCCCTTCACGCCCTCTCTCCCTACGNGACGAGGAGACACGGGAATGGGCGGAGCCGCTCGTCTCTCTCTGTTCGTCTCACTTACTCCCCACGTCGTCTACGCCCTTCACGCCCTCTCTCCCTACGTTCCTCGTCACATCCCTTGCCAGCTGCTACCATATCCTCACAACCTCCAACAGACTGGAAGAGAGGAACCGCTGTCTCTAGGAAACTTTCTATCTTCTGGATCTTGGATCAATGGTCAGGTTCTAAGGGTCTGTATCGTCCACCGGAAGGATTCTCGGGTTCCAGCTTCCAAGTCTAGAGTAGTGTAATGAAGTGAGAGTGATGGCGGCTGGAATGAGGTACGAAGCGAGTGAAAGGCACGAGTGGGAAGGGACGACACACGGCATGAAGGAACGTAGCGAGATGAAGGGTGAGTGACAGACCGAGTGATACGAGCGGGAACGGGACGGGTCTCTTCGCTCTTCATGGTCCGTCATTCAAGGTTCACCTGTCCTTCACGTCTTACACCAATAATTAAGATATGGAAAGTGAAGAGTGTAAAGGGACGTGATTAGAGAGTGAGTACGGTACGAGAAGTGAGGGAACCAGGCGAATCACTGAACGAGGAGGCCACGGACTACGAACANAGTGAAGAGTGTAAAGGGACGTGATTAGAGAGTGAGTACGGTACGAGAAGTGAGGGAACCAGGCGAATCACTGAACGAGGAGGCCACGGACTACGAACAGAGCCGACGAGTCACAGACGGTTGGAGAGTGAAGGGAACAGAGACGTAACGACAATGATGGTGGAACGAGTGAATGAAAGGAGCGAGAATGTGAGTGAGTAAGGCGAAGGGATACGATACGAACCCGCGGCTCTCTGTAGGTGAATGAGGTGAGTTAACAGGTGCTCCAATCATAATCGTCCTTTCCTGACTCGTTCCACGGCTGTTCACTGTCAATAAGATACGCTTCACTTCGGTTCTCTCTTCATGGCATCCTTCTCAATCACCTGTTACACCTGGAATATTGGAAGCAACTGGTAACTATAAGACCTTCCCTACAGCATACGACTCGAGAGAGATGTGAGAAGGGACGTGAGTGACAATGAACGGCCCGTCTCTCTCCCGTTCCTTACCGTCTCCCTTCCTCATCTCGCTTCGGTCTCTCGTTCTCTACGCTCACTCGGTTCCTCACTCGATTCCTATGATTCACTTCTTACCTTCCGGATCATTTCCAAGTCGTCTCTTTCCTGGAGTTCTTTATGCCGGTTCAACCTTCCTTAGATTCCTTCTTACAGTCACAACCCTAGGCTTACGAATCATCAGTTGGCACTCGATTCCTAGGGTGAACTGAGCCAGGCTAACGGATCTTACGAGAGGCAGTAGAGTGATGGAACGGAATGAATTGGCATGTGACGGAAGGTTCCGAGGTAGGACGCTAGTGACTGGCATGTGGTAAGGAGTGGAGAAGATCCGTAAGGAGGCAAGTTACTGAAGACGGAAGGAAGTGTATGAAAGGCATGAGGCGAGTAATCACGGGCCTTCGGCTCTCTCTTCATGAACCGAACCACCAGACTGTTACCAAAGGCTTGAGTTCTTCATCCAAGTTCTCAGGGTCTTGTGTCCCAACCTTACAGACGCTTCCCACGCCCATTCCGTCCCTCTCGTGTCACAGACCGGCGAAGAGAGGCCGACACGGGGCGGAATGGAGAGGGAAGTGGGAAGCGTCGGGGGTCGGCCTCTGTCTCTCCTCGCACCGTGGTCCTTCGGTCGGGTCTGTTCGCTACGCTTCCTTCCCCTGTCCTTCGGACCACTCACGAGTCGAACGAAGAGAGGCGAAGTGAGTGGGGGTGAGGAGAGCGGGGGACGGTGGGCTCGGTCTCTCTTCGGTTCGTCTTTCACCCACCGTTCCCCTATTCCTCACGTCCTCGTATCGTCGGCTCCTCACTACGTTCGGTTCCTCCTCACTCGGTTACGACTGGAAGGAGGGAAGTGTAACGGACCGAGAGAAGGGAGTGGAGAGTGAGGAGAGGAACCGGACGGGAGCCGCTCGATTCGTTACTCGCGTCTCATCTCTCTAGGCGTCTATGAAGGTGGGGTAACAGTAAGGAGCGGAACCCGAGAGTAGCGACCGTACCGTCACAATCACTCACATACCATTCACTTCCTCCACCTCCTCCTTCACTACGCTCACTCGTCGCCTACGGTAGGGACTCAATGTAAGGGAAAGTTATCTGTATCCACCGGTAATCTCTCTAGTCACAATCGGCTGGAGGTTCTAAGGTTCTGTGCTCAGTGTGATGGGGTTCCGTTCGGCCTTACGGTGCCTCACGTCCCTACAACACCCATCACATCACTTTTATCCCGTTCATTTCACATTTATTATCCCTACTCGCCTCCTTACATTCGCCTCGTGTCGTTCCATTATGATTGTTGCTAACCGCCCGTACCTTCATCCACTTCCTTCACTCACTTCCCGCCATACACACACTTCCTTACCCTTCCTTCCTTGCCTTACACCTACCTCAGAACCTTGGTGACAGGAACGAATCCCAGACCGTACGGCTAGAGCGAGGATGATGAGCACCAGTCTAACCGCTTCATTCCCTTGCCTCACTGTCTCCTCGGTCGCTCCTTACAGGCTCGGTCCTTTGTCCCTCATCTTACAGTCGCTACCGTAGGACCTTCAACACCTTACAGACACTTCCAATTCCTTTCAATATTCCAGCTTTTATTTCTCTATCTCTTGGTCACTTCTTACACTTCATTTATTATATTTTTTATTACATTTCACTTTATAATCCTCATTCTAGGTGTAACTGATAATAATAAAGAAATCTAAGGAAAAAAGTATCTGGAAATTAATTCAAAGGTAGAAATTATCCTTGAAAGACAAAAAGAATATTAATAATGAATCTATATCTGTAAAATAAAATAATATAATAAAGAATAAAGAAATGTATAAAGATGTAAAAGTAAATAATAATAATAAGAATGAAAATAATATAATAAATTCAACTAATAAAAGTGTTTCAGCATTAATTATTACTTCTTATTATTAGGAGTATTTTACAGGAAATAGAATTATAATATTATTATCCCTTTCTAGTCTTCTAATGGTCCGTAGGTAGTGTAAAGGAGTGGGAATGAACGTGGAGAGAAGCGACCGAACGAAGTGGAGAGTGAATGACCGACCATCCCGCCACATTCCATTCGTTTCGTATCTTCATCTCACTTCATTTTAATTCTTTGAGCACCGGTTTTCTCATATTATTTCCGTTTCATTAGCAGGATTTTGAAGTCCTTGGAAGTGGTTAGGCGAAGCCATTCTATCCCATCCAGTTCCTACCGTTCCCATTCACTTCGCTCATTCCCACTCAGTTACACCTGTGAAGTGGATCATGTGACGAGTAAAACCTGCGGGAGTAAGACGTAAGGGAATGTAAGACGTAACGACAATGTAAGACACGAAGGATGGAGCGAGTACAGGATAATAAACATAAAGGACTGGATCTTGGGTTATAAGCTCAGTTCACCTATAGATTTATTAACCGTGTCCAGCAAAAGGAACGAGATTAATTTCTTTACCGTATCTTATTCTTGGTTTGTCAGTCATTCCTCGTAAACAGGGCGTAACCGAATGGTATTCTTCTTACAATTGATATCTTCTCCAGTTCGTTCCGTAATGAGACATGAAGAGTGAATGAAGAGTGAAGAGTGAGGTGTAAAGGGAAAGGAAGTGAAGGTTCTTATGACTTACTTTCCAGTCATAATCGCAACTCGTAAAGATAAATAGCTGAAATAAAGAATGAATGAACGGTCCACAGATAATGAATTTATGAGATGAAATTATTGGTAAAGAGCGGGATTAAAAGATATGAACCGACATCATGTAATTGATAAAGGCGCGAGATAAGGATAATAAACTGGTGAGATGGAATGGGATAAGCTGGGCCCGAGTACCTCCCTGACAACAACCGTCCCAGCATGAATGGAGAGTGAAGAGCGTAAGGTGGAGCGGGGTAGAAATTGAAGGTAGGAATCTTGGGCCTCAGTTTCCATTCCGTTCCATGCCTTTCCCTCCATCCTCCGTCTTACGTCCCGTCGTTCCGTCACTCGTCCCTTTACACAGCCGTTCCGTAACTAATGAACTGAGAGAAGGAACGACATGAACTGGCCGGCGGGGAAGGCTGGAAACGGCTACGGTAGGAACTCTCGGGAAGCATGGAGTGGCCACCGTCCGTACACCTCACTTACCCATCTCATTACATTCTGTTTCTGCCGGTTAATCGCCTCTCAATCTCTCACATCTCATATCATTCCCCGCGGAGCGTAGTGAGGGACGACAGGAACCGAACGGAAGAGACGCGGAATGGAATGAGATGAGATGGGGAGAGGCAAGGCACGTCCAACCGTCGGATTCTTCGTGTCAGTCCAGCCGCCTGCTCCTCGGTTCGTACCTCACCTCGCCTTCGGCGGCTAATGATTGGATGATGATAGACGTGATGGGATAAGGGACGGAAAGGGAGCGTAGAGAGATGATGAATGAAGTGGGAAGCGTATGAGGTGAGAAGGAACGTACGAACCACTGAAAGGAACCAAGCGAAGTGATTGATTGACGAGTAAACTGGAAATAGAATCATATGGCATCGGTTAAGGGTTGGAATCGTGTGAGTTCTGGGGTCTCTGCTATGTCCTTCCTTAACCGGCAGCTAATTGACCATGAAATGCCATTCGTATCCAAAAGACTATCAATGAATTTAGAGGAAGAGATTAATCACATGCATTTCACTTCCTTAGGTTGGTGCCGTGTCTTAGCCCATTCCATCCTGGCTCTGTGACCACTGTACCAAGGACCCTTTCTACCTGTCTCATGTCGCTACATCAGGTTCCATCTCTAGTCCTTCGTCCCTACCGTTCGTTTCACTCTGTCGTCCCTCCGTACTCCCATTCGCTCCCCATTCATTAACAGTCCTTAGGAGATATCAACCGGTTCCAACTGTAGACCACGGGGCCTCTGTTAACCAAGAATCCTATAACTTTAAATTAATTATCAGATACTTTTTCATTTATTAACTTCTGTATCTAGAATTCTTGGCCTACAGTAACAACATAATATATTTAATGGAGATAAAGTCAATAAATTAATAGTTTTATATGATAATCTTTCCTTTTTATTTATTTTATGGTTATTATGTTTTACTTTTGTCAATAAATTCACCTTCAAATACAGGATTTCTAATATTTAATTCTCATATCTTGGAGTCACCGTAGATCTGGGGCTGTGCCTGTCGTCTCTCATCCCTTACACCTCACGGTTCTTTCCTTACGGTACGGTCTGGAGGTGTAATGAGTGACAAGGAAGTAATCAACCTGTTCCAATAGTTTCCTCGTTACGTTTATTATCCTGTCTCGCTCCGTGCCTTACGTTCCCTCGTGTCTCTCGTGAGACGGAATGAGAGGAGTGTAACGGAGCGAGTGACGGTGAATGGAACGATATGAGCGAGCGGTTAATAAGGGAGCGTAAAGGGATAATAAACTGGCGACCTTCGGCCTTTCATTAGTTGAGATGTGATGGGTAACGTAAAGTGACAAGATGTGACCAAAAGACCGAAGGAATCATAGACGGCCGTAACGTGAGATAGAGAGATGAACCGCATGCCAACTAACCGTTCGTCCATGTCGCTCCGTCTGTCGTTACTCGGCCCCTCTCTTCCCATTCATCACCTCCCCTTCGGTTCGGTGCTGAGGAAAGAGGAGGGAACCGACCGACGATAGGAGGGAGAGACCCGACGACAGACGAAGCGCCGTGGAGAGAGACGGAGGTGATGAAGGCGTGTGGTAGGGAACGGGTTGGGATCTGATGGTAAGACACGGAACGAGTGGAGTACGAGGGATATGAGGGATACGGACGCAGCTGAATGGACGGGAATGATCGGCTCTTCGTAGTCACTTGTCTTACCCCGGCAGTAGCAATGAAAGGGACGAGTTACACCTAAGAAGCGGGCATCTTGTCTCTAGTCCTTCGTCTGTATCTGATGGTGAGTGATGTAAGGAGTGAGTAAGAGACGATCAGTGAAGCGCCAACCTTCCTACACACCTCTCTTCACTCGTGTCGTACACTCACTCACGCCGCCTTCGGCCCGGTGTCTCAGCTCCTTACGGGCTTCGCCACCTGCCTACGGCGTCTAATGAAGGGTGAAGCGTAAGCGTAAGGAGGCGAGAGGCAGGTGGTGAAAGGCTGTAAGGTGGGATAAAGAGCGGCGTAACGGTTGTTCACACGGTACACGGTAAGATACGGATCGGTACACAGGATGTAACCCGTATGGAGTGGTCACTGAAAGGCACCGTATAACCGGCTGAGACTCGATCCCATTCCATTCCGTATGTCTTTCACCTCTTTACGCTTCGTTCCGGGATCTAGGATTCATTACCCTTACCTTACAGCCTTTGACTCGGAATTATTTTGTAGGTGATGGTAACAGAGACAGGGGTTCCTACGGTAGGATGAAGATTGACGGTTAACAGCCTTTATGATTGATCCCGTTCGCTCTCTACACTCGCCACTCTTCACACCGTCGTCACTCCTACCGCTCCGCCATCACTTCCCTCGTACCTTCGTCTCTTCCCATTCACTCTCACCACTTCCCTTGCATCCTGTATCCCTTCCTTCTTCCATCACTCATGTCGCTACTGCTGCCCGCGGGTTATCGTTCGTCATCCTCTCACAGGCTCGTGTCTTACTCACTCTCACTCGCAACCCGCGGGCCGTAAGGAGACAAGGAAGGTCGATCGAATCCCAGGCGTAACCGACCACATGTCACTCACTTTCCTTGTCCTGTTTCCTTCCGGTACGAGCTGAGAAGGGAAAGTTNGAGACAAGGAAGGTCGATCGAATCCCAGGCGTAACCGACCACATGTCACTCACTTTCCTTGTCCTGTTTCCTTCCGGTACGAGCTGAGAAGGGAAAGTTCACTCAAAGAATCCTCCTTTATGATGCTTTACAGTTGGAACATTAATATCTTTCCAGTTCACTTTATTCTCGTAATTTCTTTATTATTTCTTTCATCATCATCTAAATAGCTGTTTACATGTCTTTGATGGAGGAGATTATTCACTGTATCCTCACTCCATTCCACATCTTTCACCTCTTTATTCCCGCTCCGTATCACTCACGCCATTCTCACTGTGAAGAGACCGACAAGGTGTAAGGAAAGAGAATGAGATACGAAGGGAAAAGGATAATAAACTTCACCTTAAAGATAGGATTGTAAATTAAAAGTCTTTGACCAACAATCGATTCTCTAGCAAAAGTTGTGACTACGGAAGGGACCATAAGGTAGGATTTCTAAGCCCAGGGTTGAGACGGTATAAATGATGTGCCTGAGGTTGGCGGCTAATGTCTTATGATTCCCTTCCATACAGCTATAATTACGAGATTTCTTTCATTATCAATAACAGGATTTCTAAGACACGAGTAACTTCCCTAGGCTGTTCGCTTCCTACCTCGTACCTTACCCCTTCCATTCACATCTCTCCACGTCCTTCTTCATCATCTGTTAAGCCTTGCCAGTAGAACCTTGAATGAAGATTGATTGACTGGAGAATAATCGGTTGACAGTGTATGACGGGTAAGGGATGAACTCAGAGAATGATGTCCCTAAGGTAGGAAATGCATGAGTGACGAGTCCTTAGGTTGGAAATGCATGGCGGGAACAACATCATAAAGTCTAGCGTATCTTATCTGTAAAATCCTCATTCATTATATATTCCTTGGTCATTTACTCTCATATCCTCGCCTTTGGCTCGGTCTTAATGTCTAGAATTATAGCAGCAGAAAAGTAATTATTATTTATTATTTGGTAAGATGCTATTATTAAGGTGGTGAGAAGAAGACCGATGGAAGGGTAAATACGGCCCGCTTCTCATCACTCTACTCGTTCCGTTTCTGCCTCACTCCCTCCGGTCACCTCCCTCACGGTCGGTTCCCG
Source organism: Symbiodinium sp. clade C Y103 (assembly GCA_003297045.1). Classification (NCBI taxonomy): domain Eukaryota; class Dinophyceae; order Suessiales; family Symbiodiniaceae; genus Cladocopium; species Cladocopium sp. clade C. The sequence continues at coordinate 267,865 of BGPT01000390.1, forward strand.
TCACGAATGGAATGGAACTGAGTGAGGCGAGGGAAGTGACGAGTACAGAGTGAAACAGAGGATGAGATCGCCTGGCACAGCAGCTGACATAGAATTATTGTTACCGCTACACGGTTCCTTTACGAGGAGGCCACTTCCAAGGCTTAACTGATGATGACGAAGAGCCTGATGTAGGATGCGAGGCGTAGTGAAGTGGGACGGAGTAGATGGCATGTGGAAGAAATACGGAACAGAAATGCATGACGAGAAGAACATCCCAGAGTGAATCACTTTCGGATGCCATCTCTTTCCTCGTCTCATCACGTCGTAGACGCCCGGAGGGACCGAAGGACCGTAGGGAGAGAGGGCGTGAAGGGCGTAGACGACGTGGGGAGTAAGTGAGACGAACAGAGAGAGACGAGCGGCTCCGCCCATTCCCGTGTCTCCTCGTC
>BGPT01000390.1:273124-332349 GCA_003297045.1 Symbiodinium sp. clade C Y103
ACCCGACAGGAAGCGACTAGAGAGGGAACCACATGCTCGCCGCTCTTCGTATCGCGCCTCACTTTCACCTACATCAGGCACTCTATGATGGGTTACGACATGAGACCCGATAGACATCACTTGACACAGAAGCTTATTGACCAACAGATAACCCGCGAGATTAAGGTGNTACATCAGGCACTCTATGATGGGTTACGACATGAGACCCGATAGACATCACTTGACACAGAAGCTTATTGACCAACAGATAACCCGCGAGATTAAGGTGTGAGAAAGGGGACGAGTATGATGGAACGGAACGGGGCGAGATTGATGGCATGAGGAACGGAGGTACGGAGTGAGGTGAAAGGAGAACAGAATGCAGCGGCTGGTCTTTCCTATCATAATGGCATCTCCTTGACTTCAGAATCTTTTAATTTAATATATTCCTGTAGACAATAAGCTGCGATTGATGGTGATGATGACGAACGAACGTAGAGAGAGACCGACACGAGTGAAGAGAGCGTACGGTTAATAAGGAGTGAATAGGGATAATAAATATTTGGAGTGGATTTTATGGTTCACTCTCTGCTTTNAGAGAGAGACCGACACGAGTGAAGAGAGCGTACGGTTAATAAGGAGTGAATAGGGATAATAAATATTTGGAGTGGATTTTATGGTTCACTCTCTGCTTTTCACTTAATAATAAAATCCATTCGTTTCTACATTCAGGTTCTTATTAATAATCTTTACTTTTCATATTCTTGGATTAAGTTTACATTATTATTTACTTTTATTAATCTTCACCATTTATTTCCTGTTCTACGTTACGAGGATAGAAGATGAACCCCAAGAATGAAATGGAAATAGAATTATAATCTGTGCCAGTTTTAATGCCTTAGGATTCTAGTGAAGTGGCTCCTCATTAATGATTACGCCTGGTGTAGTGGATGAAGGTGTGATGAAGAGGTGAGTAAGGAACGAGAGGGAATGAGTAAGGAGCGGGTGATAAGGACGGGACGAGCAGGAATTAGAGGTGAAAGAGATGTGAAAGGAACGGTAAATAATATAGGAAATCATTGGAATCTATTATTTTGTACATTATTTATTGGTATTTTATTATTTCTATTACAGTTATCTCATCACATAAGAATAATTTACATTTCCTTTTCTACACCTATAATATTATGACTTTATTTTCTTTATCAATTACAGGAATTATTATTTATTAGGAATTACTTACATATCTCTTTACACTCAGCTATTAACCATTTATTTTATGATTTTCATTTACTTTCATTATCATTATTACAGTTACAATAATAATCTTTGCCAGTTATTTCAGTCATTTTATCCTTATAATTTACTATTTCTTTGTCTTACATTTATTTCTCTTATTGGGTAACGAGGAACTCCTTGAATTCTAGTCCTTCATCTTTACACTCTTAATTCTACCTCATGGAACGATCATTCACTTTTCTTTCATCTCTTAATCACTCTCATCCCTTAACACTCGTCTTTCTCTTGTCTTTCCCTCACATCACATAAGACGGCCCATGATTCACTCCTTTACACTCGGCACACGGTTGGAGCGAGGACTGGAAAGAGATTACCATTGTGTCTCAATCCCAGTCTTTCAATCACCATTCGTGTCGTTCCTTTACACTCACTCACAACATAAGACCATAAAGAAGATAGATGAAGTGAGATGTAGGTGGAGTGAGGAACAGAGAGCGAGGAAGGGATTGAAAGACCGTGGGTGAAGGACAGTGAAGTAAATGGTAAGAATAATAAAAGGATAAAAGATTCCAGAAATAGTAAATAATAATTCTATCCTTAAAATATCCTTTTAATTTATTAGGATTTCATGTTACACGGTTAGTCTCATCTCTTCATCACACCCTTACAGTCACCAATCTTTACCTCATCCATTCGTGACTCAATGTCGGTCCTTTCCATACGGTTCATTCCTGGCACTTTTAACCCTTAATTTATTGACTCAGGATTTTACTACCGAAGGACTCACATAACCTACCTTAGACCATCCATGCCATTAACCCTTTCCTTTCGGATCTTCTTTTACGGTCATTCATTCTCGTTCCGTTTCTCTACGCTCCACGCTTCTCTTCGGTCCCTCGTCGTTACCTCCTCGTTCCCTTCATTACGCGAGACGAGTGGAGTAAGTGACGAGGTGAGAAACGAACCGAGGAGATGACGACACGAGTAGAGCGGTGGAGCGAGCCCGAAGCGAGTGACCGGCGTGTGGTGATGTGTGACGGGAAGCGGCAGAGCCGCCGACCTACGGTCGGTCCCTTCCCGTCTCACCACCCACCACACGCCCCCCGCTCCTCACTCATTCCGTCGGTTGGGTCGTGTCCTTCGGCCCCTTCCCGTGACCGACGGTGTGAGGAGCGGGCCCACCGTTCACCACTCTTCTCACCTCTTCTCGTCGGGTCCGTGCCTCCGGCACCGGCCGTTGGCCGCCCGACGTGAGAAGAGGGTGAGAAGGTGAACGGTGGGTGGCGTGTCCCGGCCCAGGCGGAAGGGGCCGGAGTGAGACACGCCACGCCTCGCGACGCTCGGTTCCTTACCCCATCCTCCTCGTTCCGCCGGCTTCGCCGCCGCCGTAAGGCGGGAAGCGGAACAGGAGGGAGGATGGGGGTAAGGAGAGCGTAGCGGGGACGGGCTAAGGAACGATCGACGAGCCAAGTGAAAGGAAGCGGCTCGTCTCTCTCGTTCCTTTACGCCCGTCTTTCCTCATCATATACGCGTCGCAGACGGAGGGAGGCGCCGTGTCTCTCTACCGGCCCGACGTGAGGAGGAGTGTAACGGGCCGGGACACGGCGCCTCGTCTGCGACGCGAGGAGCATGGAAGGGCGTAGACCGAACAGGCGACTCGCGAGAAGACGGGTGAGAGGGACGGGAGCCGCTCCTTACTCTCGCGTCTCTTCCCTCTACCCTTCACCCCGTCCACCCGGGCTCCGCCCGCCGCCGGAGGCGGGAAGGTGGACGGTGGGAAGGGTAATGAGAGGGAAGGGACGAGCGTNGGGCGGGGAGGTGGATGGGAGTGAGTGTAACGGGCGAGGAACGAGCGGGAGGGAAGGAGATGGAGTGGGTGGACGAGGCGAGACAAGCGGCGGAGCCGGGCCTTCGGCCTCTCGCCTGTCCTCCACCACTCCATCACCTTCCCCACACCTCCTTCGTCCCTCACGGTCCACTCGGCTCCTTTCACTGTGTTCCACTCACCTCGTGACCCGAGAGGAACGGAACCGGAGGTGGAGTGACACGAGGGGAGCGAGGTGGGGCGTGGAAGGGAAGGNGGCTCCTTTCACTGTGTTCCACTCACCTCGTGACCCGAGAGGAACGGAACCGGAGGTGGAGTGACACGAGGGGAGCGAGGTGGGGCGTGGAAGGGAAGGAGGTGGTGTGGTGAGGGTCCGGCCTCTCGGCCCGCCTCCGGCGCCCTCACCTCACCACCTTATCATCCCTTACACTTACCACATCTCTTATCGTCATGGTCTGTCAATACACTTCGCTTCTCACCATTCATTCTGGGACTAGTCTTTGGTCCTCGGATCTCAATGTCAATAGCTGGAATCCTATAAGCTCCGCCATTCCTCTCACTTCCCTTCATCATCACCCCTGGTCTAGTGTACCGTCCCACCTCCCTACCTATCACCTCACCTTCCTCTCCATACGCCGCGCAGCGGACCGGAGGACACGGAGTGGCCGGAGGTGGGAGTGAATGAAGCGTGGGAAGTGAGATGAACGTACGGTTAGGCAGGGAAACAGAGGTGTAAGTGAGAAGTGGGATGGAATGGTTGAGGGTCGTGGGTCAGTGTATCGCATGCCATTTACACTCGTATCATTCGCCTAACAATCTCCCTCGTATCACTCTCATTCTGTACCGCTCCGCTTCTCTACGGCATAGAATGATAACCTGCGCCTCTCTAAGCTGTGGGTTCGTACCGTGAGTAAAGGAGTGAGGAATGATCGACTGACAAACGAACCACATGCATCGCGTCTCAATCATTAGGCGTCGCAGACGGGTCCGGCCCCGTTCCCTTCGGTGGCCGGACCCCCCCTAGTCTGCGACGCGAGGAGGAGTGAGACAGGAACTGGCGACCTCCGACCCATCACTCTCGCCTTCGGCTCCGTCGGTTCCTTACAGTCACCTCCTTACGCCTACGGCACCGAGTGAAGCGAGGGAGTGGAGGGACGTAACGAGTGAGTGAACGAGGGGCCGGCTCATCGCCTCTTACACTCGTTCCCTTCTCCGTCAGTCACTCGTGCCGGAGGCGGAGCCGTAGGTGGAGGGACGTAGGACCGACAGAGTGACGTGAGAAGGGACGAAGGAGCCTGGAAGGGAGAAGACCACCCAGGACCATTCCTTTCGGTTCATTAGGTGATACGTAACATATAGACGGCTCCGCCCTTTCCTCGCCTCTCACACGCCTTCTGTCGGGTCTCGTTCCTCTACCCTCCCACCTCATTTCATTCGGTGCCGAAGGCGTAGTGAGAGTAATGAGTGAGAAAGGATCGAGTGGTGATGAATGACATGTGATTGAGTGTGGAAAGAGTGAAGAATGACGAGTAAACTGATAATGAACGATCCTAGGGTTGGACGCTTCTTATTCTCACGTAATCTTAAATGATGAGAACTTTCCATTTTCAATCCACATCCTTTTACACTTGTCTTTCATCTCATAATCCTTCCTTCGTGCCAGTCCGTGAGGTTCCCGCTGCCATCATAACCACTTCCATGCCTTTCCAACTCACGACTCTCTAATGCTGGAGGTAATGAGGTGTAACGTAAGGAGAAGATACAAAGGTGAGGGATATGGTGAGGTAAGAAGTGATGACGAAGGACCACGGGACGGTAGGAACTGTATGAGGTGTGTAGGGTTGGAGGGGCGGGATGGTAGGAACGTGATGGAACGGCAGAGACAGACAGGCGAGTGGTGTCCCTCACGGGTTCTTTACCCTTCCTTAGGACCACCACTTCAGGCTTCCTTTGATCTTCTCCATACAGTTTGAACGACGAGGGAATGAGCATAGCGTAGCGAAGTGAATGACGAGGAATGGGCGGGATACGGTGAGTCAAGGAAGTTACGACCATAAGATCTGAGATGAACCAACCACAGACTTCCTTTGAACGACACGAGTAAGGGATAATAAACCGAGGAAATGATTACAAAGGAGGAATCAACCTATGGAAAGATATGACTGGGATGGTTGTTGTCTGGTGGTCCCTGGGCTGTGTCTTACCTCTTCATCTGTCGCAGGTTGTTGGTGGTTCCTCTGGGCTTAGTCTATCGGGTCGTATTTAATCCTTGGAATCGCATGCCAGTCAATTATTCACTCCGTTTCACCTCATTACGTCGGGCCACCGAAGGTGAGTGAAGCGTGCCCGACGGGTGAAACGAACGGAGTGAATCATAGACGAAGCGACGCGAAGTGTAACGGAGCGGCGGTGAGGAGATGATGAACGGGATGAAAGGAACGAAGGACAGGGAGAACTTGACTAGCGGCCAACCGTAGGATAAGGGATCGAGTCGTAAGCTGTAGGATAAGGAGGTGATAAGGAAGGTCCAAGGATGATTCAATGTCAATAATTTCTGGGGTTCGTCTTGTCATCATGTTCCTAAAAGCAGGAATCAACAGTTTATTATCCTATTCGTTCCGCTATCATCTATTAAGTCATGAGTTTTACATTCATAATCTTGGCCAGTTCTTCTTAGGTGGATTGAACGACCGTAGTGAAGTGTAACGGAACGGAGGGAGAGAGAGACACCGTAAGAAGAGCCCGAGAGTAACGAGTGATGAGTAACGACAGTGAAGTGAGACGAACAGGAGGAAAGAGGCGAGTATACGGGCGGGAGAGACAGAACCTAACCTAGGCTGTGGAGTGACTAGAGAATAGAATCCTAGTCTTGGGGCCATCTTGTCACTCCACATCATTTCCTTCTTCATGGTCTGAGATTACTTGACTCGCTCCCATCCATCACAGGTTCTTCGATCCGTATCTCATCACTTTACCCCAACCTTGATCTCAGAGATGGAATGGTATGGATTGGGAAGTGATGATACGAGGGTAAATAGCTGGAATCTGATGGTCCATTCCTTACCCTTTACATTCCGTTCCTGAAGAAAGAGCCGTAAGGCGGAGAGTAAGGAACGGTAGAGGAAGAGCGCCCGCCGGAGTGAACGATCCACGCCCCTTCTACACCTCTCCTCACAGCCGCTTCCTTCGGGCTTCCTTACGTGACGTGCCGTAGGCGACTCGAGTGACGAATGGAGTGAGAGGAGACACAGGCACGGGGTAATGAGACGGAACGGGAGCGTATCACCCCGCCTCTCGGCATCTCCTTCCAGTCCCTGCCGGAGGCGTAATGAGACGAGGGTAAGTGATATGTACGGTGGAGTGAGTAACGAGTGATGAAGAGATAGAGAATGACGGTGAATGGTGGTGTCTGTAAGGTTGGATGGTGTGTTTCCTCTCGCCAATCAATCTCGTCAGGTTCTCCATCCCTTACCAGTCGTATCCCACTCATCTCTCTACGTCTCGTTCACTCTTCTTAGGTGGTACGGCTCGAGTCATATGTAGCGGAAAGAGACGAGCAAGGACGAACCGACATCATGTAAGCAGCGAAGTGAATGGAAACAGAGGTTGGGCCCGTGTCATCAGAACATACGACAGGCGAAGCATGAGGCGGGAGTAAGGATGTGACACGGAAACAGGCCCAACCGATCGTCTGTCGTTCCCGCCGCTCTCACTTCACTCCCGTCGGTCGTGTGTCGTCCTCCGCTCCTTACGTCACTTCGTCCTCTCTTCATGTCTCACTTCACATAGCGTAAGGAAAGGTTAACCGTATCTTAGAATTATTAATGAGTGATTATTAGGAATTCATTATTTATTTGAGTTCTTTGTTACAGCTTCCAAGTCAAGAGAAGTAAAATGAAGTGAGTAAGGAGAGGGAATGGTCGTCTCTTCGTATCGCCTCCCATTCGTTACACTCCCTTTCTCATAGCATGCCGTAAGGAACTGGAAGGGAATGGAAGCGGTTAATCCTTTAACTTTAATTACAATAAATACATTAGAAAAATAATAGAAAATAATAATAAAATAATAATAATAACTGTAAAACTCTTGACTTTATGATATGCCATTCGATTCCAATCCAAGCGTTTTACCAATAGATTTAATGGCTTTAGAAACAGCTATTTGAATATTTGAAATTAATAGATTTTATCATCCTATTTTCTGTTTATTATCCTTTACACGTCTCATGAGAAGCGAAGCGAATGGAGATTATCAATAAGAAATTTCATATTATAATTATTGCTACACCTTTATGATTACAATTATAGCATTAGAGAATTATTTTGAGTGGATTTCTTATGATTTCCTGTTAATAAAGTAAAATATGATGGCAGGGAGCGACTCACCATCCAAGATTCTATTATCCTTACCATACACATCACTTTATTTCTCTCATCATTATTATAGTTACAGTTTGGAGAGTGAAAGACCAGTACAGAGAGAATTGTGAGTGAGGTGTGTAAGAGGAAGGTGAAGAACCCGAGACCGTAGGCCGAGGGAGATGAACCGACCGATCGAGTAGTGAATGTAAGACGCGGGGAAGGAAGTGTGGAGTGGACGGGTCGATCGCTCGTCTCTTTCCCTTGTCTTTCCCCTCGCTCCTCGCCATTCTTCACTCAATGTCTCGCACCGTAGAACATGAGAAGGAAAGTGACGAGTTGAGTGACAGAAGGAACGAACCGAGGAACTGAGTGAACGACACGAACGATATGGCATGCGATTGAAAGGAACGGGATTGAAACGGTATGAATGAGGAGGGAAGGTAGAAAGGTCCTTAGTGTCGCCTCCTTACCCCCACCTACTCCCGGCCCCTTTCTCTCAGTCCTTCGGTCCGTTCCTTCAGGGTCCTTCCGTAGGTGATGGAGGTGGTGTAGAGAGACGTAAGACGAGCGTAACGAACGTAGGAAGGAAGGGGCGAAGGTACGTGTGGTGGGCGAACAGAGTGAGAGAGACGCGTCCCACCACACGGCCCTTCGCTCCCTTCCACTCGTATCCCTTACTCACTTCCTTCACCCATCACTTCCCTACGGTCTGTGTCTCGAGTGATGTGTGTAAGGAGCGGTAAAGGAGTGTATGAGGTGCGAGTGATAGAGACGAACCACGGGAGATCGAGCGACTGACCACGCCTCGCCCCGCTATCGCTCCGCTAGATTCAATGACCAACATTCAACCTTGAAATCTTCTACCTTATGGTCTGTGTCTCCGCCTTACGGCTTCTCAACTTACGGTCACATCCCTTCGTCTTGTGTTGTGATGTGGTCCGCTCCTTTCCCTTACACCGTTCGTTCGATTCCCATTCTGTTCCCTTCCAGTCGCCTCCGTTTGTCGGCTCCTTACGGTCACGAATCGAATGGCTTTCTACATGTCTTTCATCTCTATACGCTCCTTCATAATACGCCACACATCACTCTCGCCTCTTTTCGTGTCATCATAGTTCCGTCATCATCATAGTTCTCCGAGTCTTGGTAACAGGCTGGAAGGGTAACTTATTGACTGGAGTAACCTGCCTATGATTGATGGTGAAAGACAACGGCAGGACCATTCAATCATCAACCTACAGCATACGACTCACTTCATCTCTGTACTCACTCCACCTCACGTCTTACTCGGTCCCTTTCTACTCCGTTCCTCTTGTCACTACGCCCCGCAGGGACCGAACGACGTGAGGAGTGAGGGGAGTGAGGAAGGAACGGACCGAATGACGAGGGGAGAGAGGGCCCGGAGGGCATGGAACGGGAGGGAACTAACCGGCAGAGACAGAGGCCGGAGGCCGGGAGACGATGACGGTAAGAGAGCGACCGTTCCCCTCACTACTCAGCTCGTCGGCTCGTCCCTCACCTCCTCACTTCGTTCGTTCGGCTCACTAGATGAAAGAGAGTGAGACGGATGGACGAAGGGTGAGGGACAGAGAGCGACAAAGACACGTGATTCACTCTGTACACTTCACTCTCATTTCATACCGTAAGCAGTGGTAACCCGTAATCTGTGGTCCCTGGTCTAGTGGTAACCCGCGGCTAAGAGACAGTCCACCTACCTTCCATGCCTCCCGGCGGTTATGATGAGAGGATGAGCGTAAGACACGAACAGAACTCCTAAAGACTGTAAAGAAGCGGAGTGAAATGAAGCGGTTGGAGCGGGACTATGACGGTGAGAAAGGTGGGAACACTGCCAACCCTTGAAAGACTGTTCACCTACCGCCTGACTCGGAGTCACTTCCCAGGATTGAACCTACCTTAGAAACATTTCCTAGGAATCTTATTGTCTCTTCCTACAGGCGTCTTTCTACCTTCGGACCTTCCTTGTCACCTCCCTTACCACATCCATTATTTCTGGGTTAACTCTTGGCTCTACGGTCAGGCTATGAGGACTCTTGTCATCTCTTTACAGTTGGGTCCCTAGGATTCTTTCTGGCTCCTTGGTCTCCTGTTCCTCTCGCATGCCATCATACCGTTCGTTTCCCATTCATTTACAGTCCTTAGGTGTCTCACTCGCTCTCCTTACTACCGTTCCCTTGACTCTCTGAGGTTGGCCGCTTCCATCTGGTTCCTGGGTCCTCCGCTTCCTACTCACTTCCATTCTCTTTCTGTTACCCACGGCCTTTCAATCCTCTATCAATTTCCAGTTTACATTATGGTCCTTATGACTTACTCACTTTCATTTACATTTACTTTATGAATAATCTTTCTTTATTAATATTTTCTATTCTGTAGGTTTAAATTGTAATCATAATTCTATTTTTCTAAGTCTTATTTATTATTAAAGATTACGGATATAGCATTATAATTGGAACAGATTTTATATTTATTATGTATTTCATCTATTTATCTGTTGCTATGTCAATAATTCTATCTCATAAGCTTTAATATCCTGATCCAGTGGTAACGGTAATAATGAAAGAAAGTGAAGAGATATGGTGGATTTTATAAGGTGCGAGATGAACACAGAGAACCCAAGACACCAAAATAACCATAAAATCCATAATAAAATCCACCATTCATAAGTTCCTTTCTGTCTCATCATCTTTGTACCGTGTGTGAATGAGGTGTGTAAGGAACGATACGACCTAAGGACTGTTAACGCTCGCCATTCAATGTCTCATAGTTACTCGGTCCTCTGTTCCCACCTCGTTCCAGCCGCGTGTCACGTCACCTCGGGCCCTTCGTTCCCTTCGGTGCCGCTCCGCGGCGTCACGAGGTGAAGAGGAGTGACACAGGAACGGAACGGAACCGAGATGACGACAAGCGAAGCGGCAGAGAAGGGCCCGTCACGAGCGGCTGGCGTCCTTTCACTCCTCCATCCTTACGCGACGCAGTCATGTGGGAGGGACGGGCCAACGGCCCCACCTTCGGTGCCTCCCACATGCCGGCGGCGCGATGAGACAGGTGAGAAGGGATCGAGTGTGAGTGAGAGACCGCTCACCTGGCTCACTCTCGTCGCCCGTCGCTCATGGTCTGTTCGTGCCAGTCACTCCGCTCCGTCTCTCTTCGTTCGACTCACACTTCGCTCCTTTCACTCACATACCATATCCCTTTCCCACCTCCATCATGTACTGAGCCGAAGGCGTGTTACGAGTGAAGTGTGAGGAAGCCCGAAGGGCCCGGCCGATGGCCGGCTCACACGGGACGAAGGGAGAGGAGAATGTAAGACGCGCGGCCCGATGGTCGAGTCCTCACTGTTCCTACCGTCTCTGCTCGGCCTCTCTCATGCCATCGGGCCCCTCTTTATCAAGGGTTGATCGAGTACCAGTTTTCTCATATTATCCCTTACCTTTCACACAGCCTCGGGTTCTTCCTTACACCTTACGACACGAGGCTAGAGCGGTAACAGTTGGGAAGCGAAGAGCCGAGTAATCACCTGCCACGGGTCACTATGAAGGGTTACCACTAGACCAGGAATGATTGAAATCTTTGCTATCTCTTGGACGCTTCTTACTCTCGTTCCCTTACGCCTTTCATTGACTCACTCACCTCTGGTTCGCTCCTCATTCATAAGCTGAGTTAATAGAAGGTTGAAAGCTCCTAGAAATATATTACTTATGACTTTCTTTCATCTATCCACATTTAATTCTTTGTATGAGGTGTGAAGAGACCAACCAAGGACCGTTTTACCTTGACAATGATCCCTCGGGTAGAAAGAACCTTCCATAGCCTATCAATCACATACAGTTCCTACCGTTGGATCCTCGGTTCATTTCCGTATCTCTTTCACCTCTCTACGCTTGTTCGCCTCGTCTTGTGTCTCGTCTCTCATCCCTTACGTTCCCATCCATACCGTTCTCTTCACTCACAATCATAAACTGGATGATAGGAAACTGAGGAACCTGGGGCCCTCTGTGATGAGTCAACCGATGCCAACATTATACTCGCTCCTTTCTCTTACCGCTACGCTCCGTGTCACTTCGTTTCGTCTCATTCACAGGTGGTACAGAGGACCTTACAGTTAGCCGGAACGAATCATAAGCACAGACCATGAAAGATTGACAGTGAATCGCACGGCATGGACTGGTCGTAAGGAAGGAGGTGGACCATTCATTCTCTGCTTTCTTTTGGTCCTTCATCATTAATTTACTGTCTTTAGGATATCTGGTCGTTTAACCTTTCCCTTTCCTGCTCCTTTGAACGGCTCTTAATATCTGGGGCTGTCTCTGTCATCACTTGTCTTACCGTAACCACTTAACCCGTGATCTGGGATGATTGAAGTCTTGGGAGTCCTTAGGGTTCTTCTCGTCATATAATCACTCCCTCCAATCTGATGCTGTCTCTAGGCGTTATGCTTCCTCTACGGTCTGAGGTAGGATATGAAATGCATCTCGCGACTTATCTGTTACCATTAAAATCCTGACAATGAAGGTGTAAGACTAAGAGAAAGATGCGAATGAAAGGCTCGTGTAGGGACGTGAACCGGCTGTGAGGAACGAATGACGAACAGACGGGATACGAACCGAAAGGAGCCAGAGGATTTTACAGATAACCGTCTATTACAAAGAATTATTGACCATTAACTGCCAAGGAACAAATCATCCAAGAAGCATTCTATCTTTCATGGACATTTCTATTCTCTTGGCTCGTGTCTCTCCCTCCTTCACCCTATCACAGGACCCTCATAACCTACCTCAGGCACTTCTTCATCATATGTTACGCCAGGATACGAGAATGAACTCACTCCAATAATATCATCATATAAAACTAAATAATTATTTGCAAATATTTCCTTATTAATATCTTCTTACATTTTACTTCTTCTTAAAGGATAGTAATTATAATTCTAATTCTCTTTACTCATCATTTACTTCTCTTTTCTTTAGGAGATATCATCATATTTTAGTTATTTCTGTTCTTTAATCCTAATAATAAATCAGCATATTTTAGTATTTTATTTACATTTTATTTTATTATTATATTATTTTAATATCTTGTTTACAGCTTTAATATTATTATCTGGAATTATTTTGTTATTAATTTACTATTATTTTAATCTTAATTCCTGTAAATAATTCTATATCTTTATTTTCTGCTATTTTCATTCATATTATTAAGGATTTACTGTAAACACCATATCTTTATATCTCTTTATCTTGACTTTATATTTATTATTTTTATTATTTTTACATTATTATCTTTACAATATGCTTCTAATTAATATTTGGTCTTTATTATCTTCATCCTATTTTATTTCTCATATCTTTTATTATCATTCTATTTTACAGGATTATATCTTTAATGAGCATTTTATCTTTATTATCTGCTATTATATTAATCTTTACACTTATTTTTACTTCTTGGAAATCATTATATTATATTATTTTCTATTATTTTTACATTTCTTTTATTTTTCTATCATTATTAAAGATTACGGGATATCAGTTCCTTGGATTCATATTATTGGTTGTGTTCCTGACGGTTCATACTCACTCCTCATATCGTTCAGTCTCTAGGCTCTCCAGACTTAGAAGAAGTGACCGGCATAGACAGGCGAGTAGGAAGGGACAGGGAAGGTTGATATCTTACCTGATAAACCATGCAATCTCTTACCGCTTCATTCAGGGTCGTAAGGTGTAGGATATTGAAGGTACGAATCAGAGGCAGGTTAACCGTTACTCACGTAATCCACCATAATAAATATCATATAAGACTATAAATTCCGTAACTTTGCCAGGCATTTCACCTCTCATATCTTCTATTATTCCTGAAGTTGTGTAATTATTAAGAGAAGTGAAGTGAGATGAGGTAGGAGTGAGGAAGGTGTACGGGGTGGGATGGTGAGCGAAGCGTGGGGAGGTGGGCAGTGTAACGAGGGGCCCACCGTGGTCACCGGCGGCTCACTTCACTTACGGCCGCCGTACACCTTCCTTACCTCCACCTCCACCTCACCTACGCTTCACTACGCTACGCTCCTTCATCCACTCCATCCCCCTTCCTTACCCGTGTCACCCACCGTCGGTGGCCGCTACGCGGGACGTGACACGGAGAAGGGGGATGAGGTGAGCCGAAGGTGAGCCGTGAGTGGTGTGGTCGCTCGTCTCTTCGCCTCGGTCGCTCATCGCTCCTCCATCTCGCCGTCTTTCGCCTCCGTACCGTGTCCCCGCCCTTCGGGCGCCGCCGGACGGCGGGTAGGGACACGGGGCGAAANCGGTCGCTCATCGCTCCTCCATCTCGCCGTCTTTCGCCTCCGTACCGTGTCCCCGCCCTTCGGGCGCCGCCGGACGGCGGGTAGGGACACGGGGCGAAAGACAGGAGGCGAGATGCCCGCGGCTCACTTCCATTCCGTCTCACTCGGGCCCGAAGGGACCGGTCCCGGACGGAATGGTAAAGGGAAGTGAGCCGCGTCCCACCGTTCCCACACCTCTCACCTCTTCTCGTGACGGACCGGCGGAGCCGGCGGCCAACGGCCGGTCACGATGGAAGAGGTGAGGTGGGAACGGTGGGGAGTGAGGAGTGGAGTGTAGCGAGACGAAGGGCCGAATGGCCGGTCTCCGACCTCTCGCTACCCTCCACACCTCACTCCCGGCCTCCGGCCCGCCTTCACCTCGGTTCAAGGTGGGATACGGGTGGGATGGAAAGGAGTGAGTGAGTGTGGAGCGGTAAGGAAGGGACAGTGAACGACACGCCTCACGCCGTCTCTATCGTTCCAGCGTCTTACCGTGAGGAATGGAATGAGGTGAGTTAACTGGTGCTCATGAAAGGAACGAACTGAGAGAGGCGAGATGGAACACGATGGAAGTGACTAACCGCTGCACTCCGTGTCTCACATCTCATACCGTCTCCTCACCTCCCTTCACTCGGCTCGTGTCTCACTCCACTCGCTACGCTCACTACGCTCCCCACTCACCTCGTTACACTCGGCTCGAGACGGAATGAAATGAGAGGTGAGAGACGGGTGTAGAGGTGGGTGGTGGGCGTGGGTTGGTAAGCGAGGTGAGATAAAGAGATGCGAGGAACAGGTGGTCCAAGAGGTATAAAATGAAGGGTTAATAAGGCGCGAGTAAACATTCTATTCTGAGGGAAACTAAATGGCCGTCAATATCCCCTGCATTTCGGTCTCTTGTCACTCCACGTTTCTTTCCCTTTCCTTTCCCTTTACCGTTCGCTCTTGACTCGTGTCCACCTCGTCTGGTTCCTTCTAATCCTCACTTGTGTCTCACTTCTGTCCTCTATCCTTCGAGTCATGAGCTGTGTGGAAGGGTGTGAGTAAGGAAGGCGTAAGGAACAGAGATCGAACGGTATTAAGTTGGCATCGGTTGAGAGTACGTGGCAGGAACAGACTAATGAAGGTGTAGAGAGCAGAAAGGAACGAGATGTGGTAAGGGAATGAGAAGTGACACGGGTAACTGAGATGCACGGAGGACTAGAGTACCTTCCCACCTCCTTTCACGCCGGTTATTCTCACTCCATTACGAGGAAGCTGTGGGATATGACTGGTAAGAAGTGAGAGTGTGAAGGGAGTAAGGAAGTGGTAATGAAGTGAGAAAGGGAAGGTTATACATGTCATCATCCCTCGTATCTTCCACGCTCATTCTGTTATCTTTAAGGCTTGAGTTGTGAATGGAATACGGAAGTTCTCTCAAAATAGAATGAGAATAGAATGAGCCTAGAGAAGATTCACTTTCTTTTAGGTGCTGTGGTAAGATTGAGAGACGAGGGGTGTAGAAGGAACCAAGACCCTGAGAACTCTTGACTCGTGTGTTCCTCATCCCACTCCACTCGCTTCCGTTCGTGTCGTGAGACGTAAGGTGTAAGGTGTGACAGAGATGCAGACAGAACGAGGATGAAAGCTGTGAAAGGGATATGAGGTAGGTGAACTGTAACTGAACGAGGCGAATAAGAGGTGAAAGGGATACAAAGTGAACGGAATGGAGGTGAACGTGAAGTGAGCCGACATGACGTGAAGAGTGGGGAGGAATGGTCGGGCGTGGTCTGTCTCTCTCCGCCTCACTTGCTCTCGGCGTCTTTCCACATCCCACTTCCTTCCTTACCACATGTCTTTCACCTCATTATCGCTCACTTCATTTACAGTCCTTTGGTCCTTCCCTTCGTATCGCTTCCTTCCTTGCATCTCACTTCCCATCCCACTCACTTCGCTACGCTACGTTCATGATGGATGGGGTAAAGATTGGTGAGCGAAAGTTCTCTCGTAACACATGTCTCTAAGGCTGGCGGTAACTGTAAGGGACATGCCAAGAGAAAACAAGTGCTCAGAGGATAGAAGTGATTGACCGGTGGTAACAGAAGTGATGAGATACGAGGGAATCACTCACAAAGGAACGGTATGGAAGGTGTGATGTAGCGAGTGAATAAGGAACGAACCGGTGAGTGTAACGAGACGGGTAGAGACGGAAAGAGATGGACCGTGAGGTAGAACATGAGGAGTGAGGTACGAGTGACGAGGCGAGAGAAGTGGGGAGGAGAGGGTATGGTTGGGGACACTCATAACCTTACATTTCCCTTCATAATCTCATGTACTCGGTTAATCCTTGAAAGATTGGTGGTGAATAAGGTGGTGTGGATATGAGGAGATTACTGCCGGCCAAAGATGAGCCATTAAATCTATAGGTGAGAAGCTCAGACCAAGAGATTTCCAGTGAATATTATCCTTATCATGTGACTGAAAGGAGTGGACCAAGGACGAATGAAATGAGACCGCGGGGAACGACTGGAAGACACGGCATGAAACGGCTGTAAAGGGAGGGATTATGATGGCATCCGAAGGAACTCCATAAAAGAAATCTTGGCCATTAAGTTGTGGTCCTAAGAGAAATAAAATACAGGAAAAGACCAATAAAATAATAATAAAAGACTAGAAAGATAAATAACCATAAGATTTCAATTAAATGCCAATAAAAAAGTCCACAATTATAAAATATATGAATTTCCAATATTCTATTATCTACACAATTTCTATAATAAATTTAATTCTTACTTTTATTAATCTTTACACATTTCTTTTATTATTTGAATTTATTTCTACTTTAATCTTTAATAATAAATTTGCAAATCTTTTAATGATACAAAATGAAGGTGAATAAATGTCCAAAATATATTATGTTTTTCATCTTTATCTTTACTTTCTGGAATTATTACTGTAGACAAGACATTAGTAACATTAAAGCATAAAATAAGATGTAGATTAAAGATTAAATATTCTATCCTAAAGAGATGTATAAAGAAGAATGTAATAAATAATGAAGAATTATATATAAAATGAAATAATATTGAAAGACACTAAAAAAAATAATAAATAATATAATATAATAATAGAAATCTTTACAAAATACCAATAAATACAGATAATAAAGTAAAACATAAAATAAATAAGAAAAGAGAATTAGAGTGATAATAGAAGCATTTCCTATATTATTATTTCTTCTTTTTAACTGCTAAAACTCTTGACTTTATAGATTTCCTTTCAGTTACACCTAATAAAAAGTCCATTAAGAATATTTTACAGGTTACAGTTAATAAAGTGAGTAAACCAAATGAAATGTAAAAAGATGAATCATAAGATACAAATAAGAAATTTATAGATTATTGAAAGACATTAGAAGGACATGGAAAAGATTAATAGATTCCAGAGCCTTTTAGTGACTTGAGATTATTTCCTTAGCCTCACGGTCATCTTCTTACAATCCTTATCCCGCTCCTTTCTCTTACCGTTACGTGTGGTTCCTTCTAGTGTCTCGCTCCGTAACTCGCCCATTCCGTATCTTTCCGTCTCGTATCTTTGAGCACCAATTTTCCCTTAATAATCTCGTCCCGTCTCTTTCACTACTCGCGCCTCTCTATCGGTCTTCTCCCTACCTCCCTACACTCCCGTCGTCTCCTTCCGTTCCTCGCACCTTACACCTCACCCCTTCCATACCCGCCGGAGGCGCCCTTCGGGCCACCGAAGGTGGGGTATGGGGGGTGAGGGGTAAGGTGGGGGTAGTGGGGAGGGGGGAAGTGTCACGAGTGGGGAGTGACACGGGAGCGGCCGACAGGCGGGTGGGCGGTCCTTCTCCTCTCCTTACGACCTCGTTCACCCACCTGTGTCGCCCCGAGTGAAGCGAGGTGTGGGGGCGACACGGGTGAACGAGGAGGAGAGGAGATGATGGAGCGTGGATCGTTCACTCGCGCTTCACTTCGTCCCTCCGTGCTTCCCTCATTCACGTACGATCCACGCCACGTCCGTTCGCTACGTCTCACTCTCGGTCCCCTCACTCTTCCCTCCTCCTTCGGAGTTCGGCAAAGCGTTCGGTTCCCTCACTTTTTTAATGGTATATAGAGAGAAGAAATAAATCTCGTAATTTAATTTCATTCTAATTTCATTTCTTATTCTTAATGTTATGGAAAGGAAGGTTCATAATGTAAATAATATCTGAGAAGAAGCTGAGCCTAGGGACAGAGACATAAAATCCAATAAGAATATAATAATTGAAATCTTGGGGTTATAGGTGAGGTATAAAGTGAATGTAAGACTTAATATTTGAGAGATGAAAGAAAAGTGCATATTATAGATTCATTAGCAGAAGTTAACTCGTAAGACATGAAAGGCATCGTAAAGACCATTCCTTACACGCCATTTATCTCTCAAATCCTCTATAAAATACTGGAATTATATTATTTACTCTTACTTTCATGATTTACTTTCAATAATTTTTCAATGGAATTTCTTTTAATTTTCTGTTCCATTCATTTCTAGTCTTTCCACTTCATATATTTAATTTGGATTACGAGAAGGAAACTCATATTCTTTAATCATAGGAATCTTATCTGTGCCGTATCTTAATCTCTTGGTCACATCTTGTAATCCTAGGGAATGAACTGGAAATGGAATCTATGAAGAGAACTAAAAATAAGGAATTCCCATGTTTTAGAAGCTGTGGTAAAGGAAGTGATTAGGAAGTGATTACGTGTCTTTCATCTCTCTTTCTGGGGCTGCTTCGTGTCTCATTACGTTCGTCTTTCGTTCCTCTTCACACTCTCGTCACTCCCTTTCCATCGGCTCGTCACTCATACCATTCGTCGCCGAAGGCGGGAGTGAGCCGTGTGAAGGACCGGACCGAGTCAAACGAAGAGAGACGAGGGCCGGGAGTGAGCCAGGCGAACGGACCATGAGGTAGAAACTGCCGGTGGACGCTATTAACCCAGCTCACGGATCGGTTCTAAGGGTGAACTCTCCTTCCCTAGGAATCTTCTCCCTTCGTTCGTGTCGCTTACTTAGCCGCTCGTCTCTTTACCTTCGCCTCGCGTCTTTCGTTCACTTCACTCACTTTACTAAAACTGGATTAATAGAAGACTTGGCATACCGCTGGAAAGGACATGGAAAACTTGATTCCTAAGAATTCTCTCAAGTCATGTGTAAGGAAGTGGAAGTTATCCGTATCTTGGATCTAGACCTCGCAGCTTATATGATGTCCTCCGTTCCTGTTTACGAGTCGAAGACTGAGATGCGACGGTTAAAGAGATGAAAGAAATGTGACTAGAAGGGACCAACCGTAGTGAGCCAAAGGATGACCGTGATGGGAAGAGAATAAGAACCCGAGATTCATTGACTCACATTTACCCCAGATCCACCGTGTTCTTACCCACTCCTTATCACTTGGTCCCGTGTATCTCGCCTCTATCTCACGGGCTTCTACCTTACGGTCCTTCATTGATGATTGAAACACAGGAATTATTGTACCTTTCATATCTCTTTGTACCTCATTCATTGATAGGTGAGTGGTAAGGAGCGGCATGTGACGTCAAGTTCTCTCAGTTCCTCGTACCTTCCTCGCTTCATCATCTCATTCCCTTTCCTTACGGTCACATCTTCTCCCATCATGTTGTCTCGCTCGAATCATACGTAGTCGCTTCCTTCGTGACAGAATGATAGAAACCCAACCTTTAAGATGCCGTGTAAAGAGTGATGCGAGACGAGACACAGGGAGGTGATCGTCTATGATGGGAAGTGATTGATAGGCGTGAGCCGGAAGGAGACAGACCACCGAGGGAAGCACTCAACCTACCTCAGGCTCTTCTTACAGGCTTCCTCGGTTCCTTTCTCTCTCTCATCATCCACCCCGTGAGGTACACGAACGAAGCACAGAGAGACGGGGGATGCAACGGACTGGGAACGAACCGTGAGGAAAGGAAGGACGTGGATCGTGAGTGATACGGCCCCGAGGGATACGACATGAAGGGAAGGTACGAACGGTGGATCCACGGTCCTAGGGTCGTTCCTCTGTCAATAACCATTAATCCTGGAGCTGGGATATGCTTCTCTACACGGTACGTATCCCGTCTCTTTACCATTCGTGTCGTTCCTTTCATGAGTCGTACCGTAAGGAATGGGTTGGGATAAGGTGGGAAGTGGGGCGGGATGGTTAAGGGATGAGAAGCGTACGGAAGGTATGGGGTGAGGTAAGGGAATGAAGTGTGGAGAGAAGGAACGTAGAGACGACGAGCCGGTCACTCACTGCTTCCGGTTCATCCCTCGTCCTTCGGTCTCGGTCTTTCACCTACAGCATTAATTGTTGAACTGGGGAGTGAGGGATAATGAGTGAATTGTGAGTGAGTAAGAAGAGACAGAACGAGGAGCGAAGAGTAACGAAGTGAAGAGTAAAGATTAATCCAAATATAATTCTGTAGTTAATAAAGTCCTACATCATAAAGTAGATTTTATAGTTTTAATAATAGAAATAAGAATGCAAATAATAATAAAATAATAGTTTTATATGATAGAATTTATGGTGATACGAACGGAAGTAAAAAGGAATAATAGAAGATTGTAAAGATAACTTCATATTATTTACTACCTCCAGGATTAATAGATTTACAGATTATATGATGTGAGAAGAGAACTAGAGATTAGACCAAAGAAAAGGGAAAGATAAGAGCATTTAACTCACCATCAAAGATATCTTAAAGGCATTTCACTTAATATAATTCTATCCTGTAAAGATAATAAGATCTCATAATATAAAATGAATGTGTAAAATATAAATGTAATGATAATACGAGAAGTGAACGACATACAGAAATTAATTGACTACAGAATATTGGATCTCGTCTTTCTATCTCTTAATCACTTGGATTCGTATCTGAAATATTATGAGTTACCTTATCGCCTAGAGACAGCTTCTTAGTTACGGAACGAGCAGTAAAGAGAGGTGAAAGGAGAACAGAATGCAGGGGCTGGAGTCGTCTATGGAAGGTGCATGCTGGACGAGGAAGTGATTAACCGATGCCATTGTGTTCCTCGTCTTCATCATCCATCACGTAAGGAAGCCCGAAGGAGGTGAGTGAAGTGACGAGAGCGTGACGAGAGATGTGGACGAGGGCCCGGCGGTGTGTGTCCCGTCCTTTTACCACTCCCTTACACCTCCGACTCACTACGCCTCACTCTTCGTCACTCTCGTTACACTCTCGTTCCGTCTAGTGAGTCGAGTGAGCCGTAGGCGAGTGAGAGGAACAGGAGGAACGAAGGAGTGTGAGAAGTGACGGGAGTGAANCTCTCGTTACACTCTCGTTCCGTCTAGTGAGTCGAGTGAGCCGTAGGCGAGTGAGAGGAACAGGAGGAACGAAGGAGTGTGAGAAGTGACGGGAGTGAAAGACGGAGGAGAGAACGACCGGACGACAAGGCGAGAGAAAGCGGCGTAATGGATGGCGGCCGACGATTCGTGTCTTACAGACGGTGCGAGGATTGAAGGTGCGAGTAAGAGAGAAACAGACGATCGAGTGACAAGAGACCAACCGTTAGACTGATTCCCACGGCACCTATGGTCGTTCAACCTTGTCTTCAGGAACAGTCTCATGTCGGTCCATTCATTATTAGTCTCTTCCCTTCATATTTAATCTATGAATCTTTTATCCTTTTATGGTTCTATGGTCAATTATTCCTGGGGCTGGATTATTAACCCAACTATATGAATTCTCCATCAGTTTTCTCTTGGTTCCGGGTCATCCATCTCAGGTTCTGTTGGGTCCCGTCTGTAGGTGATGCATGTCGTGAGACGTAGCGTAGCGTGATGAAGAGGAACGTAGGAAGAGAGAACCGAAGGTGACACGAAGCCCCGACGAACCGAGTAAGCGACACGAACGGAGGGAATCAAAGGAAGGTTGACCGTGTACTGGCGAATCATTCTCTGAGTTCAACCGCCAGTCAAGGAAGGTCCAACATTCCCCTTTCTTTCCTGCTCTTGGGACTAAGCCGCCAGGCGAGGAGAAGTGTACCGGAGTGACAGAGTGAGCGTAGCGAGTGGCGTAGCGACAAGCGGAGCGAGAAGCGTAGAGGAACGGAAGGGACACGGAGACGAGACGGGCGGGAATGTTCGCTCACTCCACCGCTCCTTACGTCGCGTGTCGCTCACTCTATTCCCTTCCGTCTCTGAACGAGTGAAGCATAGCGTAACGAGTGATGAGGCGTAGAGTGATGAGATGAGGAACGAGGGAAAGAGACGCGGGAGGAACAGACCGGTGGGCACAGACGAAGGGTAACACACGGCATATCGGTCTCTTACTCACTCCTTCCTCCGCTTCACTCGCCACTCACTTCCGAAGCCGAACGAAGTGAGGTGGAGGGACAGAGGTGAGTGAGTCGGACGAACGGTTGAACGAAGAGCAAAGGAACGAATCAAAGGCTGTAAGGATATGAATTCAGGGTCCTTTTCCTATCATCATCCGCCGTGTGGTCTGTCTCTTCGTACGGAATGAACGAGGCACAGGAGAAGAGACGAGACGCGGACGGAACGAAGAAGACTCACTCCGTAACACTTCCCTCGGGCTTTCTCACAGCATCAGATACGAGTGAGGTGTGATACGAGGGAAGCACAGTGACTCGGACTCTATCTTCCTGTACACGTCTCTTACCGCTTCCATCCTCGTCACTCACATCACATCTATGTCGGTCCATCCTTACTCCCTTCCAGGCGTTTCATTAGCAGGATTTAACTACCGGAGGACTCATTACGTAGCGAACAGCCGTGTAGATGAAGGTGATGAAGGGAACGAACAGGACACAGAGGATGACAGAGGACCTAGGAAGCCTGTGTATGGAGAGACCAAGGTGGCAAGACTAAGGACGAAGAGAACCATATCCCTCCCGTGTTACACCTTCCTTGACACGTCCCTTCACCTCCCTTACTCCCCACTCGCGCCGCAGGCTTCGCTCGTGAATCGAACGGGAGGTAAAGGGATACGGTTCTCTTGGCTGGTGCTTCTCACCTTATAGTCGCTACCCGTGCCTTCCGTAGGTTGATGTGACAGGAAGAGTGAACCACATGTAGACCGATCCACTTCGTATCTTTCCCTTGGTCCTCTGTTTCCTCTTGTCACTCGTATTTCATCCCTCTTCTCGTACCGTGTTCCCGCTCCTCACTTCCTCACATCTCTCTACTCTCTCCTCAATCATTAGCCGCTCGTGAGGAAGTGAGAAAGGAACCAAAAGACCGGTGAATAGGATGAAGAATCCCTGGGCTGTGTCTTACTCCTTTCCATTTCCAGTCGTTCACTCGTTAGTCTCGCTCTCTCCTTTCACCCCGTAGGGACCGATCCGAAGCGTAGCGGAGGAGCGGGAGTGAAGGTGATACGAGCGGGAAGCGTAGCGTACACACGCGGCTCACCATCTCCACCCTTACCCTTCCCTTCACCATCACCCGCGTAGCGGCCCGGAGGGCGGAGGTGATGGGTGACAGGGGTAGAGGTAAGAGGACAGAGACGACCCCAGATAGAGAGGTGAAAGGAAAGGGAAGTGTAAGTGCTTATGAGTGAACCGTGAGTAAGGAACGCCAGGTGATCGAGTCCCAACCCATGCCAGTCATAATCTCGCTTCACTAAGGTTGGTTCATTCCCAGTCAATTCCTTACCCAATCCATTCCGTTTCTCTTTGTGAGTTAATCTCTGCTCTTTGTTGAGAATAGAATGGTGAATCACTCTTTATAATATGCTTTGAGTGACTGATGTAGGGTGGAGAGACTGGGGAACGGACCGTGGGAGGAAGGTTAAGACGGCCCCAGACAGTGAATCATATGTAGTCTCTTCCTCTCAGCTTACTTCCCAGGATTATTATACCTTAGAATTATTTATAGGAGAAGTTTTACTGGATATGACAGTTATTTATTTGAGAAGTTTTCCAGGTGCCGGTTAATTATTCTCTAGTCTTATTCACTGTAAAATCCGCTACATTAATAATAGCATTTCACCTTCCCTTGTCATTCATTAACTCTCAACTATTAATAAGATGTGTAAAGATATAGAAGTAAATTACAGGAAATGCAGGAAATAAAATAGAATAATAATTGCATTTAAGAGAATTTCAATCGTATCTTTATCTTATTTTTATTGTTATGTTCTCTTATTATCAGTTATTATTATGATTATATCTGTAGCAAAAGAAAGGATTAAAGAAAGTAAATCATAATAAAATAAATAAATATCAGATATTATTGTAACTGTAAAGATTAAATAATTCCAAGTAATAGAAAATAAAGATAAAATCCTGTAAAATAAGATGAAGACAGAAGACCCATCATAGAGACCGTAAAGATAAATAGAATGAAGATTAACCGTATAAATGTAATCCTCTAAGCAGCGGTCAACAGTCTTCTATTGGTCCTGAGGTAGTGATTGAGGTGAGTAAGAAGGGACCAAAGGACAGACAGAAATTCGCCCAGTTTCCTAGGTTCTGTTCTCACCTTATAGTCACATCCTTTATCATGCCGTGAGGCCTCGGATGCCAATGTTATACTCGTTCCATTCCCGTTCGCTTCTCAGTCGTTCACCTTCATTTCGGTTCGTCTCTTCACACTTCCCTACACACATATCACCTCATTACCATACCGTGAGGAACAGCCGACGATAGGAGGCGAGACCGAGGGGATGGGGTTAAGAGACGGGATGCGACTCACTGAGCGTAAGACACGAAGAATCCCGCGTGTTACGGATCGACTGGCAGAGACCAACCTAGGGAGCGATAACCAGAATTCAATGATCCAAGGGTAACAGACAGAGGTGATCGACTGGCAAAGAAACTGACGACTAGATACAGGGAGCGAGACTAGGATAATAAACGTAAAGTTATGATATTTTACATGACATGAGAACTAGACAGATGAACGGTGAGCGAAGAGAGATGGAAGGGAATGGTAGCGAGAATCCTGGGCTGTGTCTCACTTCGTCATTCAATCTTCTTACCTCTAGATCCAGGATTTTATCATCCAATTTCCAGCTTTATTTTGGTTTCTTCTTGATAATGCTGTCGCTACGGTCTTAATCTCAGGTTCTCCACTCTGTACCTCATATCGTCAGTAAATTAACCGCTCGTACATCTCACTCCCACTTCTCATCACATTCATTCTTTTTATCTGGTGGTTATTATTAAGGAGTTATCATCAGATGTTCCAACTTTACACTTCCCTTCATCACTCTTTACACGGCATGCTTCATCTACACAGCCTTTTACCCTCGTATCTGCCTCTCGATCCACGGTAGGTTCATTCCTNAACTTTACACTTCCCTTCATCACTCTTTACACGGCATGCTTCATCTACACAGCCTTTTACCCTCGTATCTGCCTCTCGATCCACGGTAGGTTCATTCCTTACCATTTAGTCCCGCGTGTTCCGTTCCATCTCACTACACTCCCTTCCTGCTCGTCTTTCGCTTCTCAACACTTCCCTAGGACCATTTCTAGCCCAGATTACGAGAATAAATTGAGTGAGGAAACGACTGGCAACCTCCAACCTTTCACATCTCACTTCCTCATACACTTCCTACACTTTACACCTTATGATTGATGGTGAATTGACTGGCAAGGATTAACCGAGTACCTGAAGACAGAGGTAGAGAGATGTAAGGCGTGGTAAGGAGGAAGGGGAAAGGAGGTGAATGAGATGAGACGAGGTTGACAGTAGACCAGGGACCCAACCATCAGAAGCAGACCATGAGAAAGAAAGTGACAGTGAAGGGAATGTGGGAAGTAAACAGCCTAGATCAGAGGTTAACAGTCATCCTAGATCTGGGGCCCTTCCTTACAGCCTTCCGGTCCTTTACCATTCCACATCTCTTCTCGCCTCATAACCACATCCTTTACCATTCCATCCCTTATCCCTCCCTCATATCCTGCCTCACTGTGTATCTCGCCTCTCTTTCCATTCCGTGTCCGACAAGCGGAGCGTAGTGAAGTGAGAAGGACCGGAATGAGAGAGAACCAGGTGATTGCAACCCTCGGACCATGAGTGCTTCGCCTACAGAACCATAAGGTAGAATGTTTACTGGAAATGGAGGACTTCTCATTAATTTCTGAGGATTTAATCTATAATATCAACCTTTTCCAGTGCCTTCCGGCGAATCATGTAAGGTGTAACGTAAGATGAAGAGATAGACCAACATATGATGAGGAATAGACGAGCAAATAACCCAGATCCATGCCTTTCATTGTCAAGGATTTCTATAATATTCAACATAAGATTAAGAGACAAGTGTAAATGAGATTAACCGCTTCCATCCTGTCCCTGTCGTTCACTCTCATATCGTTCCATCTTTCACTTTATCAATCTCATGTTGTTTAACCTTCCATGAACGACTCAAATGTAGGATTATGAATGTGCCTAAGGTAGAATGTGAATAGGTGGCCAAGTTCCTGAGATAGAATTATTGACTATGAACCTCCCTTCCATACACCTTTCATTCACCTACGGTTCTTGGCTCTTAATGGTAGGGACGTGATTGATAAGGGAACGAACTGACAACACTCATCACCTTACCCACTCCATTACACTTCCAACATTCCCGTCTCTTCCGTCACTTCGCTCCGTGCTTCTCGTACCGTAATCCGCCGTGAGGCCTCGCATGCCATCATATCGCTCGTCTTACTGTCACTTCCTTACAATCCCTTACCGTTCGCTCTTCACTCCTCACGTCGTGTCTCACTCACTCTTAACCTACAGCATGAACCGGGAACCTAACGCCTGGTACTGGATGAGATAACCTGGCTCAGCGGTCTTAATGTCTGTTACCGTCTGCTTACGATATCTTCTACCGGGTTCCTATCTTCCAGTCACAGAGGTTGTAAGGTGAAGGTCATGAGGTAACCGGTAGGAACTGGATGAGAATGATAGCGGCCCAACCTTGATCACCTGCTTCCCACGCTCCATCTTCCCGCTCTATTCCTCGTATCACTCACATTCTCTACCTCATGGTCTGTATCTTACCGTAAGGCGTCACTCAAAGCATATCATATGTTGGGTCAGTCTATCGCTTCCCTACCGGTACAACCTTCCTTTCGTGAGTCTGGGGTCGCCTCTTGTCATCCTCTTTATCTGGGATCCGAAGCCCGTGTGTGAAGAGAATCCAACGGTAAGAGCTGTAACCCGCCTCTTTCCTCTTCCTTTGACCGTCTATTGGTAATGTCTTTCCAGTCCTAGCCGTTTACTTTATGAGGAAGCACCAGCCCCAGGAAGTGAGTAGTGAGTAAGATACGAGATGCAGCGGTTGGACTGGTCTCTAAGCCGGAAGGTAACTCAAGACATTAAGACTCAGCCCCAGATCAACCATTATCAGTCTATGAAGGAGCGTAGAGAGATGATGAGTGTAGCGGGAAGAGACTGGGAATGGAGAGGTACGAAGTGATTGATGGACGAGTGATTAACCGAGTGAAGCGAGTGGAGGTACGGGATCGGTTAGGTAAGGGATGGGAGCGTAAGTGAGTGACATGAAGAGGGACACAGTGAGGCACGGGAGGCCGCGGGCGCTCTCTTAACTCACCACATGCCAATCGATTCCTTTCCGTTTCACTTCGCACCTCACTTATGTCGGTTTATCCTTGTCCCTTCACATCCTTTTACCGCTCCGTATGTTGGTGAAAGAAATCCGTGTCACAGGTTGATTGCTTCCTCTCGGTTCTGTAGCTGTAGGTAAGGGATAAGAAGTCGAATGGCATGGTGTAAAGAGATGAAAGAAATGTGAATGAGGTGTGCGAGTAAGACGAACGAAGAGATGAGTGAGACGAGACGAGCCCAACCGCTTCCCTACGCCACACATCCCGTCTCGCTTCACGTACGGTCGGTTACGGTCTCGTTCCTCTACCTTCACCTCCCACTCACTCCGCTCGTGATGCCTGCGGCGCGTATTGAGAAGAGAAAGGAGCGACGCAGGTGNCGAACGATAAGACGAGTGGTAAGGGAAAGGACGCGACATAGAGTGACTCACGATGGAAACACACGACCTTGATTACGTGACGAGACAAGGGAACTAGAATGGAAATTAATAAGTTGGCATCGGTTGCAAGGATTCTCGAGTTCCTGTCTGTCACGGTCACTTCCATCCTTGAATGCTCCTTACACTGCCAACTCATGACTCGGACCGTAGCACAGGAATGGGACCACCTAAGGACTGTTAACGCCTGGTCTGGATAACACTCGTATTTTCAATAGTCTTACCGCTGCAGCTGGGACTAGATTTCATGGCCATTCAGTCACACCTCCAAGCCTAGGATTCTAACCACCTGTCTAAGCTTCCTCGGGTCGTTCAACTGGTAAAAAGTGAGGGTAAAGAGAGTTAAAGAGTGACCGTGAGTGACAGAGAATGAGACGAGCCAAGGGAAGTGTAGTGTATGGGAGGGAAAGGGAAGGATTCAAAGGTTGAACTTATCCTCGTAATCTGTANAGGAATGAACCTACCGTGGATCGAGAGGCAGATACGAGGGTAAAAGGCTGTGTAGATGAAGCATGCCGTGTAAAGAGTGATGAAGGGAAGTGTAAAGTTAATAAAATAAGATTAAGATACGAGAATTAAATGAAAATAACCGTAAAATGAGATACAAATAATTAAATCTTTAATGATAATATTGGCATCCTTTGGTAACAGCTATACGTAAGACATTATTATTTATTAGAAAACATTAAGATAAAGATGAAATGAGAAGGAAAGACAGATAACCGTCAATTTCCTACCCTTCCAGTCCTCGCCGTTGGCTCGGTTCCTAAGACTAGAGAGAAGAAACCGTAAGGAACAGGAGCGGACTGGGGTGGATTCTATGTCTCACGGTCTGTCTATAGGTGGAATGCTCGTCATAGATTCACTTCCCTACAGGTAGAACATGTGATTGAGATCCGAAAGGCAGGTTATAGGGGTCCTTCATCATCTCCTAACCCGTCTCATCATAGCCCGGAGGGTCCGCGTAGCGGAATGAGACGGAGGAGATGATGGAGCGTAAGGTGGTGAGGAAGGGTGGCGGAGCCGGTACGTGAATGAGTGACTCACCACTCTTACCGCTCCATTCACTGTCGTCCCTTTACACAACTCACCACACTCACCTATAGAAGGAACCTGACGAGTAGAGATTGAATGACGTGTAAGTGATAAGGAATGGAACGAGTTGAGCGAGCGGTTAGTAAGGTGATACGAAGGGAAGGGTTCAGTCATCCTAGAGACCATTATGACGGGTTACGACTGGACCAGGAATTATTGATAGACTGAGGGTGAGACTGTAAGACACGGCCTAAGGTAGAGAGAACTTGAGTGAAGAGTGTAAAGGGACGTGATTAGAGAGTGAGTACGGTACGAGAAGTGAGGGAACCAGGCGAATCACTGAACGAGGAGGCCACGGACTACGAACANTACATCAGGCACTCTATGATGGGTTACGACATGAGACCCGATAGACATCACTTGACACAGAAGCTTATTGACCAACAGATAACCCGCGAGATTAAGGTGCCACAGGTTGATAGCATCCTACCGTAGGACTCTTCGTAGCGGCTATAAGGTTGGATCTTCCTTGTCTCGCCTCAACCGTTTCAATCCCGTCCCTTTCACTCAGCTGCGCTTCGTTCCGGTACGGTTAGAGAGATGCGAGGAAGTGAGTGGAAAGGAAGAGGTAACATATAGCCCAGAGACAGAATAAAAGATATGGATTGATAGAAGACTGACGATTCCCTCCTTTCTCACTGCTCGCCGGATGGTCGGTTCACTCCTCCTTTGAATCTCTTACACCTCTCTTTCTGTCTCATAATCGTAAGTTCTGTCTTGGCTCTCTTATTATCAAGGATTTTATCTACCTTTGGATTAATTATCAGGCATTTTGGATTAATGCTGGAATGTGGGATCTAGGATGGGCCGCTTGTCTTCTCCTTACTTTCTGATCGTTCGTTCCTTTCATATTCACTCCGCTACACCAGAACTAATAGAAGACTTGGAATTACTTTGAGTGACTTGTCGCCTCTCTACGTCTCATCTTACCGTTACCATTACGAGTGACCGTGTACGACGAGCCAACGGCGGAGCCTGGCGAGGAAGGACACGGGAGGGAGATTATTAAGAGAAAACTGGTACTCAAATATCATTGGTAACGGTAAACTGTGTATGAACCGAGCCAAGGAAAGATGGAGCGACATAGATGAGCCAAGGGAATGCAAGGAGCGAATGTAAGGAGAAGTTACGGAGGATGTCTCTATGTCTCGGATCCTATCGGTTGGTCCCTGCTATCAGAAAGTCATTAATGGTTATTTGCATTCTTCTTTCTTCTTATTATTGGTCTTACGTGAGGCTTCCGTGTCAGTCATTAACCCGCTCCAATCAATCACTTCCTACACTCCCTTCTTACTCACGTCATATCGTTCCTTACCCTTCACTACTGAACCGAGAGAAGCGTAGCGTAACGACGGTGAAGTGGGGAATGGTGGAGGAAGTGTAAGGTGGGGAATGAGGGAGGTAAGGGGGGTAGAAAGGGTGACCCGACATAAGGATTGAAAGGTAAAGGATGATACGACCTCCGAGGAAGAAAGCTGTGAAAGGGATATGAGGTAGGTTGAACTGGTGATGAGGAATCTAGGGAATGCAGCGGTTGTAAGTGGTGGGAAGAGATCGAGTGAACTGTACGGGCGGTTAGTTACGAGCTGAGAAGAGACGAAGAGAATCATAAAGGCTGTGGAAACGATCAGGAAAGGACGTGAGAAGGTAAGTCATAGGTTGGTTCTTCTCATCCAGTTCCTACGGTAGGCCAGTTCAGGCACATCATACACTCGGAACTCTTTCTAGGGCTTCGCTTGTCACGGGCTTAGAAAGAGTTACGAGGGTAGAAGAGGTGCCAGCAGAACCCCGGTAGATTGAATGGCTCTCGTATCTCCCTTACAGCTTCTGCCGTAGGGTCGTGAGTGTTCCTACCGTATACCTCCTCCCTTGACCACCAGTTAACCGCTGCTAACCAGATATCATTTATTAGGAGTTATCTTATCCCTTTCATTTCTTATTATTTTGGATATTAATTGAAAGCCCGCGGTAATGAGGTGCCAACGGTCTATGATTCACTGTTACCACTGGGCCAAGATATGATAGGAAACGCCTGTAAATGGCATCTTATTATCTGGTATTTCATCTGTATCTGGGATCTTACCACCTGTGATGAAGTGAAGTGAAAAGGATAATAAATTCCTGTAAGGCAAGGGAACTAGATAGGATAATTCATTCTCAGAGTTAATTGAAAGGTTGAAAGACTTCCAGAAATTAATTGATAGCAGATACCAATAGAGACCAGAAATTATCTGTAATATACTAAAATATGCTGAATTTATAGTCGTATTTTAAAGATAATTGTAATGATAAAAGTAATATTAAGATGAAGTAAGAAATGTAATAATAAAGAAATTTGCAAATATTATGTTTATTATCCCTCTTCGTTCCTGTCACCAAGGTCCTGAGGTAGATGAGATGGAGAGACGAATGTAAGACCGATCGACTCGGAGGTGTAACGGACGAGGAGAGAGATGATAAGGAGCGGTCAAGGATATGATGGTGATTGAGAAGGAACAGACGGACCATGTAATCTCGTACCTTTCACTTACCTACGCTCCTCACTTCACTCCGGTCTCTTTGCCAGGAATTCTTCATCCTTTTCCAGCCGATTGTTCAACCTGTAAAATCTTCTTATTAATCCTTACGTAGACCGCCGGAGGCTAGGGGGAGGTGTGAAGGGACCGGCCGCAGGCCGGCGGCTCCGCCGCTTCACACCTCCCCCCGCCTACGGCGTGTAGTGAGTGGAGAAACGACGGGATGAGTGAAGGAAGTGAAGGAGTGAGGAACGAGTGACTGAGCGACCGACACGAAGAACCGGCGGGCGTAACGATCGGGCGGGATGGAGGTGTCTTAGGTGGGGTGAAGAGAGGCGAGCCGGCCTCCGGCCCCTTCCGTGGCTCGCCTCCACCCCATCATAAGCACCGAGAATCCATCCCGCCTATCGATCTTACTTCCTTGGTTCTGTTGTCTCGGGTTCCTCGGGTCGGTTCGTGTCTCTCCTCCCCTCATCCTCGCCGCCGAAGGCGTGGCTCGGCTGAGTGAATGACAGACCGAACCGAGGGCTCCGCCCGACGTGAGGGATGGAGTGAGACAGCCGAGCCCCCACCGTTCACACCACCCATCTCACCTCTCGTGACCCGGAGCCGGCCACAGGCCGGGGCCCTCCGGGCCGGTCACGAGGAGATGGGTGAAGGGAGTGTGAACGGTCGCGCGGCGTAAGGAACGAGGGGAACGTAGAGAGCCGAGAGACCGAGACGTGGGTAAGAGACGGGAGGACGAGCCACTCCGCTACACGCTTCGTCCGTACGGCTCGTCGTCTCGTGTCTCGTCTCACTACTCACCACTTCCTTCCCTCGTATCACTTCCTCTTACACCGTCAACAGTCTCATCTCATTACGTTCCTTTACACTCTTCCATTCTCTTTTTACAGGTGAAAGGTGATGAGAATGATGGGAACAGAGACCCTAGAGACAGTTTACCCGCTCCTTTGAATCTCTTTCACCTCCAAATCACTCGCATCTTACACTTTGATTCACTCCTAACGTACAGCATTAATGATGGAATCCGAAGCGTAGCGAAGTGGAGCGAGTAGAGAGGGAATGAGAGACGAGTGATTGAGAGGTGAACGATAGGTGAAGTGATGTGTGTCTCTCTCTCGGTACCGTTCCCACCGTCTTCCTCCCGTTCCTCTCGCTCCCTCGCTACGCTCACTCACGTGCCGGAACGGAACTCGACGGTGAGGAGAGTGTAGTGAGGCACGGGATGTGAAGCGAGGGAACCGGTGGGTGGGGAACGGTCACTCCTGCCGCTCGTCACGGTGTCTCGCCTCACTACGGTCGGCTCACCACTCGTTCCTCTCGTCACTCGTGATGCCTCCGGCGGGTAATGAGAGGGAAGAGAGGAAGTGAAGCGGGATGAGTGGTGCTAAGGGAATGGAACGGAGTGGATGAGTGGAGTGAAGGGAGACAGAACGAGCCGAGTAAGACTAGAGAGACGAGATGCATGGAGAAACTGACGATGTGATAAGGAATCTAGGAAATGAAGTGGTTGTAGGGTGAGGGAAGGTTGAAAGGTCCTTAGTCTCACCCCTTTACACTACCTACGGACCAATAAGATAGAAAGGGATCGGGTGACTCATTATAAAGGGCCGTAAGGTGAGCGGGGAGTAAGGAGGTGCGAGTGGTAAGACGAGAGCCGAGAGACACGCCGGTTCCTTCGCTCCTTTCGTCACTCTGTCACCGTCTGTGTCTCGCGTCTCTCTCGGTCGCTCGGTTCTCTGCTCTCTCCGGTCGCTCTTAACCTCGCTCCCCGGCTCTGTTCACCTCATTCCCTCCTCATCCCTCGTCGGTCACTCGGTTCCCGAGCCGAATGTAATGAGTTGTGAGGAGACCGAGAGGTAAGTGACAGTAAGGTGGGCGAGGTAACAAGACTATGAATCCAGCGGTTGATAATGAAAGACTATTGGAACAGGATGACATCTCTCTTCCTTTGATCGTTACTCACCTCATTACCACTTCCTTACACTTACCACCTGTTTCTAAGGAAGGGTTGACCTGCCTCTGATGCCATCTATGAAGGGTGAATGCTGGACCAAGATAATAGTGACAATAATAATAATGAGTGAAATACCGTAAGGAAAGAGAATTAGAAAGGAAATTATTATTATTTATATTATTTTTATATTATTAATCTTTACACATATTAAATCTACATTATTAAAAGAAGCATAAAAGAAATTATTAATTGTGGATGTATAAAGTAGTAAATAATAATAAAGTAATGTCCAAAAGATTTCTATTATTATATTATATTATTTATTATTTTCTATATCTTTCAAATATCTCTTAAATCTTCTATTAACCCATCTATTATGATATTATTATTTNGCCGTGTAGCGGGCCGGGGGCGTGGGTGAAGGGGAGTGAGGTGCGAGGGGCGAAGCCCGCCGGTTCCGGCCACCTCACTCACCTTCCCTTCCACGCCCCCACTCCCTCCCTCACCGCGGCGGTTCGGTCTCGGTTCGTTCATCCTTCTCTCACCTCCACCTCACCTACGGTTCGTCTCGGAGACACGGAGTGACGGAGGAACGGAGTGGTGACGGGACGGGGGAGAAAGGCGGCGGCCTCGTGTCTTACGTCACTCCTCACCACCTTTCCCCTACCGTCCCTGAACGAGGTGAAGGTTGAACGAAGAGAAACCGATCCGAGTGACAAGGGACGGAGGGAAAGGAAAGGGAAGTGACGAGTGTGCCGCCGCCGTTCATCTCCTCCGGTCTCTCCTCGTGCCTCGTCGTTCCCTACGGTGCCTCCGGCGGCTAGTGAAAGGAGGTGCCGAGTAAAGAGATATGGAATGGAGCGAGTAAGACGTGAGGGAAAGGGATCGTATCTGCCGTAATGAGGTGGGACTGAAAGGAGCTCCGAAAGAAGGTGATACGGTCCCGTCCCTTTCCCTCCCATTCACATCCCACTTCCTTCCCTCGTCTCACTCCGTGGTTCGGTCCGTTCCTCTGTCACTCCCCTCACTCACTACGTTCGTCTCGGTACGGAATGAATGAGGTAGAAAGGATGTGCTTCCCTAGGAATCACCTGCCTATCTTACACCTACAACAGTCCTTACTCGTCAGCTATTGACCCAGGGTGAACAGAACTAGAGAATGATGGCACCAAGGAAGCGGCTAGAACTGGTGGATCATGGGTTGGCAGTGAATGATGGGCTACAGGTGGTTCGGTCAGTCAACAGCCATTACGAGTCACGAGCTGTGGAGTGAAGGAAGGTGTGACAGAGGAAGAGACACGACACCCGGCCTCCCAACCCCACCACCTACAACATGAGCCTTTCACCCGCGGTCCATATCTCAGGTTGAATGCTCGTCATAGATGCTCGGTTCATAGGTTGGTAATGCTGGGCCAAGAGTTCCCGTGCCAGGCTGTGACCGTAGGCCGAAGGATGTGACAGAGAATGACGAGCGAACAAGCGGAACGGAATGGATAGGGAGAACTTGACAATGTAAATCCAATAAAAGAAAGTTCCAGTGAATAAATGACCAGAGAACAGAGAATCCAAATTAAAACTATAAATTCATTACTTTAATCTCTTTTGGACAACAGTAAAGAGGAAATCATTAATAAATCTTCAGGAACTATAATAATAATGATAAAATCCTGTGAGCAAAGCATGAGAAAAAGACCGTGAAAGGCAGAGATTAACCGAGTAACATGAAATACGAGTGAATAATTATCATTTAATCTCTTTCAAATACAGTAAAAATAAGTCTTAAGATTGAATGTGAAGAGATTGATGATGGAAGATTAAAAAGTCGTAATTTTATTATTTATTTTGCAGATATTTTATTATAATTACAAATCTTCTTTCATGTCTTAATCCCAGCTTAATTCACTAGATTTCAATTAATTTACAGGAATTCTATATCCTTTCAAAATAAATCATTAAAGCTGTCACAATGAAAGACCGTAAAGAGAGAATTATTGACCAACAGATGATAAGGAAAGACAAGGCATAAAGAATAAGAATCCAAATTAATTCCAAGTTTTATCTTCTTGTAATCCAGTCAATAATCTTTACGGTGCATTTCCTGTTTACCATTCGATCTCTCTTTATCACAGCTTTTTACCATTAGAAATTCCATCTCGTATCCTATAGTCACTGGAATGCAGATAATAAAGTAAAACATAAGAAATAAAGTGTAAATAATATGAAAAATATAAGAAATTAATGTGTAAAATAAATAAATAATTAATTCTAAATGTATAAAATAAAGAGGAAATATTAATACAGAATATTATTTAGGATATTTATTCACTTTCTTTTTAATTATCTTATTTCTTCATCTTAATATTGAGTCAAAGAATCCTGTATCTATAATTCTCTAATGCTATAATATTAAGTCTTATGTTTTGCTAATGAACTTTCCCTTCCATACGGTTCTACGTTCCCTCATTCTCTCATGTCATTCGTCTAGTGAGGGGACCGAACGAGGGGCTGAGACGAACGAAGAGAGACGAAGAACCGAGTGAGAGAGCCGAACGTAAAGGATAATAAATTTAAGGTGTTACACGGTTGTAGCTGGAGAACCTGATGTAGGCGGTTAATCACTCTTATTTTCATTACAGTAATTACTAATTTATTGCTATTTTATTGTATTATTTTGTACAGCATTTATAAGTTTCCTATTCGTATCTTCATCTTATTCTTGGATTAATCTCTTCCCTTTACAGTCTTCTTTTGGTCCAGTCTCAATAAGCTTCTGTGTCTAGAGTGAATGAGGAGTGAGTGAATGATTGAGTGACGAACGTAGAGAGGAGTGAGTGAAGTGAAAGGTGAGAAAGGACGTGGGAAGTGTGTGTAAGGTAAGGGAAGTGAATGGTGGGAACACGGGCGACTAACAAGCGAGGTCCAAGATCCATCCCATCCACATCACTTTCCTTTCCCACTCCATTCCGTTCCACTTTCACTTCATAATCCCTCTTCCTTCCGTTCGTTACCGTGTGCTTCATCCTCAGTCTTACCTCAGCACCTTAAAGAATCCTGAAGAAGTGGTTATGTTAGGAGATTGTAAGCCGCGGACCAAAGAAGAAAGAGAATTAGAATGAAGAATCCTGTAGGTGAAGTGAAGCGTAAGTGAACGTAGTGAACAGGAGCGGAATGGAACCGGAAGGATTATTAAGGTGGCAACAGCCGGGTAACAGTCTTACACTTACAATCGCATCTCATTCATCTTGTCGTTACAGCTATTGACCCAGAGAATCCAGTCCATGAGGTATAAAGTGACCAGGAATAAAGAACCTGTGAGGAACCTATCAAAGGATGACTCAACCTATGATGGACCGTATAGCCATTGAAACAGCCTCAGATCCACCGTGTGACCAAAAGAAAGGTGAAGTGAAGAGTGATGACGAACCATTAGACTGACGATGCGAGGGAAGTGTACGGACGGGCGGGAATAAAGAGGTGAAAGAGATATGATAAGGAACGACACGAGTAATGGGACGAGCTTGAGCACCAGTTTACTCTCATCCCTCCATCGCAGCTCATGGTCGGCTCCTTACGTTACGGTCACTCGCTTCCATACTCACCCCATGCCTTCCGTTCGCCCTTCGTTCTCTCCACTCGCCACAGGCTCGTTCCTTCCCTCGTTTCACTCGCATCACGGAACGGAAGTGGAGTGGATGGACGAGGGAAACGGACGGAGTGTGTAAGGGAATGAGATACGAACGGGAGTAGTAAGGGAAAGGAAGGTGAAAGGTAAGGACAGAAGATCGATTGACTGGTGTAACGACTGGATTGGGAAGCTTCCTAAAGATAGAATGTTGTCTGTTGTTCCCTGGTCCTTCTGTAACCTTCCATCGTGTCTCATTCTCTGTTACTCGCGGCTAATCGTCACTCAAAGGAACTCCACCCAACCTACGACATGTGACTCGAGTGACTAACGTACAGACCATGAAATAAGAAGTGAGATACGAGTGATTAAGGGTAGAAAGAGAGATGAAAGACTAATGAACCTTCCCTCGGATCATTCTTACCTCTAGATCTGGGGTCTTTCTTTACGGTCCATCTCACTACTCTCGGGACCTTCCACATCCTTCACTTCACGTCCTTCATCATGTCGTCGGGCTCGGTTTCTTTTCCCTTGTCCCCACGTGCCGAGCCCGTACCGACGACATGAGGAAAGGAGCGAGGGAGCAGAAGTGAACAGGACCATAAGATAGAAGCTTGCATCCCAGTTCACTCCGGCCTCGTGTCGCTTGCTCTCCACTTCGTCCGTCATTCATTCTTTCATGGTCTGTCATCACTGTTCACTCCTTACATCCCCACTCCTCGGTACGGTCTGCTTCTGAGTGATACGTGTAGGATATTGACCATTAAATACATTTCCCTTTACGGTCTTCTATTAATTCTCTGGATTCTTCGTTCAGCCTGCGTCTCTCTCACTTGTTTCCTCACACCATCAATATTTATTACTGCAGGAACAAGAATTCTTAAAATAAAATGTATTAAAAGAAGTATAAAATAGAATCATAAAAGCTGTATTAATAAGAGCAAATAACCGTGAATATTAAAATCCATTCAAAATTCTAGTCTTAAATGCTATTCTTATATTAATTTCTTATTGGTATTTCTCTTAATATTAACTCCTGTAAAGATAGAGAATTAAATTATACATCAGATATTATTTGGATTATTTTATTCTCCATCTATTTCTCTATCAATATTAATTATTATTTGTGTATTTTATAGATAGAATTTTCATTATGAATCTTTTATTAGGAACAGAAAACCAGATATTAGCAATTAATTATTCTTTATGGATTTTATCACTCATTTCCAAAGATATCATCATGTAATCTTTAATCTTGGAAATGCCTTTATGATATCTGTTACCCTCGGAATCTTCTACCTGTGTCTGTACGGCGGGTTCCATCACGTAAGGAAAGAAGAAGAGAATGGGAACCCGCCGCTCTCTGTCACTCCGTTCCACACTCAGACTGTAAGAAGAAGACCATAAGGAACCACAACCTCAGAAGCAGTAAGGAATGGTGGATCTTATGGTTCACTGCTTCTAAATCTAGAGTGACAAGGTGGATACAAAGGATGAATCACGGTTATCTGCTGGCAAAGGGAATCTTATAGGTGGGTTAACCGTCAGTCATAAGCTCCTTACTACCTTGGTTCCTTCTTACACCTACACCTCAGATCTTTTGCTGGAGGTTCCTACGGTAGGGAAATGCTGTAAGGAAAGGGAGGTGAGAAGTGATGGAGAAGGTAACAACTGAACGAGGATGGAGCGGACCAGAGTGAAACACAAGACGAATGGAAAGAGAAGTGATGAGATGAGAAGGACGTGGAATGGAGGGGAACAGTAAGGAATGGGAAAGGAAATCTCATGTAATAGAATGTAGAAAACCATTCAAAGTAATTCCAACCATTAAGAAGAACATGACAAGTGAAGGGATTCCAGAAATTAATATTATGTGTGTCAATAATCTTTGCTAATGAATTATTTTCTGTATCTTGGTGTAACTCGTCATATGTGGTCCCTTCCAGTTGCATCCGAGGCCGAAGGCAGAGGCAGGATTTCTAGGACTCGAGCCGTATCACTTAAGGACTGTTGGAGGTGAGTGACCGTAAGGGAAGAGAACCGACAGAGACAGGCCGTAAGGTGGGACCGTTCCCTCTTCATCCGTCGTGTGTGTCGCTCCTTTACACTTGTCGCTCTCTCCTTACACTCCGTTCCTTATCATTACTCGTCTCGTTACACTTCTTTACTCACTCCACTCAATCAACAGTCCTTAGGTCGCGTCTTCCAGTCATATCTCGTCCCTTCCCTTCACTCCTCCTTCATCTCCGTCCTACGCTACGCATCACGAGACGAAGTGAGGAGTGGTAAGGGACGGTAGAGTGAAGGGAGACGGTTAGGAGGCGAGACGAGACACCGGTGGGAACGAGAGGGGAACAGGAAGAGACGAACCGCTCCACACTCGACCCTTCACTCACTCGGCTCCTTCGTACCTCATTCACCTCCTTCACTCGGGTCTCATGTTACACGGTTAATCATCACTCAAAGATTCATTATATTATTCACCAGCTATTTGAAATTATTATATTATTATTGTTATTTACAATTATTTACACTTCTTTGGATTAATTACTTCTCTTACACTATCATAAAGACAACAAATAAGAGAAATAATAACTGTAAAATAACTGTAATTTCTTTATAATTGGAATTAATTTGAAGTCTTTGGAATTCTCTATCTTTAATCTCATTAGCAGTTAATTATTGGTCATTCATTCTTTATATCTGTTAATAATCTTTGAAGTGCCAATGAATCTAGGGAATGTTAACTCACCTACAAAAGACTTCTAATAATACAGAAAATAATTGATTTAATGGAGGATTTTATAAGTTACAGAAAAGATAATAATAAAAGTAATAAATAAGAAGTTTGAACGGGAATAGATTAAATAATATAAGAAATCTCCATTAAAGACTTCTCTATCTACAGGAAACTAGAAAGGTGTAACATAATATAAATCACGAGATGAAGACAAAAGACCAATAATAAAATCCAATGAAAGTAAAATACGAGATTAATAAGTGAAGCATTAGAAGGAAATATAAGATGAAGAGACATTTAGAGGAAATCATTAGCAAAAGAAGCGTATTTATTATGGAGGATTTTATTAAGGAATGAATCTTGGGTAGAATGGTGGTCCCTAGGAACAGATATTAAGACAACAAATATAATATAATTCTGGCCGTATTTTACCATAAGAATAATTATCCTTTACACATCACTTATTAATAAAGGATTGAAAGTAAATTATAATAAAATGAATGTGTAAATCTTTAAAAATGTAAAAATAAGATACAGATAAGAAAATAATAATATAATAATGTCAAAATACGACCATAAGATAGAAAGTTGTCTACAGGAAATTGTCCACCTATCCAAATAAAAGAAATAAATATCAGGAAGAAAAGACATACATAAAAACCATTAAATCTACTAATATAAAATAAAATAAAATGATATGAGATTGAAAGACTTCTCATAAAGTAAAATAATATGAAGATAGAAGTAAATAATATAATGAATCCTGCATTTTTATTTGGTACAGCTTTTAACATAGCATATTGGCATAAGAAATACCATTCAGGTACTATATGTAAAGGAGTAATTAATCCACATGCTTCTAATGCATTATCTGGATGTGAGAGAGAAGAGAAACCAAAATGAACTTGAAGAAAATATAGATAGAGAATTAATATCTTTCCATATAAATCTTTACTAATAATAAAAGGGAAAAATGCTATTTTATTATTAGTAGAATTTCTTAAAGGATTATTAGAAGATAAAAAATGTAAATTAAAAATATGATAAAGAAGAAAACCACATAAAAGAAATGGAAGTATAAAATGAAAGACAAAGAATCTCTTAAATGTAGGATTGTAAATGTAATATCCTCCACAAAGCCATTCTATTAATGATGGAAAAGCAGATAATAAATTAGTAATTACTGTAACTCCCCATAGACTCATTTGTCCTACAGGTAAAACATAACCCATAAAAGCAATTCCCATCAATAATAATATAATAATAATTCCAGAAAACCATGTATTAGGATTATAGAAATAAGATCCGTAATACATTGCTCTTCCAAGATGTAGAAAGAGACTTAAAAATACAAATGATGATCCATTAGAATGAAAATAACGTAAACACCATCCATAATATATTTCTCTAATAATAAAGAATATACTAAAATATGCTGAATTAATATCTGATGTATAATGCATAGCAAGAAAAATACCAGATATTATTTGGATTATGATAGTAACACCTAAAAGAAAGCCAAGATTCCAGAAATAATTGATAATAAGAGGGCAGGGATATGATTGTAAATGAGATTTCATTAGTAAAATAAAATGTAAGAAGATGTGTACAGGGAATCTATTAAATTTACAGACCATGAAGTAGAAAGAGACATAAAATAAATCACGAGATGAAAGATGAAGAGATAGAGATCGAGTGCCAGGATTCTTTGATCACCGGTTGTTCCTGTAGGCGAAGAGAGACAAGAAAACCAGGAAAATGTAATTAATTAAAATATGCTGGATTACAAGAAGATAATAACATAAAATAAATAAAAGTTATGAGTTGGAAGTGTATTGGAGTGAAGAGAAGTGGAACGAGTCAATAAGTGATGAGATGCGAGTGACACAGAGAAACAGAGTATGAAGTGACCAACCTACGGAGTGAACTGGGATGTAATTGATAATGAATCTAAGAAGCGTCCAACCGTAGGATATTACATGAGAATTACTCGCGACTAACCGTGTACCGAGAGAAAGGTGAGTACTGAGGGTGAATGCTCGGTCATAATGTTCCCTTCATTACCCATCACACCTTGAATCCTCGGTCCTTAGGTTGATGATGGAAGCTTCCTGGCCAATAATAATGACTGGAAAGTGAGGGATTAAATGACAGACCATGAGGTAAGAGATGTGAAGGGACGTGTGAAAGACGAGCGAAGAAACGATTGGCATGGATTAACCCGTGACCAAGAGTCTGAATGGATGGAGAAAGCATGGCGAGAACAAGTGACTGACAATAAGACCAGGGAAATGAGCCGAGAATCCTTGTCCTTTCCACCCGTCTTACATTCTCGCTCCTTACACCGTTCGTTTCCTTCATATAGTGAGTGACCCGAGAGAAGCGAGAGCGTAACGAGGAAACGAACGGCTACAGAGAAGATCGCGAGTCAAAGGCTGTAAGGTCCTTAGGTAGTGACAGACTGTGAGAAAGGAGTGGCATGTGGTGAGGGTTGACAGTTATCTCCTCGGTTTCACTCACAGGATTCTCTTTATGCCTCGGATTTCATGTACACGGTTAACTCGCTCTCAACTTATAATCTGATGTCTTACCTCCTCATCTTATAGTTGTTGAACGAAGTGAGTGAGAAGCCCGTGGCAGGGAAATGAAGGTGGGAAGGTACTCTAGTCCTACACCTCACATACCATTCCAACTCCGAACGGAAGTGAGTGAGCGTAGCGAGGGAACGGACGTGGAGTGGACCGTGTAACACTCATTCACTCGTTACTTCCGTCGCTTCATCTCCCGGCTTATCGCCTCCGATTCACTCCGTAACGTATGACTGTAGAGAAGACTAGAAAGGGAATCTTGGAAGTGTGAACGGTCCTATAGGTAAGAAGCGCCTATGAATGATCGACTTGGAAGCGGTTAAGGTGTGAAGGAGTGAAACAGAATAATTCTATGTAATTCCATTAAAGTTATGATGATAACACCTTTAGGAAGCCACTAGAAATGTAATAATAATAAATTAGAAGTTTTACACATAGAATTATTTATATCTTATTGGCATCCTTCTTACACTTCATTTTGGAAAGTCTTACATGTGCCTAGAGAAGGTTGACCAGGGACCAGAGATGACAAGGCACCGCGGGAATCAAGGTCGGTTGCTACTCACTTACTCGCATCTCTGTCGTCCGTCTCTTACTGTCTCATCCCGTAACACCTCATAACCACACCCTTCCTCCGCCTCTCGCGCTCTATCCCGTCGTCCCTCAGCTTACGGCTCACTCCTGTCGTCCCTCGCCTGTCGCTTCGCTCCGTCTACGACGTGTATTTGATGGAGAAGGGACTGAACGACGTGAGTAAGTGAAGGACCGAACCGTATCTCACGGCGTAGGCGAGGAGTGAGGACAGAGAGCCGACCATTCGTTCGTCTGTTACGCTCGTCGTTCCGCTGCCTTCGGCGCTTCACGTCTCACTTCACATTCATCCTTGGTCCTTTGTCATGTCTTACGGGCCGAAGGCAGTGACGAGTGCCAATCCATGCCAGTCCATTCCGTCTCGTTCCTTTACACATTCTTCTTCATGGTCAGTTATTATCCCGTTCCTTTGGTACCTTCCATGTCACCTCCAAGCCTTTCATTCTCATAGCATAACATAAGAACAGAAGTGACACCTAAGGACCATTATATCCTGCTATTGGATTCATCTTTGTAGTTGGAATAATAATGAAAGACAGGAAAGACATAAATAATATAATAAAAATAAAATAATAAAAGAAATGTCCAAAAGNCTGCTATTGGATTCATCTTTGTAGTTGGAATAATAATGAAAGACAGGAAAGACATAAATAATATAATAAAAATAAAATAATAAAAGAAATGTCCAAAAGTTAATTAATATAAAGTCATAATTCCTGAAAGGTAAGTCATAATCCCGCCTTTGGTACCTTCTTTCATTGGCATCTCACTTCCATCACTTGTTACACGGTCAATCACTTCTATATTCCTTTCCACATCACATTTATTTTATATTGTTGGACATTGATAACATCTGGATTAAAGACTGTAGGAAGAGAGAACCAGATATAATTGATAATGAAAGAGTGTTACGAGGAAACTTATGGTCAATAATTCTTTCCTAATCACTTTATCCCTTGTATTTCATTCTAATCTCATGACTTAATAGATGACGGGAAGTGACAAGGAAAGACGAGTGTTAAGGGACGAGGAGTGAAACAGGATGAAGAAGACCATGAGGGAAGGTTGACAGGATATGAGATTGATAGGCGAGGAACAACCCCAGATCTTATGGTTCATCTTCTATCCTCATAACTTCCATCATCAATCAAAGGCTGGGATAAGGACCGTATGGTTAGGTGAACTTTCCTTCCTTCCCACTCAACTCACCTCATATCCCTTTCCAGCCGTTTCCATTCCCGTTCGTCATTCTCTCCTCGTTACCTCGTCCATCATATTATACCTCATGAACAGAACTCAGAGAATTAAGTGATTGACCGTATAACATTAGAAGTGAAGCGCGAGTAATGAGACGAGATGGTGACACGAACTAGAAAAGGATTAATAGAAGATTATAATGAAAAAATGTCCAAAATACAAATAATTAAGAGATTTACAGATATCATATTATTATTGTATTTTTATTATCCAACTTTTTACTAATGAATTTGAAGGAAATGTAATCATAAAATCTATTATTGAAATCCTCTAAGCACAGATTATGATTGGAATGACTTGCC
Source organism: Symbiodinium sp. clade C Y103 (assembly GCA_003297045.1). Classification (NCBI taxonomy): domain Eukaryota; class Dinophyceae; order Suessiales; family Symbiodiniaceae; genus Cladocopium; species Cladocopium sp. clade C. The sequence continues at coordinate 317,546 of BGPT01000390.1, forward strand.
TCTCGGGATTCTCGCTTCTTTACACTCCTCACTTCGTCCATCAATCTCTTTCCGTTCCCTTCTCAGCCGTTCATTGCCAGTCTAACCCTTCCCTTTCTACTCGCTTCACACGTCTCATACTCGCTCTACTCAATCCTCAGGTTCTAATCCGCCTGGGTTCTGTTCCTCTTATCAGCCCGTCCCTAGAGACAACTTGTGCTCCGAGAATCCTTGGTTTGTGTCCATCTTTCACCTCTAGTTCCGTTCGTGAGCCGAAGGCGTATGGAGGGGTGAGATGAACACAGAGAACCGAACCCCGACAGACGACAAGGTGAACAGGAGTGAAGAGATATGTGAGGTACAGAGTGACCACTGAGCGAAGAACCATGAGATAGAAACCGAGGGCTCGAGTCGTACGTCGTCAGTTCCGTCGGTTTCCTCTCGCTACACTCGTGTCACCGTCGTTCACTTCCTCCTTACTCCTCTCACCATACGCTACGCGAAGTGACATGAAAGACCAAGGAAGAAGACTATGAGAAAGGAGAGTTGGAAGTTGTCTATTGGATCAGCCCCAGTTCCTTCCTTTCACCTAGAGAAACGGGATGGATTTCCTAACTTATTCTCATGTAATATTTTCTAATCTCATTTCACTTCATAAATCTTATCATATAAAACATTTCATTTAATTTATACTGGGTTATTTACATTAGAATTATTGTTCCAACCTTATGTTCTCTGAGTCTTGGTGACAGGGGTTCCGAGGTAGAATGAGACTGGAACATACGGCCACAGGTTGATATCTCCTGTAAAATATTTCTAGGATACAATTTCTACCTTAAAGACAGCTATTTATCTGGTGGTTATTTGACTGGTCTTTGAGTCCCTACGGTAGGTTCACTGTCTTCCTCACTCTTTACACGTCACTTACCTTTCCCCTCGCTCTTCACTTCATTCACGGCAGATACAGTCCTTAGGTGGTGTAACGGTTGGAGATTGTGACGAGTCAAGGAAGGTTCCAGCTGTGGGGTCTTTCATGGACGGGTAAGATGTCAACATATGATCCGAGACACAGAGAACCAGACGATCGTTACTCACTCGTTACTCGCTCGATACGTAATGAGATGGCATGTGGAACGATAAGAGAAGACTGGGAAGTGAATCACGGTAGGCTGGATCCTATTATTAAGTCTCGGAAGCTGAGTGAAGGGTCTCTAACCTACAGCATTAATGTCATGTGGGTCCTTCCTTATCATCCTTCGTCATCTCTGCTCACTCGTTCCCTAATCACCATCCTTTTGTAACAGTCTTATCCCTCACATTCCAATCATAATCTGTTAATCCCTGCTTCTAGAAATCTCATAATCAATAGTTCTACGGGTAAAATGCTGGGTATAATGTCTATCTTATGTTCTTCTTTCCTGGTCCAACAGTCTTCTATCAAGTCATTTATGCCGTTCGTTTCACTCTGTCGTCCCTTTACACTCTCGTCCCGTAAGCAGTGAATGAAAGGAGGACACAAGTTCTATCCCAGTTCAGTCCAATACGCTACGCTTCTTTACACCTACGGACGGATCACTCAGAGGCAGGTGGTAAGGAGGTAGGAACGTAGGATTCACGGTTGGTACGGTTATGACGGCTTATGATTCCCACTTCCAGTTACACCTTCATCTAGAAAGCTTTATAGTTACGTAAGACTTTATAATATGCCAATCGATTCCTTCCTGTTCCTTTACGTTACGCACGAAGAGACAAGTGAAAGAGGCGTAACGGTATGAGGAGAGATGAGAGTAAGAGGCGAGTGACAGTGATGATGACGGTGAGATAGACGAGCGGAACACACAGGGAAACAGAGGCTGGGAGCGATATGCCTGGGATCTGGGCTGTAATATGTTGGTCCTTTCCTGTCACTACTCACGCCACTCACTTCTCTCCTCATACTCCGCCTCGCGGCCTGTCGGTTCCTCCTTACTCTCGTCACCTTACCTGCCGGAGGCGTAGTGAGGAGAGTGAACGAAGTGACGAACCGAACCGAAGGGACGAAGGACCGGAGGAGAGGTGAGGAGCTGAGTGAACGAACCGAACGGAAGTGACAAGAGGCGGCCCATTCCGTATCTCTTCCTCTTGGTCTTACACGCGGGGCCGCCATTCACTCGCTTCATCACTCCTTACTTCCTACCGTTCACTTCCCTTTCTACTCGCATCTTACTCACTCACTGCCACTCGAAGCGTAACGGGATAATAAATATCTTATCAGAATTAATGAGGTAGCAACAGAATAGAGGATTCTATCTTAGACATTATTATTATGAATTTAATTTTCTATATCTTTACAGTTTACTTCTCTTACTCACATCCATTTCTCATATCTTATTCTTATGGTTTTCTTTAGGATTTAATTTATGATATTCCTGGTCTATAAGATGCCATTTAAGCTGGAAATGTTTTTATGATATTAATTTACACTCAAAGAATTATAAATAAAATGAAGTCTTATTATTAAAGCATTTGGAAAAGATATTAAATAAAATAGTAAAATAATAACATAAAATAAATAATAAAAATAAATAAATAAATAATAAATATAATTAAGAGATAGCAAAATAATTCTGATAAAATGTATAAAGATGTAACTCCTAAAGACTGTAAAGAATGTGAGTGAAGGGACGGGACACAAGACTAGAGAGACGAACCACGGAGCGGAAAGAGATTAAGACTCGACCATTCCACCAATCTTCTCCCATCACTTCCGCTTCCTCGCCACTCAACCCTCCCTTTCCGTTCCTTTCTGTTACTGAAGGTGGATGATCGGTCCATAATAAATTCCTTAATGATAGCGGCTGAGAAGAAGTCAAGAAGAACCTGACAATTGAAAGACTAATGAAACTAGAAAATGATCCAGATAATTTTACAGGTTGAATTCTCCTATACGGTTCCTCAGGTAGAAGTTAGTCACAGGAACAGGATAATTAATTCTATGAGTTAATCTGTGCTAATGAATCTATTAATATTCTTTACTAATAAGTTTTATATAATATTTTCTGATAATAAATTCATATAATAAAAAAGCATTAAATAATAATAATAAAAGACATGAAATANTATTAATATTCTTTACTAATAAGTTTTATATAATATTTTCTGATAATAAATTCATATAATAAAAAAGCATTAAATAATAATAATAAAAGACATGAAATAGCTGTAAAACATAATAAAATTGATAAAGAATTAGAAGCATTTTAAAGATAAGATCAATAATGAAATATAAGATTAATAACATAAGATTACAAATTGAAGGTTAAAGAATCCTGTAAAGAGAAATCATTATCAGGAAGTTATTCGCCTAGACACAGCTCCTTGATAATGTTCCTTCTCTGTCTCTTCCCACCATGCTACGCCTCACTCAATGATTCCCTTCGTCCTGTGTTTCACTTCTCTTTACTCACCGTGCCTTACGTGAGACACGGGAACACTCTCAACTCTCTACATACCCCGCGGAGCGAGCGCTCGGTGGAGGAAGCGTGGCGGGTCGTGTCTCTATCGCTCCTTACTTCCGCCACGCCACCGAGCGCTGTCTGCGACGCGTATTGGATGGAGAGTGAATGGTAAGGGATTGTAAGGAGTTGACATGAGGTGGCCGGTTCATCTCTTTATCTTTCCTTACGCCGTGAGATACGTAGCGAGAAGAGAAGGTAAGACGCTAGACTGATAAGCCGAGCAAAGACCAATAGATAAAGAGATGGAAGGTACAAAGATTACCAAATAAACCAGGAAATAGATAATTAATTATAATATTCTGGATTCTGTAGTTGAGATTAAGAGATTCCGTATAGAGATTATGACTGGAAGATGAAAGATTTGGAATGGAATGGTCTTTACGATGTCTTTCACGTCTATCAATCTCATAACTTTAACTCACCAAATGTAATAAAAGAAATGTTGAGTGGATATAGGATGAAGACTTCCTAAACTACAGAAAAGAACTTATTAATATGTAGAAATTACAGAATTAAATTGAAAGAAATGAAGAATGAAGAATAAAATGCCAATATTCACTTATTAATAATTCTTGGCTTAATAACTATCATATAAAACTTATTATCTGCTTTCATTTTTATTAATATTATCTGTTACACTTATTTTTATTTATTATTTATTTATTTGAATTATTATCTTTTTATCTGTCACAATTATTATCTTATTATTTGAATTCTGTTGTCTATTACATGAGATTAAGAAGGCGAGAAGAACATTCCAAAGATAAACTGCTTCCAAATCTTTAATGGTTACAAGGAGAGAAGCATATCGTAGAAGCCGCGAGGCGTGGACGGTCACTCACTGTCACTCTTCACGTCATATCCCGTCTCTCTCCACTCCTTCCTTCACTCGCTTCCCAACCCTTGAACCACGGGCTCCGCCATCACCAGTCCCTAGAAGTAGACGAGAATAAGTGAAACATCTTAATAAATGAAAAGATCTTGGATGTAAGCTCGAGTCATAAGCACAGCCTAGGGAGTGGTCATCCTTTCTCTTTCCTTACGCCGTGAGTGACAAGAGGCGAGTTAACAATGAGAAACTGACGATTGAGTGATAAGGAACGGCCAGCATACGGTTGGACCACCAATCAAAGGATGACCATTTCCTTCCCTGTCACATCTCACCTTTCATCTCTCACTCGTACCTTACTCACCTCATTATCTTACAGTCCTTACCTCTGCCACGTTCATCCTTTCCATACAGCATTAATTACTGAGCCTGAGGCCGTGTCATCCAGATAAAGTTCTACCTTCACGGCGGTTCATTTACGTTTATTATCCTTTACACTCGTCTCTCATCCTTCTTCATTCCAGCTCACGTATCGATCATTCATTCTAGACTTGGAAGTAAACCGTAAGGAAAGCACCAAAGGAGATAAGATAACTTCCGTAACGAAGAACTCAATAATAAGATGATGATAACAAAAGGACCGAGATTAATTAGCAAAAGTTCTATCATAAAGTCATATAAAGTAGAAATTGAAATAGAATTATAATGAAATATTTATAAGATACAGAAAAGATAATCATAAAAGTAATAATTAATATCTTTCTGGAAGCAGGGGTAAAGGAAGGTTGAACGGTCATAAAGGTAACAATTATATTCTGGATCTTGGGTTCTTGACGTCATGTTATCTCCACCAGTTCTAATGTCTTTCGGATCCAATTCAAGGGTTAATAGCTTCTGGTAAGGATAAAAGAATCCAAGAAATTAATATGAAGTAGATAATAATATTTGTAAGGTTTTATATGATGAGAAAAGGAACGAGAATAACGAAGCGGGAAGGGATAATAAACATGAAGTGAGATTTGGATTAGAATAATTATCCGCCTCCTTTGGTAACAGCTTTAATAATGGGAGAACGAAGTGGGATAATAAACGTGAAAAGCCAAGGAATTTATGGTGAACTGTGGTCCGTATCATTAACCGTTACTCGCCGCTTCTTGTCATGTCACTCAATCTCTAAGACACGGAAAGGAGAGCGTGGGTATGAGGAGTGAAGAGCATTCAAGGTGAACCGACCTTAGGACCCCACCGTTGGATCTTCCTTTACGGTCTGTTACCGCCGGCTCCCGCCCTCTACTCACTACTCACTCCTCACTATGCTCGTTCCCTTACTCTTCACTCATTGTCTGTCGGCTCACGCCATCAAGTTAGGAAAGGTTAACAGTCTGATGAGCCTAGTGAAGTGTCTCTATCCCTTTCATTCCTTTACCGCTGCGTCTCACTGGTTCACTTCCTCGCTCCTGTTTCATTCCGTGAGGAGAAGTTCCCCGGGTCCAGCCGTTATCTCTGTACACTTCCATCACCTATAACCCTCGTCTCCCTACCGTCGCCTCGTGTGTTTCACTCAATCGCGTCTCACTGAACGAAGTGAATGGTGTGGATTAAAGAAGTGAAACACAGTGAGTCGGATGTTGACTTCCTACCGTGTACCACCTCGCGCCGCCTGTGGCACGTATTGGATTGTGTGAGATGTGGTGTGAGGAAGGTTAAGACGGCCACTCATTATCAAGGAGCTGTGGACAATGTAAGACGAACCGACATGATGAATGGGGAGTGATACGCGTCCCTTCCATGCTCCGTCTCTTCCGGTCACCTTCTCTCCCGGTGGTCGATACGGTTCCCTTCATGTACGGAGCCTGAGGTACGAAGGCGGAGGGAACGATAATGTGAGTAAATTGGTGCTCAGGGAATTGAGTGAATATTGGATATCATTCACTTCACAACTCAATCCCTTCATCCCTGTTCACTTGAGAGATTTCTTTATGGTTTCTGGGTCCTTTTGCTATCTCTTGGCATATCGTCCACCTGTGACTGCTTCCGTCGGGTCACAACCTCTGTCTTACCCTCATATCGCTCGCTTCTCGTATCATATAAAACATTTCAATTCACTTCTTATTAATGTTTACAGGATACGACACGGAACGAGCGTAGCAGACGGACGATGAGAGGTACAGGTGGTAAGAGACCGTAAGGAAAGTGAAGTGAGGCGTAATGGTAATGGAGGTGATAAGAGCGTGAGAGACACGAACAGAGTGAATCATGGGAGCGAGGTACAGAGGTGAAAGAGATTAGAGAAAGAAACGGCAGGAACGGGAACGGGAGACATGTTGACAGACGGTTGGAGCGAGGTTATAAGTGGCATGGTCTGTTAATCTCTTCTCACTTCCTTGACTACGGGAGGAACTCAATGGTCCCAGATAACTTCTTCCTTCCTGTTACACCTTGAATGGGGATCGACTGACAATAATCTCGCCTTCATGTCTGATGTTGTAGGTGAAAGACCGAGTGTAACGAGGGATGAGCCGGAAGCAGACAGAACCAAGAATGAGGAAAGAATGGGTGATGAAGGGAAGCGAGTGAAGGAAGGAGTGGAGAGAGATGGACCGTAGGGACAGAGCTCGACCCGCGGGCTCCCCACTCGCCCGCTACCTCCCGCCCCAACCTTACACCACCCATACCTCACTTCCTTCCTTCCACCTACATCCCCGTTCCATTCGTGACCCCGTCCGCTACGCGGCATGAAAGGAGGGGTCACGGGAACGGGAGATGGACGGTGAAAGGAATGGGAAGGATACGGACGAAGTGATTGGCATGCGATTGTAAGGCGAGAGGCAAGTGGAGCGGGATAACACGGCTCGAGTCATAGTCTGAGGGGCGAGGTAAAGGATAATAAACATAAAGGACTGGAATTTACTGCTTCTGGGTCAATCTTCTCTGTGTCGCTCGTTCCTCAATCTAACCGCTCGTCCATGCCGCCGATGATGGGTGATGTAAAGAGTGAAGAGCGAACGATAACCCGCGTCTTTCAATCACCTCCGTATCTGTAAGTCATTCGTTCCCCAATCTCAGGCTTCCTTGGTCCACCATCATCAGTTAATCCTTGGAATGGAATGATCGACCCACAGCCCCAACCTTAGATTCGTGAGTCATTCGTCCCTTGCCTTCCTCGCTTCTTACTCACTCCAATAGTCAATAAGTTCTCATTAATAAGGTCTGTTGGAGGAAGGTTAACCGGCTAATGAATCTATGAAGGGTAAACTTATGATTGAGGAAGGAAGAGTGATGTAGTGACAGACCATGAAGATTGAAGATGGAGCGAAGGATGATAAGGAACGGGATGGAAAGGAGTGTGAATGAGGGCGACAAAGGAGACCGAGTGACCACTCCACCCCACTTCACTTCGGTTCGTCACTTACGCTTCTCACTTCGTAACCGACGGTAGGAGGTGGAGAAGTGGGAGCGGGACACAGTGAGAAGCAGAGGCGCGAGGCTTAGAAGGAACCACACGTAGCGAGATGAATGGTGGGTGTAAGGAAGGGTGAAGCTGGGTCACGAGTGTCTCACGTAATCTCTCTCCACATCACATCTCATACCATTCCCTTCGGGTCACAACTGTAAGACTGTAAGGTGAGGATATTGACAGTGAATCAGAGGTTGACGGTGTACAGGGTGATAAGAGACCGAAAGGCACAGCCGAGTGATCACGGTAGGAAAGGGTAAGTTCTCTGGGTTGGACGCTTCATAGTCTCCTCGGTACGGTTCCGTCTCACTCGCTCATGCTTCACTCCTCATTCTCACGGTGTAACTCGCGATCACTCTTTCTATCATGTGGTCTTACAAACAGAACCCTAGGACCCTACAACCTGAGTCTTACGTCCCTGAATGCATCACCTAAGGACTGTTCAACCTTTCATTCTGTATCTCGCCTCATTCACAGTGTATCACATGCCAATCGATTCGTATGTTGAGAGGCGTGAGTAAAGGGAACGAGTAGAGAGAAGATGAACGAGGCGAGATATGAGGAGAAAGTGAGTGAGTAAGAGAAGCGAGGTGGATGATGAGGTAAAGGGAGGTGGGTAAGGGATACGAAGGGAACGAGTGAGGGACGAACGAGGTACAGAGGGAGCGAGTTAACAGTGAGAAACAGAGGTGTAAGTGATGTGAAAGGGATACGAGATGCAGGCGGTTAACAGTTGGAAGTCCTTAGAGCCGCTTCTTTTCATATAGCTTACGACAACAGTAACAGGATAATAGATTCCGTATACGAGATTTCTACAGGAACAACCGACCTTAGACACAGCTTATGATTGAGGATTTTTCCAGTAGAAATCTCATAAGCTGTGGTAAGGGAGTGGTGAGTGGCGTGTCGTTCCTTGTCAGTCAATTAACCGTCCGTGCATTTCCCTTCCCTACCCGCCTCATTCCCAGTCCGTACCGTAGGCCAGGCGCTTCTCACGAGTCATGAGATGTAGGAAAGGGAAGGTTTCAACTGGAAATGGGAAGTTATGAGAAGAATCCTAGGAACTGATATGTCTGGAGAATTTCTAACCTTACAGCCGGTTCCTTCTCACCTGGTCCAGTCGTAACCTCTGCTCGTCGGATGCTCGTTCCAGGCTCGTTCGTTACCTCTCTCACCTTACACTCACATCCTAGATCTAGAGGTGAAAGAGGTGGAGTGAATGAGGAAGGAGGAAGCGACCACAGTGAGCGACCGACTGACGAATGATACGGAACCGATTGAGGCGAGAGATGGGATGTGAGATGGGATGAGAGAAGGGCGGAGGTTGGTGGTGCGAGGAGAAAGGGAACGTGAGACACCAACCTCGCCCTTCCTACACTCCTCCCTTCACCTTACTGTTACCTCTTTCTACCGGGTAACACAGCTTCTATCCCAGGCATATCAGTCCTTGAGTCGCATTCTTCAGGAAACTTTCTATCTTACGGTCTTATGGTCTTCTATCAAGTCTTACGTAGTGAATGGGAGTGAAGTGAAGGGAGATGTGGGTAAGGAAGGAAGTGAGATGCGAGGGACAGAGGCGAGGGTTAGAGACAGAAGGGAACCCGAGGAACTGGCTGGGATGGAAGTTATCTTTCTAATCCTCTTTCTGTTACCAATGAATCGAGTGATGTGTAAGAAGCGAAGTGTAAAGGGACGATAGCGAGTGGAATGTTGGAAGACAGAATGAGCCTAGATCCGGAAGGTAAGAAAGGACCCGAGGTTAGAAAGCGCCTGTCATATCCTCAACCTACACCTTACACTTTACTTCTCCAGCATTAATTGTGACGGATAATAAGCTCCTGTAGAAAGAGTACTCGGATGCCAACTGTTAACTCGCCACGCTTATTCTCATGTACTCCGTTCCGTATCTTCTCCCTCCACTTCTCTCGCCTTTCAATCTCCACCCAACACCCCACCCCCATCCTGTGACCACTGTTGATGATTGAAAGGCTTGGAAGTGATTATGACAGTGAGTTACGCCATGCTGGGTGAACATTCTCTCAGGAACCAAGGGAGTAAGACGTGAGGGACAGACGAAGCGAGGAACAGGTGGTGAGAGAACTGAGAGTGAATCATATGTTACCTTCTGGACCAGCCGCTGCCTCTTGGATCACCTCTTAGTCCCGCCTCCTTTGTCAGTCACTCGCACCCTATCAATCGCTTCCTGCCTCTTTACCCTTCCTTTCCCTCCGTACGGCTCGTCACTCCTCCCTCGTTCCGTGCCTACCGGAGGGGTAAGGTGAACGGAGGGAACCGTAGAGTGACCGACAGTGAACCGACCCGACGGGAGAAGGAACGTGGAGAGTGACGAGAGGGGCGTGGTCTGTCTGTGCCTGACGGCTTCCGACATCCTCACGCTATCCCTCTCTCCCATCACGCTACGACCGCTCGGCCTTCGACCTCACGGTCTTCTCGTAATGGGATGAGAGTGTAAGGATGTGAATGGAAGGTGAAGTGACCGTAGGACAAGAGCCGACCATGAGCGACCGTTCCTTACACCTCACTCCCACTCGTCTCCTCGTCTCCTCGTGTCGCCCGCCGTGCCTCCGGCCGGCAGAGAGAGGGCGACACGGACGAGGAGACGATAAGAGACGCGCCGGCCTCCGGCCCTTCGCTCCTCACGGTTCGGTTCACCTTCGGTTCCCTTCCGTGTCACTCGGAGCGTAGCGTAGCGTAGCGGAAGAGTGAAGGAAGGAGTGAGGAGCGACTAGAAAGTGAGGTGATTGATGGTGGAAGTGACAGACAGACGAGGTCCCAGATTCCAGCCATTTACCCTGTCTCGTCCCTTTCTGATCCCTTCGTCCTCTGTGCTCCGCTCGTCCCGTGTTCCTTCCGGCCTCCTTCTGTCACCCGTCATTCACACGGTTCCTCACGGTATGGTAATGAGGCGGAATGAAGTGTAAAGATTGAGAAGTGAATGGAGGGTTGAGTGAAGTGAGAAGAGACAGGACGCTATCATCACTCGCATTCTAGTCCTCGCACCTTACTCTTCACCCTCCATACCGTGTCCCTTCACCTCAGCTCCTCGCGTCACTTCGGTTCGGAACACGAGTGTAAGGAGGGTGACGAGACGGTGTGACAAGAGGAGGAGATGAGGTGGGGGCCGAACCGAGTGAGATGGGATGGAGGGGGATGTGGGGATGTGGGGAGTGACGGTAGGAACGTGGTGGGGCGGGGGGAAGTGAGCGAGGTGGGTGAGCGAACGGGTGCGACGAGCGTAGCGAGCCCCTTCCCTCTACCCTTCACCCCGTCCACCCGGGCTCCGCCCGCCGCCGGAGGCGGGAAGGTGGACGGTGGGAAGGGTAATGAGAGGGAAGGGACGAGCGTNCTTCCCTCTACCCTTCACCCCGTCCACCCGGGCTCCGCCCGCCGCCGGAGGCGGGAAGGTGGACGGTGGGAAGGGTAATGAGAGGGAAGGGACGAGCGTAGTGAGGTGGACGGGACGGGGTACGGTGGTGGGCCAGAGGCCGGGCTCCGCCCCTCGCACCACCGTCCCCACGTCCCGTCCCTTCCTCACCGCGTCTCATCCTCACCCCTCATCACCGTCACGCCACCGAAGGTGGGCCCGAGGGGCCGAAGCGTGACGGAGGTGAGGGGATGAGACGAGATGAGACGCGCCCGGCGGTCTGTAAGGTGGCCCGAAGTGAAGAGTGATGGGCCACCGACCGCCGGGGCTCGCTACGCTCGGTTCCTCGCTCATTCCGTTACACTCCCCATCCACCCCGGCTCCGCCGGCCGCCCGAAGGGCGGGGAGGTGGATGGGAGTGAGTGTAACGGGCGAGGAACGAGCGGGAGGGAAGGAGATGGAGTGGGTGGACGAGGCGAGACAAGCGGCGGAGCCGGTGGCCGGAACCGGCGGGCTTCGCCCCTCGCACCTCACTCCCCTTCACCCACGCCCCCGGCCCGCTACACGGCCCTCGTCACCACTCCTTACGTCGGGCTCCTCGTCCCGCTTCGCGAGCCGAATGTAATGAGGTGAGAGGGACGGGACGGAGCCCGGCGTGGAGTGTGACGGAGCGGGCCGGCTCACTCACCTTACGGTTCGCTCACCGTCTTTCCGCTCCTTTACGCGTCGCAGACACGAGGGGCCGTGAGGCGCCGAAGGCGGGGGCTCCGCCCCTTCCCTCACGGTCACCTCGTGTCCCGTGCGACGCGTGGCGTGTGGAGAGAGAGGTGACGGTACGGGCGAAGCCCCGCCTCCGGCGCCGTCACTCTCTCTCACCACACGCCGGGCCTCGTCACACTCGGCTCCTTACACTCGCCTCGGTTCCGAGTCCCGACCGTAGGGAGTGGTGAAGGGACCGAGGGCGTGGACGGAGGGTGACGAGAAGGGACCGGCCACAGGCCGGCGGCTCCGCCGCTTCTCGTCACACTCCATACCACGCCCGGCGCTACGCTCCCGTTCTCTACGTTCACTCACTTCTCCGCTCGTCGTGTACGGTGGTGGTCGTGAGGCGAAGGGAAGGGTCTCGCCTCCTCCGTCAGCTTCGCCCCGCCTCACGACTCGACCACCACCCATCGCTACGCCCCTTCTCTCGGCTCGTTCCTCACCTCGTTCGGTCTCTTCGCTCGTTACCCCCGTCGGTCCCTCCCCACTCGTGACCGACCCCCAACCCATCCCCTGCGCCCCACGTTCCTTCCCCCGTCAGTCACTCCCCACACCCTCCACCCTACCACCCACGTCCCCCACGTTCCGCCCGCCTACCGTTCGTACCTCACTCTCGGCGTCTCTCCACTTCCCTTCCCCCTTCGTACGCCGCGGGTCAACGGGCGGCTAACGAGTCTGCGACGCGATTGATAAGGGATTGGGCCGCTTCTCGTCAGGCTCGGAACCGCGGCCACACGCCTCCGTCTGGTCACCGTTGGCTCCTTCCAGTCACCTCCGGTTCCCTGCCTACGGCGTGTAATGAATGAGAGTGGAGTGGGCCGTAATGAGTCTCGTCCCTCGTGATGGGAACGGTAAGGATTATTCACTCGTTACTTCCCCGCTCATTCCGTTCGTACCTCACTCCACTCACTCATAAAGGAATATTAGAAGATTGATAGGCCCTGGAAAGATAAATAGATTTCAAGGAGCTGTGGGTTATCTGTTGGCATGGTGTAACAGGTGATTGTAAGGTGAAGGAAGTGATACGCCTGGCAAAGACACGGGTTATGAAAGGGATCGGACTGTAAATGGTGGGAATCTTGACTTTATGACCGTCCCTTAACACTTCCCTTACGGTCTTTCATTGTCAGTCTTTCACCTCTTTAACCCTCGCATCTCATTCACTCTCACCACTTGTTTCTCTGATGTTGTGTCACTCGATCCCATCTCATTCACTTGGTTCCTGGCCCGCTTCTTACTCTCATGGTTTGTCAGTTAATCACTCGGTTTCCAGGTGGATTATCGTCTCTTGACCACAGCTTCTCACATCCAGAATTAATAGAAATGGAAGTGATTAATAATGACTGGAAAGTGATGAAGAAGGACGTGTAGGGAAGTGAGTAGCGCATGCCAGTTACAATCCCGTCCCTATCAAATCACTTCTCAATCTTTACTTCTCTTTGTTGTTGGTGGAAGGTAACTCGGGACCTTGGTTGTTCTGCCGAGATAAGACTGGGAAGAGGAAACCCTTGAATGTTGGATGATGAGAGAAAGGGACCGAATGAGATGGACGAACGGTTGGTCACAGAAACAGGAAGTTGGAAGTGTATGGTGGGTCTCTTCTTACTTCCGTTCACCTTCTGTTGGCTCCCTCCGTAGTCACTCGCCTGCCTTCGGCTCACTCATTAATGATTACGGAACGAGAGTGATGAAAGGGAAATGAAGGTGTAAGGAATGGGAGAGAATGTTCACTCGTTACACCGCTTCACTCTGTGCTTCACCTTTACCGCTCGTCTCTCTCACTCTACACTCGGTCCCGAAGGGAGGTGGGAGTAAGAGACGTGTAAGTGAAGTGAACTGTAATGATAATAGTAATGTCCAATAATAAATAAATAGCTGTAAACAAGAATGTAAGAATTATTTTGGATATCTTTTCAATTAATATTAAATGCTGTACACTGTCATCTTATTATTTTCATTCCTTTTTAGTTACTGGAAGATAGAATCCTAGTCACGGAGCTGTCACAAAGAGACGGTAAGGTGGAGAATGGTGAGTAAGGTGGGATATGAGGTGTATGGTGGGTGGGGTAACGAATCGAGTGGGGAGATGAGTGGGTGGTAAGAGAGGTGATGAAGGCGAGGAAGGGACGCGGAGAGAGCAGAGAGACGCGGGGTTCGACGGTCGTTCACTCCACTCCTCGGTTCCTACGTCCCTCGTCATCTCGTTCACTTCCGTCTCACGACGTGTAAGGTGAGTAGCGACAGACGGAGCGTAAGGAACCGAAAGACGGAGTGAAAGGAAGTGGATGGCGAGGGTAAGTGACGGGCGGGACGCGAGTAACGGAGGTCGAGCGGCCCTTCCCTACGCCCGTCACACTCCCTTCCTCCCACGTCTCCTCTCACCTCCTAACGTCCCTCCACTCCCACTCGCCTTCGTCTCGTGAACCGTAAGGGAGGGTAGAGAAGGCGTGTGGAGGGACGAGATTAAGATGGCACGGAAAGGGTAACACCTAAGGACTGTTGACGAGTGAGCCGGAGTGAAACAGAGGCGACCGAGGAGACAGGACGAAGGTGGGATACGGGTGGGATNTGGCACGGAAAGGGTAACACCTAAGGACTGTTGACGAGTGAGCCGGAGTGAAACAGAGGCGACCGAGGAGACAGGACGAAGGTGGGATACGGGTGGGATTCTTCTCTACGGGTTCAACCTCTAGGAGTAAGACGTAAGGTGTAGTTACGAGGAAGCATATGGTCCCTGAGGTAGAAGCTTCCTAGGAACTAGACGGCCTGGATGGATTCACTTGGCACCTTCCTTTCCCATATCTTACAGCTTCCGGCCTGGGTCTCTAGTCTCAGCCTTTCAATGTCTTATGGTTATCTCTCCAGTCCCTGCGAGTTCCTTACGTAATGAGTCCT
>BGPT01000391.1:5396-38207 GCA_003297045.1 Symbiodinium sp. clade C Y103
GAGGTGTCCAGCAGGATGGAAATTAAAGAAAATAAAGATTTATTTTCTTTATTTTCTTTATTTTCTTTATTTTCCGGAAGCCTCAAAAAGTAAATAAAGGAAATAAAGAAAATAAATCTTTATTTTCTTTATTTTCCGGGAGCCTCATAAAGTAAATAAAGAAAATAAATCTCTATTTTCTTTATTTTCTTTATTTTCTGGGAGCCTCATAAAGTAAATAAAGAAAATATTGTCTTTATTTACTTTATTATCTTTAGAATGAAGATTAGTAAGGCCGTCAAATAGTACAGAAAGGTCTCTCTTACATATATATANAAAATATTGTCTTTATTTACTTTATTATCTTTAGAATGAAGATTAGTAAGGCCGTCAAATAGTACAGAAAGGTCTCTCTTACATATATATATATATATTTGGGATGATCCTATTTTTTTCAGTGGGCTCAACCACCACGTAGTATTTCCTCTAGTTGGGAATGGCACCGACTTGTTCATCGCAGGTGGGTTCGCCGATGTCCCTGAACGCTGGGCCCGAGGTTTCGCGCGGCAACCTGAGACAGGTGCAGCACGTGGGCGTGAACGGAATTGAAGCTGTCTACCCTCTGGTAAACTAACATAGCTATGGAAAATCACCATTTTTAATGGGAAAATCCACTATAAATTTGGCTGAATTATAATATTTCGTAGGTCGTTGGGTCGATTTTATTATTTCAAAATTGAATTAAGGTCTACGTCGCAATAAATACTGAATTATTTTTACGTCGGGCCATATGTATATATATATATATATATACGTATAAATATATATATATATATAATCAATAGCATGCATGTATAGTGAAATCCACACCTATTGTCAAGCTCTGTTGCCCCTGTAAAGTCTGAAAGGATCATCCACTNATATATATATATATATAATCAATAGCATGCATGTATAGTGAAATCCACACCTATTGTCAAGCTCTGTTGCCCCTGTAAAGTCTGAAAGGATCATCCACTCCCGTGACTAGTTCAATGATAATTATCCATTTGGGGGGCTTAACAAACTAAGGTGATCCTACAATCTTGCCAGCCCTTCCGTCCCCGTCCCAATCTAATATCCGCCTGGGGCGCAGTTTTGGAAGGTTCGTGCCGCACAAAACCACTTCGGACAAAATAAAATAGTACCCAGAAGGCAATGAAGCATTTCGTCGAAGGCCGGTTTTAGCAAGACTTCCAATTTGGACTTTTCAGCCGCCAAAAGTTGATTTTGGAAGTCTTGCTAAAATAGCGCTATCAAGTACCAGCTTCAGGGGCGTGAACCTATCCCCAAGAAACAAAAAATGATGTGGATGCGGGTGTTCAAGTGGCACCATCGAGCGCAATGTCAACACACAACTTTTTTTCAGCGCTTCGCAGCAACAAGGTACATGACCACACTGAGGTCCTGCAGCATGATCGTTTTCCTCTTTCCATGTTGTGCCAAGATTTGGCACAAAGCCATAAGTTCAGTGATGAACTTTTCTGACGCTTCATGTAAGCATAGCAATGCTAATGGGTGGAACTTGTACTGCTCCGTCAACTCCATCTCTTTGACCAAGTCAGTCACCATCTCCTTCACAAGTCTGGCGAACCCCTTCTTTGGGATCTGCAGCTCCTTGCGCAAATGTGCTGGGAGCCGCTCTAGGATGCTCTGGCTCTGCCGCTCTGGCACCCGAGCACGACATGACCCAGCGGGCTGCACCTTCTGGGCTGCTTTGAGCAATCGTTTCTGAGCTGAGCTAGTTGAACACTGAAAGACCACGCTGACTGGTGTCTCGGAAACCACCTTGCACGTGTCTAGCAAGGGCTGCAAGGACGCACTGATGGGGATCTCGATCTCAAACTGTGGAAACCTCTGGCCACCATGGCCTGCGTGCGGAAGCTCAGCCAATTCTGAAACCCTCTGCATGGCCATGTCAACAGGACTAGGTCGAGATTTGATCTCTTCTGACGCGGCTTTGGCTTCTTCGTCTGTCATGGGGATATGCATCTCCTGAACACCATTGTCAGCAGTCTCAGCATTCTCGTCTTCAGCAGGACCCTTCAACAAAGGGGCCAAAGCACCCCGCAGCTGAAGCCCTTCTGTGCAGTCTGGACTGCTTGAGAGATGCCACTCCAAGTGCATGCTGGCTGCCTCATATCGACACAGCTTCCACTCAGCTTCGGCCAGCAAGAAATATGCTTTCTCAGCACTCTTGTCTGTCAGAAGGGCCATCATGACATGTGCCCTCACATCGGCCCACTTCTGCTCCTCTCGCAAAGCCCAAGCAGTTTTCATGTGTTCTTCGGGTGACATTTCCATAGCACCAACCTGCAGGGCGGCGGCAGCTGACAAACATATCTGGAATAGATGGTGTTAGGAACAACCCGTCATAAGAATGCTTTCGATATGAACGTTAGATGGGTGCCTTTCTTCTTCCTCTAACATGACAGGGAACACATAGTAGCTCATGTGCTACAAATAAAGAGTGAAACCTATCTACTTCAAGGGACACCCCCGGGGATTGAACTTCAGATCTCCCGCTTGCTAGGCTGACGCTCTCCCAACTGAGCTATTGACCCCCGTGATACTTGGAACATCCACTAATCTGAACCCTTTTTGGCCTAATTTTCCTAGAGTTGAGCAAACACAAATCCCGGCGTGCGTGCTTCTGGAGGTGGTGTTTTTAGACCCGAATAGTGATAAATGGTAGTTTTAGCTCTGTTGGCAATGAATGAAGATTCCCGCCAAAATCAAAAAACAATGGCCTCTGGATTGAAGTCTGGATCATCTGGCAGCGGTAACTCTGCATCTTTTGGGGCCGCCGATCGTCTGCGCTTTCGTGCATGTGACTGCGGGGTTGGAGCCGCCTTTCGTCGACGGCGCTTCACAGGCGTCCGTGGCGGAGCTTCCTGGCAATGTATGCGTGAGTGGATGGGTGAATGAGTGGGTGGTTGACAGTAATGCAACCCTACAAGTCTACAAGTGTCGACTTTTGTCCATCGGCTTGCTAAGTTACAATTACACAAATGCCACCTACACCCAAGGCTCCCCGGCAGACCTCTGTGCTCTCTCCATGCTGCTGCTGCTGCTGCCGCTGCTGCGCTGAACAGGTTGGAGCACCTGACCAGAGAGACGCTGCAAACAAAGGCGGATGGAGAAACCAGATGGCAGAGGCAGAGACAATGAAATTATAATCGTAGACATACATAAAACATATAATATATATATATACACATACATATATGCATATACATACATACACACATATATATATATATATATGTATATATTACATACATACGTATATATATATATAATATTTTCAATATCTTTGTATCCAAAATAAACAAGTATATCAGATATACATCACGTGTATGTGTATAGGCAGAGATAGAGACTATAGAGACAAAGAGATCAAATACGACGCACCAGCCAGTAAAGAGGTAAAGGAGAAACGTGTTTTTTCACCTCACCCAAGTCATTCCCGCCGCTTCTTCTCAGAGCGACGTGGTGACAGCTGTTCAAAAATGGAATGCTCGTCACCACCTTCAGCATCTTCCATTGCCACTGAACCTCCACCTTTGCGCGCTAACTTGCGTGCGTTGGGTTGCTGCTGCAGCCCCTCGTGTTTCTTCTTGGGTTTGTAGGAGGCGCGCTTGAATCCTTTGTCCTTCCGAACCTTCCTTCTGCGGTTAAACAGCTTCCTACCGTGCCTGTAAACATCATCTGTCTCACTGCTCTGTCTTCGTTCTTTCTGCAAGAAAGTGGTGGTGCAGTCGGAAACAACGCTACTGGCTTGCTCAGAATCTGGGCCGTACATAGCAACAAGCATGTACGCAAACAACACCTGAGGGCTAGTCTGCTGCCCCAGAGTTTCTAACAAGCGCACGGACAAACTAAAGCAACGTTCACATGCAGCAGCCTGGCTAGGCGCAAGAAGGAAACTTGCAACTATACGCTCAGCAGCAGCAAGCTTGTTGGATTTTACTTCCACAAGGACCTGGGCCCACAGATCTTCAGCCTCTGCAAAGTCTTGCTTCTTCAGGAGGACATCCCTATATGCAAATGCAGATCGCATCTGATCCAGAGAGAGTGGCCTGTCCAGCTTCAAAAATGAAGCCATTTCATGAACAGCATTCTGGACTCTGGGTGCGGAATATTGAAACTCACAGTCAAATATGTCCGCATGCTTCCAAACTTCCTTGGATTCAAATCTTTTCAAAACTTGTTGCTGGCACGTCTGTCCGAAATTCTTCAAACGGGTGAAAATTTCTTTGAAGTGCTCTCGTGTCTCGATTTGCTTCACAGACACCAAATGGTCCAACACATCGCCCCCTACAACTGTGTAAGTCAAACGCAACTTTTGTCCTTGCTGTTGCCGATACAGATTGGCAATCTTTTCCGCCTCTGTTCCCCCCACCGGCAAAGCTGCATTGCCGGCCAGTGCCTCTGCCAAAATGGAATGTTTTCTGCAATACTTGCTAAGTGCCTCATCTAACTGAGCAGCGCACTTGTTGACAGAGGTCAAAGACTTGACAGACTCGAGCTGGTTTTTGGTGTGGAAGCAGAGACGAAGGATATCAATGCAACCCGCCACAGTCAATCGAAACTCCCATGAATTAAAAAATAAGAAGATCCACTGAATTGTTTTCTTTTGCTCTTTGTTAGCATGATGTTGAAATTCGTACATTAGGTGGGCGAGCAGCGTTAAATAGCTGGCATTCAGTTTCTCGAGAGGGCGGAGCCAGGAGAGCCACCTGGAAGTAGAAGTATTCAGAGAGGTGAGGACGTCCTCTCCTGTGAGTTCAGACCAAAATAGAATATCAATGCTGGTCGAAGGTGAATTTGACAAATGAGTAAACAAAGCCTTGATGCGTTTTTCCATGCCTTTGAAATATTCATCAGAATGAAAGGAAGACTCAATTGCAAGCTGCAACCTGTGCGGCGCACAGTGCTGGATCAATAGTGGGTGCTGGCAATAATCCTGCAGCTTGCAAGCCACATTATTTCCTTCTCGTGACATGGACTGACGTGTTCCCATGACTGACGCGCCATCGGCGCAAAAAGCAACCAAATTGTCCTTGGGCAAGCCATGCTCTTCTAGAGTAGCAACAATCAATGCAAAGATGTCCTTTGCCTCAAGCCCAGAGAGGTTTTTATATGCCAGCAATGATGTGACTTTGCACCCCTTTGAGTCAATGAACGTGATAAGAATAACAAGCATAGCGTCTTTCTCGTCCACGCTTAGAGAAAAAAATGGTGACTGCTTGACTTCCTCAATGAGACTGGCCATGACGCGACTTGCCACCAGGTCTCTGCACTCCTCAAAGACAGTGCTGGACTGCTGGCTGTCTGGAAGAAGCCCTCCGCACTTCTGGGCAAAGGTCAACAAACTCTGGTACATCGACGACGAAGCACACTGCTTCAAAACCATGTATACGGCCAGAATCAAATTGGAAAACATTTTGCGGCAGGATTTCCGGTCAGATGATCCAGGCTCCGGCGACAGTGGAGAGGGACGGGGCGGGGTGTGCTCCAGGGGGTTGGCGGGCTCTGATCTGTCAGGCTCAGGTTGCGACACCTCTTCTGCTTCATGGGATTGGGATGCTTTGTGAATGGCTGAGTCAACATGTTGGACCAATGTCCTTTCATAGAAGTATTGATTAATTGTATACTTACCAGCCGCAAACCCACGCTTCGGCTTCGACCACGTCTTGGCCATACATTCCCTGCAACCCAGGAAATACTGATTGTCCTTTGACTCTAAGGTCAGCCATTCGTACTTGCTTTTCCATCGAGAAAATGCGTCTTCCTCTTTGGAAGGCTCTGGCTCCATGTCATACAAATACGGCAACTAAGTTGTCTGAGCCGGAAATGACCTAAAAATGGGCCCCGCATGTACTTATGCAAATCAAAACCATGTCACACACACACACNCACACACACACACCATTTCCACAAAAATTGCTTCATATCTTTACTTTCATTGTTTACAGTTCACTGACAAGATGAGCGCTTCACCGGCATGTGCAAGCCCAATGCTGGCACCTGCGTCAAGCGAGCTGCGTGCAGCTGCAGCAGCTGCAGCCGCAGCTGTCGACTCCTGCCACTGAAAATGCAAATTAAGGGCTGCCTAAAAAAGAGGATCNTGCGTCAAGCGAGCTGCGTGCAGCTGCAGCAGCTGCAGCCGCAGCTGTCGACTCCTGCCACTGAAAATGCAAATTAAGGGCTGCCTAAAAAAGAGGATCTGGATAGTTGACATCATATGTAATGAAATATGCAAAGATAGAATGGAAGAATAGCAGAAAATCGTCAATACGGCCACAGTCATTTGACAGAGCAGGGGCCCAGGACCAGGGAGGATTCGAACCCCAGCTCGTTTAGCAAGACTTCCAATTTGAGCTTTTCAGCCGCGAAAAGCTCAAATTGGAAGTCTNGATGGTGAATGACGACACTTTAAAACCCTTAGTATCCTTAATTCAGTCCCTTAGGTCGATTTCTGGGGTGACGTCGTGTGACGTCGTTATAATTCGGGCAGCCAGATAGAATGCCAGAAAGAATGCCAGAAAGAATGCCAGAAAGAATGCCAGATAGAATGCCAGAAAGAAGGCCAGATAGAATGCCAGAAAGAATGCCAGAAAGAATGCCAGATAGAATGCCAGATAGAATGCCAGATAGAATGCCAGATAGAATGCCAGAGAGAATGTCAGAACATATGCCAGATAGAATGTCAGAACATATGTCAGAGAGAATGTCAGATAGAATGCCAAGAGGAAGAGGAGGAGAGGACAACTCTGATGAAATCTAGAGACCGAAGGTCGCTAGATTTCATCAGNCAGAGAGAATGTCAGATAGAATGCCAAGAGGAAGAGGAGGAGAGGACAACTCTGATGAAATCTAGAGACCGAAGGTCGCTAGATTTCATCAGAGTTGTCATCTCCTCCTCTTCCCTGCCAGAAAGTTTTGCCAGAAAGAATGTCAAAATCTGTATCAAACTAAATGCCAAATAAAGTTTCATGGTGGGGATCACTCGAAGAAAGTAAATTTTCCCAATAAAAATGGTGATTTTCCATAGTTATGTTGGTTTACCAGGGTTACCAGAGGGTAAGTATGGTGAAATATATCCACTGATAACTGGAACTGCAATTCCAAGTTGTGCCAATAGGCGAACGTATTCTCTGAAGAATCCATTTGATTGGCATATAGGATACGAGAAATCATGTGGCAAGATAGTCACTTGGCGAATAATCTTGTTTGTAACCCATGCTTGTTGGATTGCCAAGACTTTTTGATATTTGGCTTTGATTGGCTTTGGAAAATAACCTACCCCCAAATACATTGGATTAGCATGATTAAGACCTTTCCCCATTCAAATGGCCATTTGAGGGTATATCCCATTTTCAGACACACCCATTTTGACATGGCTGACAAACAGGGGGATTGCATTGCCAACACGCAAGGTGAAACTTGTGCTGTGCCCGGGTCCAGGTTAGTGACAGGCACTGTCCATCTTACAAGATTAAGCCAAGGAACAAAACTGCGTAAGCCATGCGCACATCCGATGCACGGGAAAATGTGTTTCCAGTATCGCACACTTTGCAGCAGTTGTACCCATGTACAATGCTCTTTTGGGCACGATACTGCGTTGGGGTCCAGTTGCGCTTGCTTCTGGCTTCCCCACACACAGCGCAGCGCATCATGACAGCGAAGTTCGAGCAAGTAAACACAAGAAAATTGCTGGATGACAAGTCACTTGGTCTGTCCCATCATATGTTCAACTTCAAAGCTCAGATTTCAATTTTAGGTTACCGTTCGCTTCAAGTTAATATAGTCGGCCGGTTTGGAGCTTGATTTATTATCATCCAAAAAATAAAGGTGTTTTCATCAATTCATCAACCAAATAGTGGAAAAAGGACATGTACCCTCCAGTGATCAAAGACATTAAAAATTCCGTCATTTCCATGACTTTCCCAGCGACCTCCCTCGATTGTCAGGATTTCCCAGCTTGCCATGTTTGATTACAGGGACATAGTGGTTGGTTAATAGTGATCTCCTTAATGGATTGTGATATTCCCCAATATACCCTGGTAAACTAGAATAGCGAACTGGAAAATCACCATAAAATGCATGGGGAAATCCACGAACTCAATGGCCATGGCTTCAATAGCAAACTGCTAAATTACCAGAAGGTATCAATGTTGGTGAAATATTAATTTTCCTTATGGATTGTGATATTCCCCAATATATTGGTTAGCATAATCACCCAGAATCATCAACCAACTTGGGTTTTGAGCACAGCTCATCTACTTGGATGTACATCCCACAAATAGTAAGTGGTTTATAGCATCTTTCCAAGTGGAATGGCACCCCAAGTAGTTATTTTTGTTGGTTTTTAAACCCATCTAACTACAGTTATAGCAACCATAAACCCCACTTGTCATTTCATTTTCATTCATTCTGCAGCTGAAGAGTCTGTGCTCTGTGCTGTCTTGCACACGGTAGAGCGGATTGTCAGCCACGAGGCTGATAGTCCGGAAAATGGTGGCTCGAAAAACTGTGGACGGATGCATGTACAACACAGTCAAGCCAAGATCGATCCCGCTCTCCGAGCTGGGAGATGCATCGCACACGAACCCCTTCAGTTCGGCGCCTACAAGCCAGGCCATTGAGAAGAGTAAACGCCAAGGCTTTACACAACTGTGGTGGATACTCTTTGGCACAGGCTGTTTTGAATTGTCCTGTCGACTCATCAACTCCCATCAGCAGGTTTTGCGGCCTAGAGACATCAGAAAGAGCTTGTCCATGAAGAACAGCACCAGACTTAGGCAATCCGAGGGCACGCAGCATGGTGGGCTTCACTGCAGGGGCCCCGTATTTCCATTGCTGAATACGAAGCCGCTGATGGCCAGGGATGGCCCGGCACAACTTGTCCTGCAGAGGCGTTCTCCACACACTGGCATATTCAGGTTGTTCCGGAATGTCAGGATGCTCAAGGATGGAGGCTCCACCATGAAGCACAACGTTGAGCTCGATCTTGACATTGGAGAGCATGAGTGCGCTACCAGTTGCAACCTGCTGGAGCTCGCGGTGTGTAAGAAAGCAAAGACCCCAGGCGCAATCCGAAGAACGCAATGGTCGAGGCCAACGTCTAAGGCTGTCCGGTGGAGGCTGCAAATGTCGAGCGGCGCTCCATGTCTCACAAGGGGGACCGGAAAGGACCCCTGCAACCAAACCCGCATCAACCAGCCGATGAAGAGAAGCCAAACTTGGACCATCTAACAAATCGCACAGATCACCCCCAACAGCAGTGTCCAAAGAGAGCATCATGACACCAAAGTCAGGAAAGAATTGCCCAATGAGACGATGAACCCAGTCATGGCAATCATCAGCACGTCTGCGTCCAGAGAAGAGATGCAGAATAATGAGCACATGCTGACCGTTTTCGAGCTCGCAAACAGGAATACCTTTAACATCGGGCCAGGATAGGACCTCAGGGTTAATTATGGGCTTGAGGAGCTCCGTCACCTGAGGATATGCACCTTGCCATGGTTCCAAAGGAGCAGAAAGCCGCCGATCAGGTAGAGTCACAGGCAGTGATTGCGAGACCGATGCGGGAGGAACTGCACGCTGTAATCGCTCAAGTTGGTCCAGAAGGTCCGCAACAGGGAGATCGTTGGTCAATTGCAAATAGTGATCCTCAATGTGCGCCTTGTGCTCGACATCGTCAACGGTGTCGATGACGTCATACATTTCATATCGTCCCCACAGGGCGAAGGCCCACATCGCTTGATAGTGAACGTCATCTCCTCGATCGGCATATTGTTCAATAAGTTCACACCAAATCCAGGAGAGATCAGAGTCAACATCCTCAAGCCAAGCTCTGGTGCTCGCAGTAAGGGCAGCATGGACCTCTTGACAAAAGGAGGCAGACAGCTCTTCCGAGAATCCTGCATGAGTCCAAGCTTCCTTCCAGGCATGCCATTCTCGATCATGACGACGCATCCAGCAAGTGGTCAAGGAATGTTGAATCGGACCTGATGCAAAGGTCCAAGGAAGACGAAATTGTCCTCGATGAATATCAGGGAGAGTGACTGGTAGCGGAGCACTCAAGGGATCGTAGTGCTTGACTAACCATGCATAGCAGCCATCTGGTTTGGAACGAGAGTATCGCAGGTGTTGTTGTAGACGTTGTGAAGTCCAGAAACACTTGCGACAACATTCACAAACTCCAGAATAAACGAACTTTCTCTCCTCTGATATAATACCATGCGCCTTCCAGACATGCGCATTCAGGCCTTGCACAGTAGAAAAAGATCTTGAACAGCTGGAGCAGGGAAAAGCGTCAGGCAAAGATGCTGAACAAGGCAAAGGCTGGTCAAATTGAGCACCATGTTGAATGCAAAGTCGCTTGATGTCCTGATGCATGCGCAGCACATGATGCGCCGTCTCTTCCTGGGTTAGATATCGAGCAACTGCTCGTCGAATCTGGTTTGGCATAGTGGAGGGAGCCAATGAACACCACTGCAAGAGATCCGCTTGCGACCAAGTCTGGTCAGGGATGTTGGAATCCATTGCAGCAAACCAGGTAAGGGCATGACGTACTGCATCAAGCCACGGTTTCTTGCAGTGCGCATCTTCAGCCAAAACAAAGTCCCAGACTGTCTGCGGTCCATGACGATGAAGCTGCAGAAAAAACAGAAGGCGATGTTTGGCTAGACGAACAGCAAGTGAAGGAAGACGCCATTGAGCACGAAAGGCCGCGTCAGTAATAGAGGAATCATTCCAAAACCCATGGCCTGCAATGTGTCGCTGCCATTTGACGATGACGGACGAGATAGATCGATATTGTCGGGCAGATAACAGAGGCCAGCTGCCACAACCATAAAACAGGATAGGCAGCACCAATGTTTCCAGTAATTTCAATCGCAGGCTGACAGGAAGGCGACGATTGAGAAAGATGGATCTGCTCATGGTACGATAAGCAGCAGTAGCCTTCCCAATCTTCACAAAGATGTCATTCTGGATGTCAAGATTCTGCGCGACGATCAAACCCAGGTGCGTGTAAGTCGACACCAATCGGAGAGGTTCATGGCCAGCAACATCAAGCTTTCCATACCCATCCAAGAATCGATGACGTCGAAGTTCAGGTGCCCCTTTCCCACGATAAAGAACGATGGCTTCCGTTTTCCCAGCAGAACAGTTCAGACGCAATCCAAAGCGACGAAAGGTTTGATGAATAAGGAGCATCGTATCATGAAGGAGCCCGTCCAATCGATCTGCTTCGATGCAAGGCACTGGCAAGGCAACATCATCGACCCAGGTCACCGTAGGTGATGTAAATCCAAGACAATCATGTGCAAGACGAACACGAGGTTGAGCTTCTACAGCATCTTGGAGTTGACGCAACACGGCGGTCATCAAGATGTTGTATGCGAGATCCGCCAATGGTGATCCAGGACGAGATCCTCGATGGGTTTCAAAGCATTTGTCCGTAAGAGGGCATGTAAACCATGTATCGAGGTGAGCATCCCTCATGAGTCTTGCAGCCAGAGGTGGAGCAGAATCAAATTGCAGTGCATGAGCATGTACATCTTGCAGAAGCTGGGGTACGTCAAGGCCCTCCTTTTCCAGCAAAGCAGAAAGCACCGAGGGAAAGGTTTCCGACGTACCAAATGCATGCTGTCGCAACAGACAATGGAAAGCGTTTCTCACGTCAATGAAGATGATTGCAATGGAAAGTTGACGGGCTTCCACAAAACGAACAAAACTTCGAAGCTGAAGCGCTGCAAAAAGCGTCTGCTGTCCTCGGAAACCTCCGAATTGAGTCGGCATCCTATTCAAAGAAGCCCACGGAAGGAGATGGCGTCGAAGAAGTGCATGGTGGAGCTTGGCGAGGGAATCTAAAAGCATGATTCCACGCATGCCGCTGGCTGTGCGGGCTCCATGTTTTTTTGCTATCGAGCAAATAAAGCCTCCCTTCCACTGGAGCGGCTCAGCTGACAAAGTCCAAATTTTGAACAGCAAATGATGAAAGACATCGGAGTGCTGGATCATAAGGGACTGCAAATGTTCAGCCTGTACACCGTCCAAGCCAGGAGCACGTCCTCGTTTGGCGAGTTTGCACACTTGCTCGATTTCGACTCGCGTTGGCAGGTCTTGAAGTGAGATCGTCAAGGGCAGATCATCAAGACAATCTTTTTGTCGAGCATGACAACGTGCCAAAAGTGAAGCATAAGAGACTTCACAACCAGCCTCAAGGCTACAGTAATGGGCCGTCAGCTCATCAACATGGGGTCCACGGCATCGAATATTGGATTGGCGCTTCTTGATGTTTCGAGGCAAGACATGACGAAGATGTCGCCACAATCCTGTCAGGCCTTCATCAGCGGCCACGGCACTTTGCCTGGCAGCAATGCCTTCGTAAAAGAGACGATCATCTTCACGTACTTGATGGGCCACCATTCCACATAGACGATGATGCTGCCATTCATGCAAAGCCAACGTTCGATCAGAAAGCCGTATCCAAGGCGCAAGAATTTTTTCATCGTCATGGACTCGTCCGTGCTTCCACATGGTGAAAATTTCACGCAGGGTAGCAATGCGAAGAAGGCGACGAATCTGACGTACTCGAGTCCAATGGAAGCGCTTGCACTGAACAAGGTGCCAGGTGGAATCTTGCAAGTGCGACTTGCGAGGACGAGCAACTTTGCGGTTGCGTGATGGGACTGAGGTCTGCATCCACCGTTGGACTTGAGCAGCATGAGTGTGAACATCACAACTCCAAGGAACCACAGGCGCTGAAAGCTGTTGAGGATGCTGAAGAGGACAAGAATCATCAGCAGCTGCAGTAGCATAATCACCCAGAATCATCAACCAACTTGGGTTTTGAGCACAGCTCATCTACTTGGATGTACATCCCACAAATAGTAAGTGGTTTATGAGCATCTTTCCAAGTGGAATGGCACCCCAAGTAGTTATTTTTGTTGGTTTTTAAACCCATCTAACTACAGTTATAGCAACCATAAACCCCACTTGTCATAGGTGTCAAAACTCTTAGCTATCCAGGGGGTATTCTCCCAAAAAAAGCACAGATTTGCCTCTTAGGCTCTTCCGGACCCCATCCACTTGCCCTGCACCTCTGATCCGGTCCCCGGTCCGGTCCTTGACTTCTGAAGATTTGTCGACACCTGTCATGGCCACCACGACATGCTGCAAATGTGTCTGGAAATGGGGGATGTCGGGCTTTTACAAGCTTTTACCCTATCATCTATGCCGATTTTGATGGAAGAACACAATCATTGCTGTAGTTTTTTCACTCATCTCCACCTCATTTTCCATGAACTGTTTCATTGACTTCACAAAGAGCAGGGCAGCCATATGGCAGCCATATAGAGGGGACTTACAAACCATGAGCTGATTCGCAAATGCTAGTATTCTCAGTCACCATCTGTTCCAAAAAACCGTCTATATAAGCCATGGGGCAACCCATTCATACAAGTCTTGGAGGATCATCTTATTTAGTAACTGGTTTTCATAAACACTGGTGATCGCAAGTCCCCATTCAGTGGATTATCCCCTTGGCCAAGCAGGTTATAACCATGGTTACAAACCACATACGATCCTGGATGGATGATTCTCCAAGCCAAGATTCAGCAATTGCAAACCAGACAGTCGTCGGGTCAAATCAAGTGCGCTCCATCGCCAGCATCAATCTCATTTGAGCCGTTAAAATACCTTGGTTGATTGGTTAATAGAAGGACTTATACTACATATATCTGGGTAAATTATAATAATTCACTAATTTGAATTAAGGCCATTTGGGTATAATATCCCTATACTAACCATATATTCCAGTGAGGTCACAGTGAGGTCGTTATAATTTGCCCAGATATATGGTATTTAACTGGAGTTTTCATTGGATTGAACCGCGAACCAAGGGGATATAGTTGATATCAAAGTCCGTACCGGATTGTCACCGGATAGATAACAGAATTTGAGGGAACATGTCCTTTCAACCAATTCTGTGGTTTTTTTCCCTGCATCAATGTGAGCTTTTGCCACGAGAATCACGTTTTTTTTTCATGTTTTAGCAATTCTTTTTGCTTCAAAATCCACATTTCTACCTGTAGACTCCCATCTTTGCTCATGCGACCGCCACATGTCTGATTGATAAATCCCTTGCAAGACCCATGTTTCATCTGGTTAGTGATTTTAGCTTCCATGAAACCTATTGGCCGCTGAGGATCATTCCAAAAGGGAGAATAAGTCATATTTGAAAACCACAAACTAGCTTTGTAAATGTGGTTTATGCCACAATAACAGGTAAATTGTGGTGGATTGATTTAGATTATACCCCAATGGTCCCATATATCGACTTATTGTACTTCTCAAATCCTAAATAATATGGTAAACCCAATAATGAACCATCCCCAATATCACCAAAAATAGTTGGTATATGTTGGTATACACCCTCCATAATTGCAGGTCTATCATTTGCGGTGACCTTGACCATGAAGCCTAATTTGACCCAGGTAATTTCCAAGGTTTCCCAGTGAAATTCTTGAAGTCTCCATCATACAACCCATATGTTTTTTGGTTCCATAGTCGACATAAATTTAGGTTTAGACATGGGATTTTGGGTATACCAATAACATCCACATCTTCTGATAGCCATAGTTTCAGGAACCGATTTCATAATCCCATTCTGCTTTTCGAAATCATCTATTTCCATCAATTGGGTACACTCCTTTCTTAGATCACAAATAGGTAAATAATCCACTAATGGGCAACGTTCAATAGTAAATTACCAGCGGGAATTACCCTCTGGTAAACTAACATAGCTATTGAAAATTGCTAATTTTGGATGATTTTCCCATTAAAAATGGTGATTTTCCATAGCTATGTTAGTTTACCAGAGGGTACCAGAAGGATCCAAAGGTACATCCCATTTTTTATCCTCATTTTCCGTGCCAATTGCCAATTTCCACCTTTGAACACGAGTTCTCGGCCTAGGGCGGAATCTTTGCCGCCGTCGGTCAACTTGGTCTCCTTGTTGGAACCTATCAGATACGGCGAATTTATGCAAGAAAAGCTGGGATTCAATGGTGATTCTATGGAGGTTTAATGGCATTTGTACAATGGATATCTGATAGGATTTTACACAAATTGAATGGATATTTTATTGAGATTTAATGGCATAGCATAACAAAAATGGTGATTTGATGGGATCTCAGCCATATCGGGAAAATTGAATGGGTCTTCAAGGTAAATTAAGATACGGAACATGGTCCCTTTATGAATATAAAGAATGGTGATCTTTCAGAGCTTGCATTGGGAGAGGGTCTGGATCAAGCCCATGTATCCTGATGAACTTCAAATAGCTGGTACCAAATGATGGTAGAATGTATATGAAGTTGACATGTATCCCCCCAAAAATCGGGTATTTAGGTTTGACCCTGCCATCCACACCACTGGGGACTTCGGACCCAACCTGATATTACATGTTCCCCACGTGGACCGCAAAATGAATAGATCCAATACTAAATCAATGTTGTTAGCGTGATATCTATCCAATCTTAGGGGGAACGGAATTGCTAGGGATTGCTGAAACCATCACATCGCCAGTGGCGATTAACCAATTCACTTATTTTCTGTGAGGAGATGATGACGATATAATCAGGATAACCGATAAAGACTTAGCCATCACCTGCCAAACATGGGGACTTGACGTGGTAATTTTTCCGACCGGTGCATAATTTGGGCATCGGTCAAGAGGCATATGTAGTAATGAAGTTAGCTAGCAACCTATCCAATTTGTCTCTAAATGTTGATCAAACAATCAACTATCCAATAAAAACTCGTTGGGAACGGCGCTGAGAGGCACCTGGTGGTTTTAGGATCGTCAGATTGTAATTCCCCCTGTAACTGCAGTTTCAGGTTTGCAGCCCCTTTTTTTCTCTTTCCAAAAACTACTTCTATCCATGAAACAATTTGCTCATGGCCGCTAACTTTTGCGAATTATTTCTTCAGCCATTGCCACACCATGCCACACCCTTTGCTCCAGTTTCATGGAGTGGGTGACCAGGTCGCCTGTGCCCTTTTTTTTTGAAGTTCCTGCTCTTCCATGCTTTCACCAGGTCTGGAATCCAGCCTCTGTGGCCAATTCTTCCAATCGGAATCCATTGTTTGTGTTCCACTGATTTTTTGACAATCCCTTGGGCACCTTACGAATCCTGGAAGCATAGTCTTTGTGTTGATGGTTGACCTGAAAACAGGGAACTTTCAAAACTTGCGCTCCTTTGGACCATGCACGGGCGCCATCAGCATAGATAGCAGCAGGGCTTCTGCCACTGACAGCAGACAGGAGCTTCGAATTTTTGGATTTCGTCCCACGGTTCAAGAGTGTAGCATCAAGAATCAAGAGCGTCTTCAGAAGTTACAGAACATGTGCACTGCGTAGCACATCATGAGCGTCCTAAGAAGTTACAAGAACATGTGCACAGCCTAGCATCAAGAGCGTAGCGAAAGAACGATGCTGTCAGCATGCAACAAGAGGAACGTTAATACGCCCCCACCCCCACCCAACCCGCCCCCCAACCCTCCCCAACCCCCCCAACATCCAAAAAAAGCAAGAAAAGCAGCAAAACACCCAGGCGCCCTGCAGCGACGTTGGCAACTAGTTCGATACCATAAATCCTGTTTTGGAGTTATGTTTTACCAACTTGCTTACCAACTTTGAGATTCGGAACTGGGGCACCATCAACCACACCCCTGGGGGCCCACCTTTGCCCACAATCTCGCGGGTAACGTCGCTGTGCTCTGATTGATGATCAGCAAAGTTACCTCAGAGCAATACCGATGACAGAAGAAAGGGTGGTCTAGGCAAATTGCAACCAAGTGGTGCACCCAAGTCATGCTTGTTGGTTTATAACCCCCATTGACTAGTTGAATATATATATATATATATGATCATATATATATATATATGCTAGGGTTTCTCAAAATGGGGGATCCCCAAGGGTTTCAATACTAAGTCATGGTCTATGACTTGGTTGGATATATATCCCATAAACCCAATGGTAAGGTCATGGTGCGATCGCTTGTCCCTGGAACGAATGGCTGTAACCTTAGAACAACAACTGATAGGACTCATTTGTATGTTATGTATATGGAGGCTTCCGAAAATGGGGGTATAGCAAAATCATTCCAAATGTCTTATACTCTGAATGGGAAAACCACTGGTTTGGGGTACCCATATTTCAGCAACCCCCCTTATATATATATATATACATATGGGATGCTCCAAATAAAATGCTGTAGCATACTAATGTTGTGGTAAATTCATCTTTGTGCCAAAAAGACTTAAACAACTAAGCACATGGCAGTTGTTTCCATACTCATCAAATTATCTTGGTCTAGCAACTATAGTGGGAGCAGAACTTTTGACAACAATCTCGCAAAGACTGGTTAGACCTTTTTTGTTCATATGCTCTTACTGACAAAAATGTCGTGATTTTCACGTCTTCAACAAAAAATGGGTGGTGTTGAATCTCCGAATCAACATAAACTCTTGCTGCCTACCTTCTCCCGAATCATTGGTTCCTGATTGGGGTGTCAAGCTCCCCGATGCAATTTTATCATCAGCCTGCGGCCCGAGAACAACCGTTGAAGAGGCGAGGTTCAGTGGGACATTTGATATCTATGATGCTCCTCAAACAATGGAAATCATGAGGCCAGTCACCAACCGAAATATAAATCCAACATTTCTGTGATTAGACTCCCATTTGTGTTGGCTAGCATATCATTCTTGTGGGTTAACATCCATTCTTTAAAAAGGGTGAAATCCTTCAGACAACCAATTCCTGGGATAAACAAAATGCACTCAAGAATCCTCTTTAGGCATCCCAACCCTGCAAATCGCCTTATGTAACAGTTCGTTGACAGCAGAACGTCCAAGATACTAAAGAAATGATGTCCCGAAATTCGAGTCTTGCCTGCAGGTCACTGGTCGTGGGGTGTTGAAAAGGCAATGGCCAACATCAGGATCATTCCATTCTGAACACTGAACATTTGTATATGGGCATATATATATAATATATATATATATATATGTATCTACGTATTTGTATACGTGTAAATACAGGCAGGTGTACATACAGCATAATTTATATCTAATCTTGAAATATACACACGATACAACTGCAAGGGTGAAAGTCAGTTGGGATCATCATTTTTGCAAGAGACCCAGAGAGGATGGGAAAAACAATCGAAAACACCTAGTACCCTCTGGTTATTTAACATAGCCATGGAAAATCCCCTATAAATGGAGGTTTCTAGCTGGGAAAATCATCCAAAATTAGCAATTTTCAATGGCTATGTTAAATAACCAGAGGGTAATCTGTTTGCTGATTCAGACATCTTAAAACCGTCCCAGAAAATTCATGGCCGTCTCAACCAATCATCCCAGGTATGGTTTTTCAACCCATATTTGAACCCCCCAATCCAACTTCGCAGCGAATTTTGTTCAGTCAGACATCACAACTTCTGTTCATTTCACTCCATACAGTTACCCTCTGGTAAACTAACATAACTATTGAAAATGACCATTTATAGTGGCTTTTCCCATAAAAAATGGTGATTTTCCATGACTATGTAAACGTTTACCAGAGGGTAGTGAGTCTGCACCAATTCCCCAAGCAGCTTGGACGTTCATCCAGATAGATTGACGGACCATCACCAGCTGGCTATCGACCACATGGATATTCTGTTGAAGCCTTACGTAACCTATCTGAAGATAAGTCAAAACCTACAATATTATATTTGGGAGGATGAACAAATGAACATTTATGTGCCAACTATGAAGGTGTCCACCGTGCTACTTGGCTTTCAACCGGTACTTTGTTTATTGCATCAATAGTCAATCCCTTTCCACTAGTGATGAACTTCGCACCAGGACCCCTAGATGAAAAGCCCTAGCACTAGCACCCCGGTGTTATTTATGACAGGGATTCACAACCCCATGACCCCATGCAGGTAGCATCCAACAATCCGCCCATGCCCGGTGAAAATGGGGTGTCCAACAAATCCCTTCATTTTTCATCATTTCCAAGATTAGATTGGCATGAATGGGGTGCATACCCCATTTTACCCTGTTTTGCAAATACACCATTTCGTTTAAACAATGTAAAACAAATCTGCACTGACTTGCCGTATCATCAATTTGACCATGATTTTGAAGCGTAGGCAGCCGTGAAGTCGCTGTGTTTCATTCAGATTCCTTTAACATCCGACAACATCCACTAACCAACCATGGCCGGAAAATCCCGGAACTAAGTGGGCATTTAAAATCATTTGAATGGGAACAACATCTATAAATGGTGAAATGTCCATTGCCATGTTTGATTGCCGGTGATAACATCCAAAAACGGTCTCAACGAATCCAAATAGTTTTGTTGGTTGGGTTCCCAACGAATCCAAACAGAATCACAAATGGACCGTTCG
This sequence comes from Symbiodinium sp. clade C Y103, assembly GCA_003297045.1. Classification (NCBI taxonomy): domain Eukaryota; class Dinophyceae; order Suessiales; family Symbiodiniaceae; genus Cladocopium; species Cladocopium sp. clade C. Next base: position 24,900 of record BGPT01000391.1, read on the forward strand.
AAACCAAAGAACATACACAAAACTATATTTTCCTGCCAGATTTCTACAGACAGCGGATCACATAACTGTTCAATCTTGGATTTTCGTGTGTAAAAACTTAATATTTCAGTCCATTTCCCACAATTCACACACCAGGAATGCGCGTCACTTTTGGGATGACTCGCCCCCTAATCTTTTGTCTGCGAGTCAGGTCGCTAGAATTTATCCACAAACATCGATGTTTGTTGGGAAAAACACATCTTCAACCTTCCGGTTATATCCAAGGTGCTCCATGTGTTGAATATTTACGAACATTTACTCACCAAATGGTCTGAACATCTAGAATCTATATATGTATAAGTAAATTACACCATACGTTGAACAGAAACATGTCTTCATTTTCCAAAAATTCGTGAACCACTTTAAGACTAGTGGTTCAATCCTCATTGATCAACTTCCGGTGCTTCAAGCCCGATCTATCGTTGGGAAACTCAATGAGTATAGCTCCTACCCTCTGGTGAACTAACATAGCTACTGAAAATGGTGATTTATAGTGGATTTTCCTATGAAAAATGGTGATTTTCCATAGCTATGTTAGTTCACTGGAGGGTATAGCTCCTAGGTCCTTGGCTACCCTTTTTGTTGAGGGAATATTTTAATAAAACCCATGGATTCCGAGGCGTTCCCTTCATTCACCACCGCATACAGTAAGGTGGTCCTGCCAAGATATGCTTGTTGGTTTGCCTCCATTCGAAAATTTCGATGTCTCAACCATAAACCCAACAGTTGCTGGCTGTAAAATATCCCCATTATATCTCCATGAAATCCCCTTTTGTTATATCAATCATATCCCAATTGTGGCAGGTTAAATCCCCACTGTATACACATATAGTATATATATGTAGTCATCCTGCATGGAATTTTCAGGAATAGTCGTATTTTCATTTTTTCAAATTTCCATATTCTATCTACTCCAGGATTGATATATCTATATATTATATACATATATATGATCATATATGTATATGTATACATATTCACATCATATCCCCCATTGTATCCCATAAAACCGGCGTGAAAATGCCAAGGAAAAGGCTCCACATTCGGCCTGCACCGGGCCAAGCCCAATGCCAATGGTCCTATGCCATGAGGAGTGAAGAGAACCCATGGCCCGGTCAAATGGTCAAGCAACTCATGGGTATAGCCTCTGGTAAACGTTTACACAACTATGGAAAATCACCATTTTTAATTGGAAAATCCACTCTAAATGGCCATTTTCAATAGCTACGTTGAATTACCAGAGGGTAATACCAAGTTCGTATTCATAAACCCCTCCCACCCTAGAAGGTAAGAGTCCCCCCCAATCAAAAAACTCGGGCTTGTCATACATTGAAAAAAACAACAACCAATGGGTCGAGATTTCTCTTCTCAGTGGCAACCTCCCTCCCATTGGGGTGAGATTGTGAGATTGGGCATGGGACATCCCTTCAAAACATTACATTTTCAGCAATTAAAAACAACTAAAACCCTTAAACAATGATTATAAACTGACTACCACAAAATTAGGATTTCTGAGCAGGGTGTTGTTTAATAGGGGGGTCGCACATGTTGATTAAGAGGGAGGGACCAACCCCAAGTAGTTTTGCCTTTTTTTTGAAACGTGGGTGTTGATTAATTCGGGGATGCTTATTCATCTTATTAATATGAACTTAACATTAATCAAACATGTCTAGCTGTAAAATCCGTGAAAATCCTATACAATCCGGAATGATTCACAGACCTGAATTGTTCGGCTATGTATTTTGGGATAGTTACCCCTCCATTAACCATTGTTCCAATGGGGTCGCAATGAGGTCGTTATAATTCATCCAGATATAATGGGGTTTTAATGGAAAACTCATTTTCAAATGGAGGATGTTCCATTGCAGTGTTTGATTACCAGGGTATTCATGGCAAGAACCTTCATAAGTTGGGATATGGGGTCCCTGCGGTGCAAGTAACTATGGCCATATTCACACTGGTTGGTGGTTGCAACCCATCCCAAGGACATGTTCGTCAATTTGGTTCATTGTCCCAAACAGAATGGATAATATAAATGTTTGAAACCACCAACCCAATATGTAATAATTCGATTGAATAATCTCAGGCATTCTCTAGAACATCTTGCCAAAATTCTTAATTGGATTATATTGGATGGTCCATGTTGAAACATAACTACACCTGCGTCTTTTTTTAAAGGTTTACGTTTACATTGTGTTGCGAATTAACCCAAGCTGAAGCTTTTCTCAAAGCAAATGGAAAGGCAAAACCATGTTGAATTGTGATCAAATTAGACCAGCAAGAACTGTATTGATGTGCGAAACCTTTTGACAGCAAGCAAACAGGGGACAGTAGTTGACCTTCAGGGGCGGTCCCAACAAAACTCTGATACAATCGCCATTTGCGGAACCTAAATTGGAGGTACTTAGCATAAATCAGGCCTACGTAAGGGCTATGTAACGGATCTTGTCTTTAATTAATTACCACACCCTTTTTGGACCAGGATCTTTGATTTTTTCCTCCCCGCAAAGTTCATCCACCTGACAACACGACAGCAGTGTGTCTCAACTTTTCCGCTACAGGCGGACCAAATTGCCACGGGACCGATGACAAATGCCTGAGCTACGTGTTTGGTACCCGCGGAGACAGTCGATTAATTTTCTGTGCGTGAATACACACATACAATTACTTATGTAGTATATATATATAGGCATATATATATATATAATGATATATATGTATATAGTACCATGTGTATACTCTTCTTCTATATTCAGTATGTTGATGTATATGAATCATGAAACTGTGCCATTGCACGCTTGTATTCACTGCCTTCCCCAATGATTCCCATGGGGTGAGGTCACAACTGGACAAATTCCGCGTGGGCTTCCAGGTCAGAGCCTTGTTGCCTTATCCTCCCATCCAGATGGTCAGAGCGGTGCCTTGTCAGACAGTTTAAATCATGCAACAAGAAAGTTTGCCCATCCACTGCCATCCACCCCAACACGCAAAATTTGACAGTTGTCGAGGGTCCCCCATCAAACTACTAATCCAGTTCCAGTTGGTGATGCACCAACTTCGACTAGAAAGCGCTCAACGTCACGGTGGCCATGTGCAGCTGCAAGCAACAAGGGCGTTACACCATTGTTGTCTGCTTGATCTTGGGCTGCACCAACTTCGACTAGAAAGCGCACAATGTGGAGGTGGCCAAAGCGAGCTGCAACCCACAAGGGTGTTTTACCATTGTTGTCTGCTTGATCTTTGGCTGCACCAACTTCGACTAGAAAGCGCACAATGTGGAGGTGGCCAAAGCGAGCTGCAAGCAACAAGGGCGTTGCACCATCGTTTGCTGCATGATCTTTGGCAGCACCAACTTCGACCAAGAAGCGGACAGTGGTTAGGTGATTGTTGCGAGCTGCAGCGAACATTGGTGTTTGTCCTCGAACAAACTCAGGCTCATCTGTCTTTGCTCCTGCCTCCAGTAACAGTTCCATAGACTGAACATGTCCCTGCTCTGCAGCGTGAAACAAGGGCGTCTTGCCATCTTTGTCTGCTTCATTGGGATTTCGTGGTTGTTGCAGCAGCTGTTCAAGAGCAACTAAGTTGTTTTCCTGCGATGCTGAGATGATTTTCTGTGTTTCTTCATCCTCAGGCGGATAGAATTCCAAAACCACCAACTGGATCTTAAGTGGAGCTGGATCTAGAGTCTCATCATCCTGGATCTCCCGCGAACCGTCTTCCACGAAGAGTCTTTGTTTGAACCTGGAAATGCCAACCTTAGCTGCCAAGACTTTCTTCACTGCCTTGGCTGTTTGGCCTTGCAAGTCGTCTTCAAGGACTGTGAGCGTCTCGCCCGATGTTAGGAAACACACCTCCATCGCTGCAAGACTCAAGGTGAATAAGAGAACAAACACATTGTATGTGTCTGTGAATGTGTGTATGTATATATATATATATACATATTTTAAATATAGGAAGTATTGTATATAAGATATGAAATATCATATAAGAGACAAGCCAAAACTGTAGATTTGCACAAACCTTTACATGACATACAATGACAATCAATGCTACACATTCCATGGTGCGTCTTCAACATTTCCAGTCTGGACAGTCTTTAACTGCTGCATATGCCACAGGCGTTCATTCCACATGCAACAGCATGGGCTCGGTCGGTATGGCTGGGTGATACAAGTATATACATGTATATACCGATTCAGACTTTGGGTCTGGCCAAACATGGGGCAACTTGATATGTATTGAATGATCTCTGAAGTAAGGATCAAGGGCTGGTTGGTGACTTGGGCAGGACTGGCCTAACTCGAAAATGAATATTTTCCGTGAATTCCACAAAGGTTTTGCTGAGGAAGATCTGGTTTCTTGCCTTCAAATTTCTAGGGTCCAAACATTACTGTGCAATGTCTCTCGAGTTTGCTTAAAGAAGGCAAATGTATGCAAATGTTGGTTGCCTACTGCCGCATCAACAGTTTGATTGTCAACCATTGTTTGCCTATTGAGTTTGGTACTAAACCATGACAGTTTTTACGGGCCAGCTACGAACTGTGCTGGCCCTTGACCATACTAAACCAAAGGTTTACCACATTGTGGTGCCCCCACAGTTCTAAGTTGGTTTATGACTCCATGAACTAGTTCGATGCATCTACCACAAGTCCAACAGTTATTGGAGTTTTCTAAACCAATAACTAGCTATCTTGGGGGTACCACCTTGTAGGGATGGAAGCAAAGAACACGAATGGTGAATAATAGCTAATAATCCATCATAGTCTGTAAATCACACCGACTAGCCGCCCAAATTTAAGGGGTTGTTTGCTGTCCAAAAGAACAGGCACTCAGCTACATATCGTAGCAGGCCTAGGAGCATGATATGAGATATCCGCATGAAGAGAATCCAGAGACTTTGTTTTTAAATGTTTTTAATATATGTGTATATATCATATATATAATATATATGTATACTGTATACAATTTTATATTTCTCCCCTAACCAACACGGGGAAACGCGATTTCCAGCCTCATACCTAGAAACGTCTTCTCAATCTGGACCCATCCCCAAAACTGGACCAATCAGAAAGAGGATAACCAGGACGGGGACCCTGTAAGAATTGGGATGTGCTAATTATCACTGGATTGGTTTGAGGGAAAATTTACAGGAAACCCCTATTTGATGGGAAATTCCATGGTTTCCTGTAAATTTTCCCTAAAACCAATCCATTGAAATTAGTCATCAAATGATACCACACGCAATAAACTCAAATGTTTTGTTTCTTCCAGTAATGAACTTGCAGGTCAATCCCTGGGTTCAAATCAATTGCTGCTGCAAAAAGGAATCGTTTTAAGATGCAGCCACTCTGGCGAAAAGTATTTCAGATTGTCGAAGCGACCTGGAAAAGGGAAACCAAATTAGCCTGTTCTGAAACAACTACGTAGCAGGTTGGATGATGTTAGCATCTGTTAGCTATCACCCCATCTTCCCCCACATTCAACCGAATGAATGCCTGAAATCACCAAAACACATGTCAAGTAAGCAGTGCCAAAAACTTATAGGAAATTCCCAAAGTTGTAGTGGTTGGTTTTGGACGGATTTCCATGTCATAGTGGTAATCCCCAATATGTTTAGTAGTATAATCTGAATATCCCGCAAATCATCAACCAAGCAAGATGTTTGAAACCCTCCAACAATGTTCTCAAGCAGCAGGGTCCTCTGAAGATAAGGCCGTGGCCAGGTTGCAAGGCATGACTCGGAAACCCAAGGGATGGCTTCGTCTTTTTCTGGCATTGGTGACAATCTGGATGACTGTTAGTCCAGGCCAATTTCTACGATCTTTTTCCTTGCATTCGGTTGCTGGTGCTGGTTGTCCTGGTACATTCAGCAATGATGTGGAACATGTGTACGTGAAATATGGATCTTTACACATTTATCTGAACTCAGCTGCACACTTGGTCCACATTATGATAGCTTGGGTCAATAAGGCGGGCTCCAAAATGTATGCTTCATTATCTTAATACTAAAACATGACCAACATGATCCTAACAAATCTTGTTCTCCGACCCATACCCTGACAAACCAAAAATAAACTGAGTGCGCTTCTGACGATTTTTCCAAAGACCATGCACAACATCTGATCCGTATGGCGAGCGATTGGGAGAGTTTCACCAGTAACACGATACCTCAAAATCTCCAAAATGATGATTTCATCCAGAAAGTCACGATGAAACATAGAAGTTTGGAGATGTTTGGAGTACCCTATGTCAAAGCAAACCAAGTCTTGCTTTTTTCAGGAGAAAGTGTGACTTTGACCAGCGACAAATGACATGCTTGCTGCAACAAATCAGGGGTCTGAGTTTCACCATGTCAAAGACTTTTTCTCCGGCCAAGTGTGTTGTCTTTTGGAAAACAATGTAGCGATCATTTAGCAGTGCCAGTGCCCACAGCCTTCTGTCATCACTTTCTACATCTACTGGATTCCTCACTTGGACATCTTGGACTATGACATGATCATCCGCATTAATCCAGCTATTGCAACATGTTATACCCCTACTCTTGAGCATCAACCAGCCACCATTTCCAGGTTCATTCACAACTAGCATGGTTTTTGCTTCGTTCCGATCAACCCACAAGGCTTCCTGAGCATTGCACAATATAACAACATATCAAAAATAAAAACTAAGTCCACAATGCCAGCTGTCTGACCCACAAGTAGCAACCTTTTTGGAATACCACGCTGCAGAAAAACGCCGCGATTTGATGGATGTTTGAGTGAGACACCTTTTCTCGAGTCAAAAACCAAACTGGATATGCCACTGACAGGAATTATATTCAATCATCTGGGTAAATTATGATATGTTGTAAATTGCCTATATCTAAACCATCGTTCCAGTGAGGGATAGGATAACAGTGAAGTCGCTACCGTTATTACCCAGACAAATGAGGCTTGGAAGATACTCTCCCCAGCGGTCATATTCATGATTGGAGGTCTCATCATGGCATGAAGAATCATCCAAATACAATCAGGAGTCAGAAAAAATCGGAAAATAAACACAAAAAAACACAAACCTGTTGGTCACCAAAGTACATTGGTATATCTTACTAATATAATCATAACCTTAAGCATAAATTTGTCACCTCTCCCAATTCATGTTGGTAAAAATCCAACAACACTTTGGAGGAGACCCACCTGGTGTGGATGGTTGATGCCCTGCTAAATGATTCAATTCATCTGAAAAACAAGCCATGTTTTGGAGAATGCCCATTACTGTAAGGTCGTTGTTGTTGGGTTCTTAAAACTCGCCCAGATTCATGATGAATGTCATCAACAGGACTCCACTGAAATAAGCGACGAGGTCGTGCAAGCCCCAGCCACCCGAAACGCGCCGGAGTCATCTGCGCCGTATCCCTGAACTGCGGACTGTCTGGCTTAACTTCCTAAGATTTCCTGCTGGTCTCAAACAGTAAAATGGATGGCATTATGTACTTCGGATGTTGCCATGGAACATCGTACCTCCCAACAACAATGGCTGCTGGCTTCCATCCATTCTGCAAACATAGAGACGTCAGTCGGAATCATCATCCCTAATAGGATGAGACATAAGCTGAACATCGGGGTTTCAAAGATGATTTTCCTTGGCTGTTGGGGATAGCTTCCATCGGGCATTTCCGTGACTTCAATTGCTCCAATCTCACTGACTTGGCGCATGCCATGACTTGATGAAACTTTTGGACATGGAGAGCATACGCATTCCACAGAAACCAAGTGTTTGAACATCCCTTTGAGGGACACAAAATCATCTATTCGGTACACTGAAATCATAGCCTCATCTTCTTTCACGTGTTGAATGAGGTTTACCCTCCAGTAGTCAAGCATGGTAAGAACGACTAAAAAACATCTAATCTGTTGTGTATATGGATGGCTTTACAGGTATCTTTTGATTGCCAGGTCTGCCAAATAAGATGAACATCACAGGATATGCATCTCATGGATCGATTCAGTGATGCTGATATGCATTTATAACATGTTATAACCTATAGGAAGAATTCCATCCATTGAACTTAAAATATGAATCAGAGGGTCTCTCATATTGATGTATATCCATTGACAAAGTATATAGATCTAATCATAACATGCCCACAAGATGGAAAAGTGCTTTCCAGATGGTGTAAATCAATCCCACATACCGTCCGCATATTTCATCAAGTTTCCAACTTTGCTATCTTATTGAGGGGTGGTATAAGTGGTATGCATCCGGCAGTTGATCCTCTGCTGTTCGTCCCGACATCTTTAGGCGCAACAAACCTCCCGACACGCTGCGGGCGACTGAAAGGGCTACCGTCGGTCGCCCCAACGGCGTGAAACGCGGCACGCAGCTGGCAGGGCAGGGTGTCTTGAGCTTTTTTGAATGATTCATCCTGGGTCAAATTTTGGGATTATCCACCAGAACTCTTGGGAATTTTCCACCAGAAATCTTGGGATTAGATGGAAGGTGGTGCCACCCATTCATCGCTAAGTTGCTTGTCGTGAGTCCAATAATTTGTGGCGTTTGTGCCCTAGATACATCGAAGCAGTTTTGACACTTGGATGACAATGACACTTGGATTCTGATAATATCTGATAATATCCTGATTTCAAAGCGGGAGTTAGATCGGTTTGTGGGGTGACATGGCCCAGCAACAAGTGCTTGCCAACGAGATCTGCAGTGGGTCAAAGTGCTTTTTGCCCTACAAGGAGCTGCCCGCAGATATGTTTGTTGGATTATATTCCCACTAAGTAAGTATGGATATCTGCCATAAACCCAACGGTGAAATTGGAGTTCGTTCCGTTGACCAATTTTGCGATTCCGAACTGGGGCACCATCTTGTACCTGTCTCTTGGTCAGGGTTTATGATATATGACCAAGTATAGACAGAAATGAAATTGTATGTGGTGCTTAGATTGGATTTCCAAGAAATATCATACAATCATATACCCTCTGGTAAACTAACATAGCTATTGAAAATGGCCAGTTCTAGTTGATTTTCCCATTAAAAATGGTGATTTTCCATAGTAAACTGTTAGTTTACCAGAGGGTACAAACCATTATCGATACTTTTGATCCGTATTCATCCTGAAATTCTGGACATGATGTTCGAAACATCACTGAACTGCAGGAAGGAAAATGGTGTGTTTTTATACACAACTCACCCATGTGAACTACCCCCAAACCGCCCAAACCTATAGGATTTCACTCTAAATCCGATTCACCGATAGGATCTCCAGATTGTGGTCATGTAATGAGCCACAACTTGAAGGACTTATGGGGTACTAATCGACTAGTAACTACTTATACGCACTACTGGGATGTTCGTCCCAAACGATGCGAGCGACCCCATTCCCATGGTGTATTTCCCATCTTCGAATGGTTCATACCCCTCAGAACCAGGAAGCAACAGACTCAATCCATTCAGTTATTTCTCGAGTTTTAGCTGACATTTTGCTGATTGACCAACCTCTCTCCTTGGATTACTACATTGAAGACAACTGCACCTTCCGACTTCACCCAGCAATCTGTTGAAGTCTGCCGCCACGTAGTGAAGGGACGCGTGGCTTTCTGCACTTTCGTGCAGCGTCGCGTCATTAGATAATGACAGCTGTGATGAAACTGCGTTTACTGCTGGATTTTCCACAATTTCATGCTTGTGCCAAGATTTAAACATGGTATGTGATATTGTAGTCATCCATCCCATATGGGGAATCCGTGCAATGGGTATATTGAACCCTATCAAAGGGTTGGTGATCATCTCCAATACAGGAGAAACCACCTATGTTGGGATCCGTTGGACGGCAGCCTGTTTAGACATGATTCTCCTGCAACAATGACCTTTTTGAAATTGCCATTGGCCAAAGGCAAAGGTGTAAAAAGCGGTCTTTTGTTTGAGGATGTTTGAGGGGAACTTTACCCCAAAACCCACGGTATCCAATAGTTTCCTGGAAAAAAAAACAGCATTGTTGGATGACTTTGGCGGCGACTCATTGTAGGAAACCACCAGTCGGAGAGGTCTAAAAGGCCACTTTTTTGATGCCCAGAAGTCTGCATACCAAGTTGCCATATCCAACAGTGCAATGATGTGCCCCATGCTGCAGTTGGGGTTATTGATGGGCACAACAGTGGTAATAATCTCTATAAATATGGTGAAACGTAATCCACAAAAATATGTGGAACTGCACTGCACCCCCGTTTGCAAAGATCTGAAAACAACAAAAACCAAAAACAAATCTGTGATGTGGTTGGGGAAACTTTTGGTTTTTTAGTGTTTTTCTTAATTTGAAAACGCTGCGTGTTTCTTTCACATCACCCCGCCAGGTATGCTACGATGTAACCCGACATGACATATCACCTCTATGCACGGCGCCGGTGCCCGATGTTTTTCCCGTGCATCAGTTTGTCGTAACCATGATTTTGAATGATTTCTATGTTTATCCACTCAATTTATCCACTCCATTGGGACGCAAAATCAAATCATTTCCTTAAACAAGTGTTGTTCCCAACTCGAAAAAATGTGTGTTGATCCCTATCAATCATCGATGTGTGATCTTTATCAACCATCGATGCATTCAAAAAAATATGCGCATATTCCTTCGTGATGGCGTACCAAAAGGTTCATGTATTCTAAAAAATAGTAAACAAATCAAAAAATATTGTGCATAAGTACCCCGCGCATGGAATCCAACCAACGCCTGTACTGAATGTTGCGAATCACAACCTTCCGCGATGTTGGGCGTCTGGGTTCCAGCTATAAATGCAAAAAACAAAAACAATGATATACGTGTTCTACTGATCCGTGCCATATGTTGGTACTTTAGTGTTGTAGATTGTTGTAGTGGTGTTTGTTCGTTTGAACACAAACCGACCAAAACTTTGAAAGCACCACTCAGCTGCGCAATCAAAAGACACTTTTTTGCTGATGTGTTGAAAAATATCCAAACAACTTGTGTTTGGACTCAAACAGTTCTAACAAAGTAAATTCAACATAAAATTGTTGCTTGGTTTTGCGCATTCACGTGTTGATCTGGCAAAGGATTGTTGGGTTGGTGTCCATTGTTATCATCACCGCTGTCATCGGTAGCCGTGCGAAGGAAGCTTCTTCACAGACCTGACCCGGGAAGGGCGCAAGGGAGGGCCATTGGAACTGTCACATGATCCAAAACCGATCAAACTTGACTGTCTCTACAGGCCCAAAAGCCAGACATAAACAAAAACTATGGAGAACTATGGTAAAATATGTTTATTGCCGACTTATTCACTGCTGGGATGGAGCCAAAAAGGACGCTTAAAACATGTTTAAATCGCAGGAGTTGGGCCAAAACATCCCTCAAAGATGCCCTTTCCCAAATGACCACGCTTTTGGGGCGGCGGCTGGTGGATTTTTGTCCAATCCCGTTGCAAATCTATGTATATATATATATACATGGGTTTGCAAAATTGTGTATTTAAATATGGACATACAATGACATACATATGTAATTATTTAGAAAGTCAGTCTATGAATTTTGAAAGATACAAAGATATCTACGCGTATATATATATATACATATATATATATACAGCGATGTGTTTTTTTTCCTTTTTCACAAGTGTTCACCTATCTATGGGTGCATACGCGTGTGCTCAAAAAAATAAACACATTGCTTTGCTTCGAGTGACCCCGCTATGGCATATATAGATATATACTGAAAAACTTTGGAGCATTGTATCAACATATGCCGTCATGAGGAATCTATCTGGCATTCTACTTGGCATTCTATCTGGCATTCTATCTGGCATCTCGTTTGGCATTAGGGCTGACGTATATTCTGACATTCTACCTGAAGTCCGGCAGTGCCCACTGCGATCTGTTGCTGGCAGATGAAGTCCGGCAGTGCCCACTGCGATATGGAGCTGGCGGCTGAAGTCCGGCAGTGCCCGCTGCGATCTGTTGCTGGCAGATGAAGACCGGCAGTGCCCACTGCGATCTGGAGCTGGCACAGGCAAGTGGGGAATAAAGATGTCTCTAGAGATTATATATATATACTTGCATAAACATGTATATTCCAGCTTGGCTTCACCTTGGTTTATTAATATCCCTATGATTCCAGTTAAAACCCTATGATTTTCGCTTGCTCTGGTTGTCCTCATGGCCTTTCCAGGTGTGGCCGCACTGTTTTTACTTGGCCTTTGGTGAACATCACAATAGCTGGGAAATTATGGCTGTTCATACACTAATTCTCATTTTGATCCATCCCAACTTAGATGATCATCCAGCAGAAACTGCTCCGGTATGGGGTCAAGATTGGGAAACTTTCCGAATGCAAATAGATGGCTGAACAATGACCCCTTGGCAAATGCAAAACCAGTAGCTTTGGACAGTGAACAATGACCAACATGCATGATTTCCTGGCTTTGAAATTCTGGTCTCTACTGTTCCACTACATGGTTTGTACAACCAGAGTAGTAGAGATATATCCCAACTTGCGGAGCGTATAAAAACTTTTTTCCATAGCGATGTCCATTCATAACCCCTGGCCTGCACCCCCCAGTACCTATGAGGCTGGAAAATCATATTCAAACCATAAACTGTATAGGCATATGTTATCATATGTTTTAAATATATATATATATATATATGTAGATATATATATGGTGCAGCGTCGGACGGCACCCCCCCCCCTGGGTGAGGGGGAGGGGTCGCCCCCCCCCCCCTGTGGATGGTCCTTCCCCCCCCCCCCTGTGGATGTGGACGGTCTTTCTGCCCCCCTGTGGTGTGGTGGGGGGGTATGTTGTCTCTATGATAAATCATGTATGTATGCTATATATGTTGTATATATATATATGTATGTGAAAACTGAGATATATACATATATATATAACACATATGATGTGTATGATATATACATATGATATGTATGACATATATATACATATATATATATATGATATATCATGACATATATATATATGTATTATACATACATACATGTATGGTCTATAAATAAATGATCTCGTGATATATTGGATATNTATATATGATATATCATGACATATATATATATGTATTATACATACATACATGTATGGTCTATAAATAAATGATCTCGTGATATATTGGATATAGATATAGATATATATATATATATATATGTATATATATGTGATATACAGTATAATATACGTTGGGCGGGGAGGGTTGGTGGTACATATGGAGTATACAGATCGTCTTTAGGTAGTATATGGATAGTTCAAAGGTACGATATATAAGCA
>BGPT01000391.1:38224-77025 GCA_003297045.1 Symbiodinium sp. clade C Y103
TATACAGATCGTCTTTAGGTAGTATATGGATAGTTCAAAGGTACGATATATAAGCATGTGTAGTATATCAATGGGAGGTAGATACGTAGCATATATATACATATATATATATATATCTGGTTTTCTGCAGTACGTAGGTACTTTGAGGGAATGTATGTACTATGTAGGTCGTCCACAAGGTAGCATATACCTAGTAAANAATACGGAGTATATATCAGGCTGGACCTCAGACATGTTGCAAATAGCTTGCCACATAGAACGGGTGGGGATGCTACCAAGCTGTGGCCGGCAACCTGGGGGGGGGGGGCCAGCAACACGGGACACGGAAGCATATATATAGATATATATATATATATGTAGATATATATATATATAGATATATATATATAAGTATCTGTGTGTGCCTAAGTATATATATATATATGTATTTGTATATATGTATATTCCAACTTGCTCCCCAAATCTGCAGATTTTCTCATGCCATTTACCAAACCTCAAATGATGTTTCAGCACCTGCAATGCCCCCATATCCGATGATGAGATTTATGGGGGGTGTCCATACATGTGGTACCTGAATAGCTGGATGGTATTTGAAGGGTACCTCATGACTTGGGAAACCTCCGTATATGTAAAATGTTTTTGTCAATTGTGTCTAATTTTGGTGGAAAAGGTCAAATGATCAGAAAACAATTTCAATATATCCGAATCATTGCCTGAAGAAAAAACACATATATGTATATAATTGTATATATATATGTATACATATACTCTATCTGAAGTGGTGGAGATCATGGCGACGCTTTGTGCAAGGAAAAAAAAAGGTGATAAAAACTATAAACAGCTTAGTGTTCTACAACCATCTGGGGCAGATCATATGCAGTTGAGGACTCATAGTGGGTGTTTCACAGAAGTGGGGTACGCATTTTCATCTAGAATTTCCCCTTGAAAACTAAGAATTGAACTGTGCCATGATTTTCACCCCGACGGAAGCGCGAGCCCAAAGCCAAGCCAAATGTGTCGCAGTTTCTTTCTTTTTGCAACTTGTGTACCATCCGGTAATCAAATGGGTATGGCTCAAAATTATTAACCCTATAATTGGTTGGTTGATGTTAATTTACCATTAAAAAAACATTTTTGGTGCCATAATTCTGGGCCATAACCAAATGTGGTTTGCTGGAAAATCACTCATTCACAGATGATTTTCCCATAAAAGCTTCCAGTTTTGATGGGGATTAGGTATGTCCCGAACTCACAAAGACTACGAAATGGTTGCCAGAGATGATTTTCCCTCAAACCAATCCATTGATAGACCCTAAAGTCCAAGTACTGATTCATTGAAATGGATTGAAATGGATTACTGACAATTACTACTGACTAATTTGGATCAAAATTTACTTTTTCCTGAAAACTCATGCGAAGAGTCTTTCCCAAAGAACAGCTACCAAATTCATCTGCATAACACCTCCTACTTTCTTTACATCCCACACATCATCTAGATCAACTTCATCTACATCACATCTCATACAAATCATGTACATCGTCTACATCACCTACATCAGTGTCATTATACACCAAAATTAATCATCAACACCATATTTCACCTACTTCATCAACATCATTCATGACATGACATCTCCTACTTTCTTTACATCCCACACATCATCTACATCAACTTCATCTACAGCACAAAAACCTGATACAAATCATGTACATCATCTACATCAACTACATCAAAGTCATTGTACACAATTAAATTCATCAACATCATATCATCTAAGTCATCACATACATCATGTTACACAGGAGTTGTTGTTACACAGGAGTTGTTACATAGGAGTTTTTACGCAGGAGTTCAGACCCAGGAGTCATTACGCAGGAGTTAAGACTCAGGAGGTCAACTCCTATCAAAAACTCCTGTCTCTCAGTCAAATGTCTTTTTTTAATTCTCTCTTAAAGCGGCGGGGCAGCCAAATGCCGGATTGCGAAACACAACCCTTCCCCACTTTGTCCGTGTCAGACGCACGCGAAAACATGCGAAAACCGAATCCGAAGTGGTCTTTTGCAACCTTTATCGCACTTTGCGACCCTCAGCGCGGATCGTGTGTGTCGGACGCACAAACGTGTGGTGAAATGCGAATTTCGAGTGGGTGCGACCCTCTGCGGGGATCGTGCGCGTCAGACGGAACGTGTTGTGAAATGCGAATTTTCGGTGGCTTGCCGCGCCCCTTTCGCACGAACTGAAAAGGTCGAAGTGCAAAACTGAGGTAAAAATGCGGTTTTGACATCTTAGATGCAACCCTTTCGCACAAAGTGAGGGTTAAGCTTTTATAATTTTAAAATTTACTAAAGCAAAATTGCAATTTTTAGATGTCAGAAAGGTATTCTGTGGAAAAGTCTGTGTGTGTGTGTGTAAAAACTTTCTGTGTGTAAATGCGTATGTGTAAACGCCGTTCTGTGTAAAAGCGTTTGTGTGTAGCATTGTCTGTGTGTAACAACTATTTTGTGTAAAAGCTGCTCTGTGTAAAAGCTGGCCTTTGTCAAAGCTTCTCTGTGTAAAGACTTCTCTGTGCTGTGTCAGCCTATCCCTTCTGTGTGTAAAAGCTGCTCCTGCTCTGTGTCAAAGCTGCCCGGCCTAAAGCTGGTCTGCGTCAAAGCTAGTCTGGGTAAAAGCTTCTCTGTGTAAAAGCTTCTCTGTGTAAAAGCTTCTGTGTCTGTGTGTAAAAGCTTCTCTGTGTAAGCGCGTCTCTTCTCTGTGTAAAAGCTGCTCTGTGTAAAAGCATCTTCATGTAAAAGCGTTTGCGTGTAAAAGGTTTTCTGTGAAAAGTTTCCCTGTGTAAAAGCTTGCAAGAGCTTCTTGGTGTAAAATCTGCTCTGTGCAAAATCACTGCGAAAGCTTTCTGTGTATATAAAGACGTCTCTTTGTGAATGTTTTCGTGTGTAATCTCTGTTCTGTGCAAAAGCTTCTCCATGTAAAGACTCCTCTGTTTCAACACACTTCTGTGTGTAAAAGCTTCTCTGTGTAACAGTTTTCTGTGTGTCAAAGTCTCCGTGTCAACGCTTCACTTCTGAGTGTGAAAGCTGCTCTGTGTGAAAGCTGTTCCGTTCAAAGACATTGTTCTGTGTAAACTCTTCTCTGTGTAAAAACTCCTGTGCGCAAAAGCTGCCCTGTGTAAAGGCTTGTTGTGTGTAAAAGCTTCTCTGTGATTTTTTTTCTGAGTGTAAAAGTCTTGTGTCTCTGTGTAAAAGCTGTTCCGTGTCAAAGCTTCTATGTTTAGAAGCTTCTGTGTGTAAAAGCGTGTAAAAGCGTCTGTGTGTAACAGTGTCTGTGTGTAACAACTACTGTGTGTAAAAGCTGCTCTGTGTAGTGTTTCTGTGTCAACGCTTCACGTAATTGCTTGTGTGTGTGTAAGAGTTTTTCTGTGTAAGCCTGTCTAAACGACCGCAAAAAAGTGTGTGCCAAAGAGTCTCCAAGAGCACAAAGACGTGCACACTGTCGTATTGCGTCGTGTGGAAGAACGTAAAGGTTTGGTTGTGTAGAAGCTTTGTGATAAGCATTTGTGCGTCAAAAAGCTCCCCTTGTCAAGGCTTGCCTCTTTAAAAGTTGCTTCGTGTCAAAAAGGCTGTGTGGCCCGAAGGGAAAGAAAGGGAGACCCTTCCAGTCATGGTCTTCTTCGCTGCAATTAAAGCTTGTTTTGAAAATCTCCGATTTTGGTCTTGCTAAATATTGTTGCATTGTGTTCCTTGTCGGCTCAAGCCACAGCTGAGTTTGCGGTTTCAAAGTGAGGTTCAATCTTATATAGCATCGCCCCTTGTAAGTCTCTCTTGTTGCAGTAGCACAGAAAAGGACGTAGGATGTGGCACACATGGATACACGATCACAGTAATAGGACGCAGCAGTTTTTTTTCTTCAACAGGCAACCAGGATACACACGTTGGTTGTGACCGTGAGTTGTGTCATACAACCAACTGTGTAACATTGGTTGGCGTCTGTTAATCCGAACAAATGGTTCGACTGGTTGGAGGCCCTCGGAGGCATTTTCCGAAGCGATGGTCCTGCAGTGGCACAAGCGCAGCTATCAAACATGAGGACTGATGATCTTCAAAGCTTGCGTGGTGCTGCTGGTATCCCAATCAAGCAGCATGGTGCTGGCAAGTGGAAAACTTACAAGGACGTGGTGCAAGATCTCATGCGAAACTTGGGTTGTTACTGCGAGGCGGGAAGTGTTCGGTGTGCTGTAGTGTGAAAAAGGTTTTGCTTGTTTTGGTTGTGTTGAGTGTTCGACTTGGCAGGCCGGGTCTTCTCGGGAAGGTGCCATCTTTGACATTTGAGGCGCACAAGTGGTTAGATGAACAGCTTGAGGAAAAGGGGCGAGATGGGCTACAGGCTCTTTGCCAAGCAGCGAAGTTGACAAGGGGCAAGTCTGCCAGAAAGGCGGATGATCTGCGAGCGCTGTTAGAGGCAGGTCCGCATGTACACGGTGAAGACTGGTTGCGGAAGAAGCTGGACAAGAAAGATCAACATTGGTTAGGGATCTTTGCCGCGAAGTTCATCTCCCGAGAAAAGAGGGATCAAAGTATCTTGCGAGGGAGAAGCTGGTCGAGCAACTGGTGAAGTCATCGGCCCCATGTGCCGCATGGTTTTGCATGGATCATTTTTTGGTTTATATATATAGTGCATGCGTTGATACAGCACGGTTGTCGCGTGGGTTGGTGCATGCAGTTCCCTTAAAGCTTTTTCATCGAACATGTTGTCGACGGTTTGCGCACGTTAAAGAAATTGCTTTAGGAGGAGTTTTTAGCATCCACTTGCAAGTCATCCCGTTGGGCATATCGTGGTTCAATTTTTGGCGGCCTGCTTCGGTTTGAAGCGGAGCAAGCACAACTCCTGATACTCCTGAAACAGTCTTCTGACACAGTCGACTGCGCGACGGAAGTTTGTTCGCAGCGCAAGTCTTGTGCCTTGGAAAAAGCATTGCGATGACATTTCAGTGTGTAGCTGCGACTTGCGCAATTCACATTGTCCCATGGTTTGTTTTGCAGCACGTAGCAACAACATCTGTTTTGCTGTCTCCTTTCTGCGACCTGCCAGGCTCAAGACGCATGGTTGTGGCAAAGCATGCCGCAAACCATTGCTGGTGAGCAGTGGTTTGTAGTTACTTCATGGTAGCTTCGCTGTTTCACTTGAACATTGCATTCGGCCAACTCGTGCTTGCAAAGGACACTGCGGCGAGGACACCTGCACATGGAGTTGCGATGTCCTTATCTCATGCTTGCAGCAACGCCGCGGAAGCGACAATTTGACATGGAGTTGGGTGAAATGAGCCAATGATGTGAATCCTGTCTTGCAGCTAAGCTGCGACCTGCCAATGGAAAAAACATCCTTTGGTAACTGCTGACGAGCTTTTGTGCTCACCATTCCTTAGCGTCGTAGCAGTCACCTGCCATGACGGCGTGATCGCTTGCAGATGCGCAAGAGCTAGAATAACTCAAGTCTCATTCACTATACACGTTCAATCATCACTTTTTATCACAACATTTATCATTCATTCTCATTCATCGTCATTCATCATCGTCAATCATCATACGACGTCTTGCTATCTTCTCCGTCCCTACTCTTTTCGTCTCCTCCCTCCTGCTTTCCTTTCGGGCCACACCGTCGTCTAGTTATGGGTGAATCAATGGTCAAGATCCATGTCCTGTAGGATAGATGAACCAAATGGCTCCTGCAATATATTTGTCTAGGTGATGAGGTTCATAATATCCCCATGTTTAGCAAAACACTGGGTTGTACTAAAGGGCCCTTTTTGAGGCAAACCCGATAATGATGCACCATCCCCAAATGGTACGTTTTTGGCATCTAAGGTTTCCCTACATGTCTTGTACGGGATTTATGGGGTATGGTCAGCCCACCATCAATACCATGTGTTGCCCACTAGTTATATTTGTTGGTTTACAAGCCGATTTTCCCTGCTTCAATATATCTACCATAAGTCCTAGTTATTGGAATGATGTTTGCCAAAAAGATGGCTATGTGAACTCCAATAAAAAATAATCATCCACTTTCGTGTCTTTTATGCTACAATAACCAATGTAACTTGACCATGCCACATGCGCTACATGTGCCATGGCCAAAACATGGTGTGTAATATATATATATTATACACTGACATATATACGGTTCATGGTCATCCATCCCATAGTAGAAATCTTTATTTATATCAATCCCTACTAACGGATTGATGACCATCCCCAATGTGGGTATACACTTCCGACTATGACACATACAAGTATGGGATGGATCACAACAATGCACTAACCTCAAGTAAGGATATGTTGTGATAGTTACTCCCTATAGGATAAAATCAACAGAGTAATATTGTACTAACATATATATATATATATAATGTCATATATATATATATATACATATATATATATATATATGTCATTGTATATCCCATTATATATCCACATTTGGTTGTATATCCCATTTACATCCAGAATCTTCCATGAAATATCATGAAATTGTTTGCATGATCCATATTTATCACTAAAAAAAGGGCACTGTGAAATACGGCAAAGCTCCCGCGCACGTCACGTGGAACGAACTCAGAACCGCCCACCTCTGCAAAGGAGACCGATCTAGTGACCTGCGGTGCTGAGGCTGGATTCTCCACAACAAGGTGAGCCCCCCCCAGTTATGTTTGTTGCTTTGTCGGGGTTTCCTAAAATGGGGGTACCCAAAAATGGATGGTTTATAATGGAAAATCCTTTTAAAATGGATGATTTGGGGGTACCCCTATTTTAGGAAACCTCAACCCAATTGTGTTCACCAAGTGTTCAAGCCAAATTATATAGATATCTTAGGGGCCTCGCCTTGCATGTCAACATTTACTGGAGGGTAAGTGGTGGTATGTGGTGATCATAAGGGAGGGCTGGTACACACCGGGAATAGTGTTTGTGGGAAAGCCAATAACAAACCTACCATGTGGGGATGGTTGACATCACCCATTCATGGTGATTTTGGGGATGGTTTCTTTTTGGTTTACCACATTAATATTTGTAGGTGAGGTGAACTAATCCACTTGGAAACTGGTACTAGTTAATAACGCAGGTACTGTATATCCCCCATAATCCCACCATTCTAATCTTGAGTACCCCCGATATGGGCCCCAAAGATACTTTGAGTCAGTAATAAATACAGGGGTATTAAACATATTATATACTGTAGGCGGAAGAGATTATAGGCGGATCCCAAGATGGTGAAAATTGGAGATCCGTCGGATGATTTTGAGAGGCTTGCTGGGGATTCACCCAAAACGCATGGGAACAAGAGAAACAATACACTACAGGACTTTAAACCAACCATGGGACAAATTGCTGTAGTTCACAAACCCAAAAAAAACGAATAGGGTTTTTCTGAAAATGGTGTATACCCTAAATCCACTAGTTTCCAAAACCAAGGAAACCAAATAACCCCTGGTAACCATCATATGCGATCCCGTTGCTGTGAAGTCAGGTGGGCAGTTGGAATTGTCTTTGTGGGTTTCACCAATGCGATTCATGGAACGCTATTTTTGTACCGCCCAGTCGGATGATTCAACAGTGCGGCAATGTGAAAAATACCTGCAACGTCATTCCATTCAACTGGCCCCTGAATAGGGATTCCCATGATGGATGATTATACTTTCTAATCTATTGGGTACCAATGATACAGATCGGACTCGCCCATTGTTTTTGTTTTTAGGAGGAACATCATCTAGAAGTGTAAATCTAGAAGTGGAGATCTGGACTGTGAACAATATATCCATCATCTCTATACTCTTCTATACTACCATACACATATGATCATATATATATATATATATAGTGGATACATATAGAATGATATATACATATTTTCTTTCATACTATGTATATGCTTATATGCAAATATACATCTGAAACCATGTTCCATCGAAACTGTTGAATTTCTTCCAATTTTCGGAAGATGATCCATGGCCTCCGGGGCTCGGGCTCCTGGTGTGGTGGAGCTTGCAGCCGTGGGGCTCCCAGGTTTTGCGTCTTGAATCAACCCTCAATGGATTGGTTAATGGGACAATTTTAACCGGAAACCCCTGTATTTCATAGGAAAAACCATGCTTTCCTGTAGATTTTCCCTTCAACCAATCCAGTGAAACCCATGGTTTTTTTCGAAAAAAAACAATCATTGAAACATCTTGAAACCAAAGATATCCATGGTATTTTCTCAAGCCATAGCCTAATTCAGATGGGAGAAACTCCATAAATGGGGATCCCCAATAGCTGGATGGTTTATTTCATGGAAAATCCCATTTACCCTCTGGTTATGACTAACATAGCCATGGAATAGCTGGCTAATTTTGGATGATTTTTCCAGCTAGAAACCTCCATTTATAGTGGATTTTCCATGGCTATGTTAAATAACCAGATGGTAAACTAACAGTTTGCTATTGAAGCCATGGCCATTTATAGTGGATTTTCCCATTAAACATGGTGATTTTCCATAGTTATGTAAACGTTTACCAGAGGATATAGAGATGGTAGATGATTTGAAAACCACCATATTCCATTCGGGTGTCTACCACCTCTTTGGATCCTGGAAATCGATGAATCACTGGATTGGTTGAAGGGAAAATGTTAACCGGAAACCATAGGAAACCTCTATATTTCATGGGAATCACCATGGTTTCCGGTGAAGATGTTCCCTTTAACCAATCCAATGTAGGAAATATGTATGGATACCAACTATGGATACCAACGCATCGAAAACTTAGGTTTATATCCCCAAAAAGAGCTTTGGCAGCTATGACCATTTAGTTCGTTGATTTATCAAATATCATCATGTTCCATAGTTATACCATGGAGGTGTCCGCAAACATGGTTGATACCCCAAATCATCCATTTCTAATTTGAACTATCCATTATAAACCATCCAGCTTTTGGGGAACAGTCCACATTCAATATCATCTTGAATTTTCTTCCCAAATGGTGGATTTTCCATTATGAAAATAAAACATCACCTTTAACAAACCCAGGAATATGCCACTTACACATGGAATATCTCCTCTCACATCAAACTATATAGATCTATAGTAGTATCATGGGTAAATCATCATACTTCACCAACCTGATCCTGGGTAAATCATCAGAATTCACAAATCTGAAACAAGACCATAATATTGGGACAATTCTCCTTACTGACCATCATTCCAGTGAGGTCGCCATATCTATATATATACATATATATATATATGTATATATACATATATATATATAAACATATATATATATACACATATATATATATATATATATAAATACATGTGGATACATATGTGTATAATTTTGTATATATAGTTTGTTTGCATATTGGTTATGTAAGGGATATATAAGGAATATATAAGGGATATATAAGAGTTGTAGGAGGGTGATAAACCACTTGCAAAGCGCGCTGGTCCCTTGCCTTCAAAACCTTGCAGTATTCCTTGAGATCATGATATCTTATTTCCAAACCAGGTCTTTCAACTTGGAATTGTTTCTCCAGAAGAAGCACACACATTTTCATATATAGGTGTGTCATGGTGTGTCTGAAAATTTGGGATACCTGCAAAACGATTGCTTTAATGAACAACGTCAGCATTGGGGTACATACCTTATGGTACCATATTTTCAGACAAACTTCTGTCCTGTCCCAGATGTTCCATGTATGCCACAGTCACCAACATTTACCCCGAATGTAGGTAAAAAAATATAACATATACTGCAAATGGAGCTTGTGGGTATCAATGATTCTCATTACACTCCATTAAATCCCCAGGAAATACCCCGTCATTCCCTTGAATTTCACATGATTTTCCATGGGTCGGTACTGTAGGTCATCCCCATCCCCTCCTCCGTTTTTCGAAGCTCAGCTCTGCCAGAGGACCTGAGAATTTCGAAGCTCAAAGCCCAGGTAGGTGCTGAAGAATGGAGGGTTTCCAAAACCAAAATGTGGCTTTGCGCAACAAACTTCCTGGTGCTTACGGAATCAGGGAATGGGATGATTACAGTAATAGTTATGGATCACCCCCCATTCCCTGCGAAGCACCAGTAAACAAGTTGCATCACCGAACTAAACTTAGGGACCGAAAGAAATAATGGAATGCGGTGTTGGAACATTGAAATGATGTTTGGGTTTGGAGGGCATTCTGACAGCAAAAAAAAATGCTCACCATACTCAACAAACAACTCTGGTTTACCCCACAAGAAAAAAGGGCAATGAGCCGACAGGGTGAGACAGCAAGTATCAGAACATGTGGAGGGCAGTTAGTTTCTATCCTCTCCCAGATGTGGGTCAATCAGGATCATCGTTCCAGTCATGGCAAAGAGAATGTATCCAACACCATAAATCAAGGGGTTGTACCCTTTTGCCTGCTAAACGAACAAATTCTGGACTACACACATCTTCAAATTGTGGCTATATTAATCCCTTCCCTCTACTATTAACCACCCACCAGAAACCATGATGTAAGCAAGGGATTTACGCAGAAATTGGGACCATTGAATGGCGGTGTTTCTTGTTGGATGGCATTCTATCTCATTCATAAATGGGAAAACCCTGGATACCCTCTGGTAAACTAACATAGCTATGGAAAATCACCATTTTTCATGGGAAAATCAACCATAAATAGCCATTTTCAATAGCAAACTGTTAGTTTACCAGAGGGTAACCCACTTAGGGGACTTTATCAACCTGGCTTGTTGTATGAAAACCACATTTCCGAGCCGTAACAAAAATCCTCCAAATCGACCACATTCCATTCTACTGGTTAATAGAGATTCACCGGTTGGATCAATCCCCATTTTTTTCAGGGTCTGCGGTACCCTGTGGTAAACTAACAGTTTGCGAACTTGAAGCCATGGCCATAAAAAGTTCGTGGATTTTCCCATAGCATGGTGATTTTCCATAGCAAACTGTCAGTTTACCAGAGGGTAATCCCCAAACTATTCATCAGGAGTAGATCGCAGCCACTGCTCACCGTTTTTTGCTTCCGCCGCCTCTTTTTCCTCGCAGCCGTTGCCTGACATCTCTTCCACCAGCGCGTCGAAGAACCCCAGCTCCGTTGTTTCGTCAACACGCAGCACACGGACACCTCCCTGGCCACGAAACGTTCACGAAACGTTCACGGCCGATTGGTTTTGCTGGGAAGTTCTACAGGAAACAATGGGTGTTTACCGTCAATTGTAGAGGAAACCATGTTTTTTTTATCATAAATGATAAGGGAAAGCATGGTTTTTACCATCAATTCTAGGGATTTCCAGCTTCGATTTTCCAAACAAAACCCATCCAATGAAAAATGTAGGCTATGGAAATGCTTGTGACCTGAGGTCTGATAATGTGTATATATATATA
The DNA here is from genome assembly GCA_003297045.1 of Symbiodinium sp. clade C Y103. Classification (NCBI taxonomy): domain Eukaryota; class Dinophyceae; order Suessiales; family Symbiodiniaceae; genus Cladocopium; species Cladocopium sp. clade C. The sequence continues at coordinate 49,638 of BGPT01000391.1, forward strand.
TATATTACATAGAAATACACCGAAATAGATTGTAAACACCAAAATATAGATGGTAAATGAATTTGCATGCCAAGAAAATATGGTATATTGGGGTTTTAATCTATACCAATGTGTACACACGGATATTGAATGTACACATGCAATTGAATATAAGTAACGTATCTAACTTTGTGGAAATCATACATTTTTAAGAATGGCCAATGTTACGCATAATAAAAGCAAATTCTTGGCAGGACATGCAAGATGAACTCATTTACAGCAAGAACAAAAACAGTGAAGCCAACCAATCAAAGTTTACCCAAATATGATGTATATACGTATATCTAAGTGATTAACAAGTTTGGTGTTTGGTCAATGTTGTATTTCAGCTTTTCAGTTCCACAGTTCCACTACTTTTTTCACTTACTGTAAATCATCTTGCAAAGGTGGTGAAAGGGCTTTATACTTAAGTCTGATCATCCGATCCCCGTGCATATACATATACATTATATTCTATGAATGTAGACATATACAATAACTTATATCATATGCATATGTCTATATATATATATATATGTATATATATATACATGTATATGTATATACACATATACATACGTGTATATATATACACATGCATATGTACATATGTAAAAATAAATATGTATGTGTATTCATATATTTATATATATATGGTTATATATACATAAATTTAGAATATATACATATATTTAGTATATATATATATATGTTTGTATATATATAATATGTATACATACATATATATATATAATATGTATATATATAATATATATAACATGTATATATATATATATATAATGTGTATATATATATATGTAAATATATAATATATGTATATATATATAATATATGTATATATATATGTATACATGTATATTATGTAAATAATATATATATATATATGTACACTCTTATATCCATTTGTTCATGGATAGATTCATACAACACGGTTGATCATTAAATCTGCAAATCTAGTATGAGAAATAGATCCAATTGATTCAGAGATCAATTGACTCACTCATCAATTGATAGGGAAATTATCAACGTATCATTCATCAATTGACAGGGAAATTATCTATGTATCTATGTATCACTAATAGAGTACTTGGTCAATGTAGTCTAGCTCAATTACAATAATTCACCTGAACAGTTCGCTGAAATATGCTGAAATGTTGGGCCATTTGGCTGTCCTTAGTCTTCTGCTTAAGCCGGACCTTACCCAATGCATCCCCATCATATCCCCATCAACCACCATGTTTGTTGCTTGAGACACCTTATTCTTACTGGTTACACCACCAGTACAACATATTATAACCTTTATGCATTTTATAACCATTATTCCCTTGTACATATCATAGTTGGACTTGGGCATCGGTCAAAATTAAAGAGCTGGGGGACCAGAGCTTTAAGCCTATGTTTAGTATTAACCATCCATTCTTAGCTGTTCCTTCTTTGACCCATACCCAACTATCGACGTTGCCAATCTTAGATACCGTGCAAAAAAAATAACGTGTTAGCTGATTAGTAGATAATCCTATTTAAAACAATAAGATTGGATGTCAACATCTAACCATAGACTGTAGAATATTATAGAATATACTGCTTATATGTGCTTATCCCAATACCTATAGATATACTATAGATATGTACTATAGATATATACTACAGATATATACTACAGATATACTACAGATATATACTACATATATGTATATATATATATATGTACACCCATCTAACTATAAGTGCTGGAAATTCCAAGGCCGCCTTTCCCCATCATCGCCTGACTCGCTCGCGCTTCCGGTCCCAGCGCGAAGGCCAAGGCTTCGGTGCGGCGCAGATCGCGCGCCAGGGTGAGCTGCCAGGCATCCTGGGGGCGGTGCTGGTGCTTGGTGTACCCTCTGGAAAACTAACAGTTTGCTATGGAAAATGGCCATTTATAGTGGATTTTCCCATGAAAAATTGTGATTTTCCATAGTTACAGTTTACCAGAGGGTAGAAGAAACCAGCAAAAATGAAGGGTTTAGCATGCAAAAATGATTAAAAAATGGTAGGTTTAACATGAATGAACCAAGATTAATGGATTTATTTAGCCATTTAAATATACCCTCTAGTAAACTAACAGTTTGCTATAAAAAATCACCATGCTATTAATGGGAAAATCCACTATTTCTATGGTCATTTTCAATAGCTATGTTAGTTTACCAGAGGGTACCTCGTTTTCCCATCTCATGAACTACTAGTTGGTTGATAAGTTTCTATGGCTTTGTTTAAACCAACAAAGATCAAGCCGGGGGGGATCACCTTGCAATTTGTCTTTTTTTCCTCGTTTCGATCCCGATCTGATTTAGCATGCAAAAATGGATAAAAATGGTAGGTTTAACATGAATGAACCAAGAATGGAGCTTTTGCAAAGTATGGGGTTTAGCCTCTAAACGTGGGGATACAAAATCATACGCCAATATGATGAAACAGATGAAGATTTTTAGATTAAAAAAACCATGCTGGAACAAATAACCAGAGGGTAAATCCCCCGCTAAAAAAAAATAAATAAAGTCCATCAAATCCGCATTCAACATGGTTTATCCCCTTGTTAATTCCGTTGTTAAATTACCAGGTGGTAGCCATCTGATTCACCCTGCCATTTGTCGGCCTTCAGTGCACGTCCGACTAGGCCTTGAGGAATGGTCTGCGGCCAACCTTCGCCACGACCAAGGTGGTACCCTAGCTTGTTGAACATCTTACTGGTGCTTAGCAGGGAATGAAGGAATGGATGGGAATGGGATGATTATTAATGGTTATTATACATTCCCCAAAATTGATTAAGTAGGTGGTATAAACCATCCCCCAAATCACCATTTTTATAGGTGGTATAAACCATTCCAAAATGGGTGGTTTATTATTGTTTTAGCCACATTACAGGGGATGGAAGCAATCCTGCACCAATTGATGTGGTTAGTCCCATTATTTATCAGGTGTCAACCAAGGTGGTGCAGGATTTCTTCCATCCACAGTGACTCCAAGAACTGTTTTGGCTTTAACCATAGTTCATGGATTTATAAACGTAGTATATCCCAGTAAATGGGTTTACCCTCCCGTAATCAAATGTGGCAACAATGGAAAATCCTCTATAAATTGAGGTTTCCAGCTGGAAAAGTCATCGTACCAAATGGGGGAAATTTACAGCAAGACACATTTGATGACACAGGAGGGTAACTCCAACAACGATTGGGTTTCTGGTAGATATTTGATATGATATGTAGATATATCGAACTAGTTCATGGAGGTTACAATATCAACCAAAGTATAACTGCGGGGCAACACCTTGTGGGCATTTGCTCAATTGAGTCTATCACTTGAATTTAGCAATGACGGCAAACCGCCAAATGAATCAACCAGACTTTATGACTCCGGGGGTGATGTTGCACAAATTCAGGCCTCTCACAAAAAAAAGAAGGATCCAATAATTGCTGTCTGGTGGGGTATCCATCCCACAGGATGAGAAAGTGGAAAATGGTTATGGTTAGCCAGCCCAGTTGTACAACTAGGCGCTATCAATATCCTCACTTCAAAATGGGTTGGCCAGTAAATCTGTTTCTTCTCATTACTCATATTATACAATATTATACATATACCCTCTGGTAAACTAACATAGCTGTGGAAAATCACAATGTTTTATGGGCAAATCAACTATAAATGGCCATTCTCAATAGCAAACTGTTAGTTTATATCCCATCTTGGTTGATGGAACCCCCCAATGACGTCATGTTACGTCCCTCTAATCAACCCTAGGTAACCAACTGCGTAACCAAGCTATGTGCGTCAATTTAGCTGTCAAAAACTGGTACTTCTCAACCAATCATCGCTTTTCTACGGTTGAAAAACACTATTTGAAACCACCAACCATGGAATACATTGGGTGATATGCAGCTACTTCCAGCTACTGGTTGCTCATGTTTAGCAGTTGAAAATCCATTGATGTTCCCACTTGGATGTGCATCCCAATCACTCAGTAGCTTGTGTATCCATGCATAACCCATGCATATATATATATATATACATATGTATATATAGAGGTTTCCTAAAATGGGGGACCCCTAAATCATTCATCTAGATGGATTTTCCATGAAATAAACCATCCAGCTTGGAGACCCCCATATATCATAAATATTTGATATATTGTTATATCACCCATATAGGGGAGATTCCTAGGCATCCAAGACGCCACAGAGCAGTGCCACTTTGGACTGGAAAAGATCGCGTAAGAAGATCAGGATGGGTGGCCTTGGTTCACTCCATTCACAAAGGAGATCGGCCAAACAAGACATGGGCAAAATCAAGGCGTTTGTTTGTTTGTTTGTTTTTTTTTCCAGGAGCAAATGCATCCTTTTGAAACATGTGGATTTAACTTAAGCAGTCGAAAGTGGTTATGTTACCAACAACACTGTGGATCTAATGAACCACAACAGGAACGACAGTAGATGTCCCCCTTTTGGGGGGTTTGTTGCATCACTATATGTTGCATCTGTTTGAGATACAGTAAACAATGTCCTTTTTTGTTGGGTGAGGTGAAGCAAATACGATATCAACCCCTGTTCTTTTTCTGGTAAGCTTATGTGTTGGTCCAGAAATGGGGTAGATCTCCAAATGGCCATTTTAATGGTAAGATGATGAGTAACCAATGGAACTAGAGGTACTGTATGTTCAGACAAATCCCTGTGAGACTTTAACTAATATCAATTGGGAATGGTGGGGAGGATAAGACAAAAGAAACATGGACATATAATGGGATATGTGATGTATGTAAGTAACCAGCCAATACAATAGATAGGGGTTGTCCAACAATGTGGCCTTTTTTGGATAGGGAACAAGGATTTTTAGCCACGGGTTTTTGCGGTGCCCTACTTTCAGACAAATCCAAGCTCACAACCTTAACGTCCAGAATCAAAAACAACTGAACAAATCACATGCACAATCTGCTTTTCATGATGTGATCTGATCATAGCCTCATGGCTAACCTTAGCTTCCTCACAAAAAGCTTACCCTCCCGTATTCAAACATGGCTTGCTGGAACATCATCCATTAATAGATGACTTGCCCATTAAAATCCCCTTTGATAGGCGATAGGGGATTTTCATTTGCCATGTTTGAGTACCAGGGGTAATTTTTCGTGGTATATTCGACATTCCTCCATTCGTTGATGTCTGGAGGTTAAACATGTGAGTCGGTTTCCCCCGGGGAAGCTTATGCACAAGTCGAAGAATGTGAAGCTTCTGCCATCTGGAATAAATAAACATCACAACAGAGGATTCCTGCAGCAGTGCTTATCATCTATCTGGGTAAATTATAATAATTCACTAATTTGAATTAAGACCATTTGGGGATTCCCTATACTAACCATATATTCCAGTGAGGTCACAGTGAGGTCGGGATAATTTACCCAGATCTATTGAACACGTTTGAACAGGCAAATCACCCCTACAAATGGGGATAAATGTGGTCAACCCTAGTTAAACTCTCTAAACTGGCATAGAATCTTCGTAGTAAACCACCAACCCTACAGAAACCCTAAACGAACTATAAATAGATCTCAAACCAACCAACAAAAACCTAAACCAACAGTAAAAAGGATATAGGTTCTTTTGAAGAGTTGGTTAAGGGTAGCTCGAACTAGGAATAAAAGGCCGAACCAACTATACTTATACGAATCCCGGATGGTTTAAGATTTCTGGACCCCTAAGTGGATTGTGTTTCATTGAACATTGTATTTTGTGGTGTAGCCTGGCAGCCCAATGATTTCACAATTGACCCATCCCCAGAGAAAACCGAGTTAAGCAACTGAATTTTGGAAATTGAAAGCATAATTTAAATCAAATTGATGCGTTTCATGTTGGTATATGGAGCAGGTTCTAGTTCCACACCATTCCACACCAATGGTCTATGATGTTCGATGCATGGGATTCTGCAGCGTGTCTAGCCAAGCTGGTGAGTGATTTTTGAAACATATGGGGATGGGTCAAAACCTATTAGTATCCATTTTACTGGGATGAACATCCATTTACCAGCTATTTTGGGGTTCACTAGGTACCAGGGTTTTGACTCATAGCCATATTTGAAATAAGGTTTGTAAATGATGTATACCCGTCCATAGCCGGTCGAACAACGGGTTCTAAGATGTTCTAAGCTTGTGGACACCTGTGGAGGGTCAAAAATTCTGGACCCCCATCATGTCTGATTTGACCCATGCCCAGATGGGCGCCTGAGTTTCAGAAATTACCATACAAACACCTTGGTTTTGACTGCAAGTTAAGCGGTTTGATGGTGATTTCATTGGTATTTGGTGGGTAAAGGGTCCAATTCCAGCACCGACAGGAAAATTTATAATATCTTGGTAAAATGTTTAGCTTTTAGCAACATGTAGCATCCCGATTCGACGGCAACAGTATTGTTTGTACAGGTGCAAAAAAAAAGCTGGGATGCAAAGGCGGTGCCAAGAATTCAATTTCATCGTCTATGTAGTGCGGGATGATTATAAAGACAAACTGGTTCAAAGTCAACAAAATCCATGGCGCGGACTGTCGTGTTCAATCCATGTCTATCCCGGACCCATTGCCATTGGCAGTGGCGGGCTCAAAAGCTGCTCAGACGGACCTTCAACAGCCAAGGGATCGAAACCTACCACTTCCTCAGGGACTGTTGGCCAACTCAGCTGGTGCCTCCCCCTCCCCTTCGGAAGCATCACTCGCTGGGGTCATACCATCCCTTACTTCCGGCATTGGTGAAGCTCCATGTGCATTGCGATCATCATGTTGCACAATGTTGTTTTCATTGCCCAACCCTTAACCATAGACTTAGATCATGTTGCAGGATGTCAATTGCCTCGTTTCCAAATGATGCAAAATATAAATGATAAAAACATATAAAAACAATTGTCAGGATTCAATTCCACTCATTTCTGGTGAGTCACTGGGGATGGCTTTGGGAATCCCACATTTGTCCCCACCACCCGGGGCCACCTTGGAACCCCGACTCATCGTCCTCATCCTCGACATCCTTTATACCAAGGCCATCCAACCTGGATTGCAACATGTGAGCTATTACCATCTGGTTATTTAACATAGCCATGTGGAAAATGGCTAAATTTGGATGATTTTCCCAGCTAGAAACCTCCATTTTGGTTGAGGATTTTCCATGGCTATGTTGAATAACCAGAGGGTAAATATACCTCGTTTTCCCATCTGGCTATGGCTCAAAATGAGGGTACCAAAAATGGCTCCATTTTAATGGTAAATTAACATAAACCAACCAATTATAGGGTCAATAATTTTGAGCCATATCCATCTCATGAACTACTAGTTGGTTGAGAAGTTTCCCTCCTATGGGTTTGTTTAAACCAACAAACATCAAGCCGGGTCGCACCACCTTGCAAAATACGTTTTTTTTTTCCTCGTTTCGATCCCGATCTTGATGATGGAACTTTTTCGGCAAACCCAGCGGGAACCCATGTGTTTTTGGTGGCCCATTGTTCGCGTATGGCTTTAGGTCAAAAGCCTGGTGCCCAGGTGAACACCAAAATAGCTGGTAAATGGATGTTCATCCTCCAAAATGTGGTGCAACAAACAAATCAAACACTATGTAAATTCTACAATGTGGTGGCCCTCAAAGTTGTAAGTTAGTAAGTTGGTTTATAACCCCCTTAACTAGTTCGAGATATCTACCATAAGTTCATAAAATGTTATAAACCAACTTAGCTATCTTGGGGGCACCACCTTGTAATCACTCTCAACCATTGCTGAAAGCCCTTATCAACCATTAGACGTCATCATTAATTAATAGCAATGAATAACCCCTATTAACCCCTTATCAACCACTATTAGTCACTATTAGTCACTATTAGTCACTATTAATCACTATTAATCACTATTTACCATGATTTTACCTCCCTTTTATCCACACTTTCCGGAAAACTTCCACCACGCCTCAGCACCGGCCGCGAGTCGCCCGGAGGTTTATCAACACGTGGCTTGGAGAGGATTGTGGCAAAGCCTCGCCAGATGAGAACTGAGGGGGTACCCCCCATGACTTAGGAAACCTCCATAGAGGTTTTACTTGGGAGTCCCACTGAGTAAATGGGTGATAGCCGTTATAGCCCCAGTTATGTGTATATATATACACATTATATTAATACATATTATATTAATATATATATATATATTAAAAATAAATAAATATATATATATATATTATAAATATATACATATCATAAATATATATATATATAATAATTAAATGATAATAATTAATAATATATATATATATACATATTATACATGGAATATCCCCTATTATATATGGGATTACACATGGATTATGAAGCACATACGATTCATGGAATGCATATCCAAGTAGGTTTGTCTGACAATTTCGGGGAAAACCCCTTAAATCCACTGGTTTATAAACATTTTCCCAAACAAAATAGCGATAAATGGTCATATCGCGGTTTCTTTTTGTTTTCTACTTGGGAGTGCAGGTGATGGTCGACCATGCTTATAAACCCGCATAAGTTGGGAGATGGGGCCCCTAAAACTATGGTTCTATAAATATATAATATATATCCAATGAAAACTGGAACTGCACTTCCAATTAGGATTCAAACATGTTTTTTGTATATACAGTGGATATAATATATCCTACATTGTTGCCAAAATCAGATGCAGAAACGCGGATTTCTGACGTTGTGGGTTCCGGACCCAGACCCTGCAAGGAGGTTCAGCCATCTACTATGCCCTTCGCTTCTTATATGATATGATAAATACAAAGGAGGTTGAAAAAAAAAGGGCTGACTACTTACTTGTGCTTAGTAGGGAATGGGGGTTGCTGGGATGATTATTAATGGTTATTATAGGTCATTCCCTCATTCCCTACTAAGCACAAGTAAGACTAAGAACACAATGTTCCGACACTTGCGTGGCCCATGTCAGTCATCGATCAGTATTGCTTTCCCTGGAAGCTCGATTCCCATATCTTGGACCCCAGCCTCCTTCATTCCATGGTGGTGCGTTTTGACAGATTCCTGGAGCGTGACCGTATTTTGACATATTTTACTACACTATTGATGACAACTACATATAACCTATACAAACCTATAGGGCAGATATATATGTAGTGTGTAGATCTTCTAGTGTTCCTTCCTTTTGAATTTTGGGGTTATGAAACACTGCTATACCACTCAGTCGAGCAGCCTCCAAAGTTCTTCCCCACGGAATGCGGAAAGAAGTCTTCGAAATCGCCACTCCAAGCTGCGCAGATGGCCAAGGACAGGCCCGTGGCAAGGCCCGACTGATTCTATGCCAGTTGTATCACTTGAAATAACCCTACTACCTATTGAGAAACTGTAACTATGTCTGCTGGGTTTATGGAAAACTGTCGGGTTTATGGCGAATATAACCATAGTTAATGGTTTTTTTTGTATGTTCATACCATTTGAATGAAAAACAAATGCAAATTCATCGTTTTCTGTAAAACAAACCAAGTATTTGAATGAAGATAATTCACAAATCTCACAAGTTTGGTCATTTTGGAATAGTTACCCTTACCAAACATCATTTCAGTCATTCGCAGTTAGGTCATACTGGTTTACTCAGATCCATCAATTTAATCCCATGTTTCCCCATTATATCCACAAATCATCACTGGTTTCCCCAAATTTGTTGGTTCAACCACCATGAAATCCATGGCTTCCACATCAGACCCAGCCTTCGGTGAGAATAGCGGTGAAAGGAATCTGACTCCAAAGTTCCAACAGCTCTCGAGTGGCCTGCGAGTTTTTTTTCGCTCATCCCATGAAACTGTGGTTTCTTCACCCTAGTTATAACTATGTTGGTTTATAACTCCAATAACTATGGTATATGATGGTTTATAGTAGATATACCTATAGTTAATGGGGTTTATAAACCAACTTATAACTAGGGGGCCCCACATTGTAGCTATCCCACTGAAAATACCAGGGATAACACATGATATAAACGACCGAACCTACAGTACTTAGGATTCGTGGCTCGCCACACCTGCCAGTTTTTGGGGGCGTCAGGAACGTGCCGACCAGGAAGACTAGACTTGTTGGCTGACAATATACATTGGAGATGGATGAGGAAGGGGATCTGGACCCATGTCTAACCCCAAAGTTAGGATTTAAACTTAAACAACATGTGCTCTTTTTATTCATTCATTTTAAATCCGAACGATATAAAATACTACAGAAAACATGGATCCAGAAATGGTAGTCTGATGGATATTTTGAATACCAATACATATAATGGTAATGGTAATACTGGGAATGGCAATGGGCCAAGCTCTTTGGTACCAGGCAAGCAACCCATCATTCCCCGAATTCAAACAGTTGCATTGGTTGCGCACAATCAGGTTTCCTTAAAATGGAGCTACCCCCAGAACATGGTATATGGAGGTTTCCTAAAATAGGGGTACCCCCAAAGCATCCATTTTAATAGGATTTTCCATTATAAACCATCCATTTTTGGGTACCCCCATTTTAGGAAACCACAATATGGTTATTGTAGTCATCCCACCATTCATGGGTAGCACTAACTCCTACGGGATGACCATCTCTTTCATGGGAAGATGAAGTAAAAACTCATCGAAAATGGAATCTGGGGGTGCCCCCCCAGTTGTGTGTGTGAGTTTTATGACATCAAACTCACAAACATGACTGCAAAACATTTTCTGATTCCATATGTTACCCCCATTGGTTGGTTTGATCAATATCCAAACCAAAAACAGTTCTTGGAGTCATGTTTACCAATTTTTCGATTCCCAGCTGGGCGTCACCTTACTTAAGGTTTAGGGTGGATACTTCTATGGTTAATGGGGGCAAAGACGTTCCCTCAAGATTTCTAAGATCTTCACAGTTCCATTCATCCAAATGTAGGGTTTACCCCGTCAAACACCATCAATATCCCATTGAAGCATAAACTTCTATTTCGAATGGTACAATTATCAGTTCAACCAACTTGACCGTGGCAAATATAGGGGCCCATGCTCAACCCAAAACCTAAGATTTAGGTCGTGATACATCCTAGTCACTTTTACGTACTGAAAGATTTCCTAGATTTTCCGAGTTCCATGAAATCCAGTTGTACTTGGGGGCTTCAGTTTCACTCACAAGTGGTTGTATCACCATAGTCAGAGGGTCTCCTTATCCTAACTTAGGGAGCTTATCACAATGGTTATGCATACCCATGAAGATAATCCCTGGCCTGCACCCAAGTAGAGGTAGAAACAATTATAGAAATCAATGTCAACATCCCTTCTTACAGCCAAAAATTGTGTATCGTTAAATCCAGCTAAATAGGTAATGACTAAAATCATGGTAGAGGTTTAAACCCCTATGTTGTATGGTTAAACCATTGCAAAGGGCTTCTATATCCCCTCCTTCATCCCCTCACGCGCACCTTCCGTGGCCCCAGCACCAAGACTGCGTCAAAACTACGCAGGCTGCTGCTCAGCCGCTCTGGCGCCCTGAACAGCAGTGCAGTTGGGCGTTTCAGGGGTCAAAGGTCGAAGCTAAGGCTACTTGGCATCGTATGTGGTTTATACAGTTTATAAGGTTATAGATTTATAAACCATGCATGTGTATATATATATATATATAATATATATATATATAACCCATACAAATCCCAATGATGGGGAAAAATTGACCGACCAATTTTTGAGTTTGCAAGTGATACATGTTGATGGTTCGTATTTGGATATGCGAGGCCCAGGAATAGAAAGTGGTTTCTCAGCCATTGATGACCCATGTATATGTACATAAACCATACACGACTGAGATATTCCATGGGAATTATATATATATATATTATAAATAAATAATATATACTCATTATATACAGCAAGTGGGTTTCAATATGGTTCTTATCCACTTCCCAACTGGGATGCACCTCAAGTATACAGCCCCCAAATTCCACAATAATTTCAAAAACCATGGAATGTTTGATGGGTATGTGATTAGCTCCGAAACTCACGCCCTTCCCGAAACCTCGATGTGATAATCGCTTACCCTATCATTTCTTGACGCTATAGTAACCCCCCAAGAGATTCAGACAAGCTTCAATTTACCATCGACTTGATGTAATGGGAGTTAATAATGTATATATATATATATATACACACACACCTTTCCACAAGGCTTGAGTGACTTCAAGGGGTCTAAGTAAGAAAAACTGGCATTTAACCTCACCTGTAAGGCTTATCGGGGTTGACCGGCAGGAATTGGGATTTAACCAGACACAAGTGGGATGTGTATCAAGAAAAACTGACAATTTCACAAGCAAGCAAACAACCAACCACCCAGCCAACCAACCAACCAACAATACAAACATATTAGGCCTAGTGGATAAGAAACTGATTTATCCGTTTCTCCAATTGAACCAACAATGATTAGGATTTTACTACCAAGACTTTGGTCGCAAGCAGCAAGAATTAGGAGTTTGAGATGATTGGAGCAGAACTACATTGGGTCTTCGGACTTAGTCAACAATAATTTGGAACTGTATAGCAATCTCCCCCCAACAAAAACGAAAAGTAATCTATCACTAGTTCAATATAATTAGATTTAAATGGGATTTTACGGTTCTATCTTTTTGGGGACTACTATCATTTTGGGGCATCCCCCGTGAGTGGCCTTCACTACGTCTCGAAAACACCTGCGCCCTCCCTCTCTACAAATATCACCACCGCCAATCCTGCAAAACATATCAATGGAAAAATGTCTCACTGCAAAACACTCAGTCCCACCCTCACCAACTCTCTTTCACTGCAAATCAGGGGCAACCATTTAAGATCTGCAACTCTTTCGCCACTACCCGCTTTCTGATGTCTTTCTTGAGCATCATGCTTGCATTCCAACGTGCTCGAAACAACTTGACCTTTTTGGGCATAGCCGAACATATTTGGCTGATTTGAAAGCTTCTGCTGCTTCGAGAGTGACTGCCGTCTGACAGGAGAACTTCCTTGGCTTGGGTGGTCGCATAGAACCATTCGCCCCAATCGCTGGGAACTTCCAATACTGTGAAGTCGCTTGTCAAGCTGCCTTGCACGTAAACAGTTTCAAACTTCAAATCTGCCTTTTTTCAAACGTGCATGATTTTTCCCAATTTCCTTTCAGCTGGTCCAGCCTTGAGCAAATCTGCACCCGTGGTCAAAGCATATGGGCGGCAAAAAGTATTCCCACATCACGTACTTGAGGCCACGTCTGCTGTTGGATAGTTGACTTGGAAAGCTGCTTTGACTGTGTTCATACCCTGTTTCGTAGAGGAAGTTCAGACCGCAAAGAAATAGCAATGAATCTGGCGATCAAACAAAGCCAACCAAGAAAAAGTTGGATTCAATCACCACCATGTCACCACAATATGGATTCAACACTGATTCAACTAGAAATTATCCCAGCCCCCATTCATATTAAACACCCCCATTCTATGGTCCCAAATATGTGATTTCATCCCTTTTTAGACCTTGGTTTCTGGAAAGTGTTTAACATGAAAGCGGAGAGGGATTAGTTCGTATAATTTGTCCAAATTATAGTCCCTCAGAATATGTATATATAATATATAAATACACAGATCAATAAATAAACAAATAAATAAATAACTATAGATAATTAAATAACTGATACCAACATGTATCCCCATTACATATACCCCATATTGGGGGAAAATGATTGTCCATTGTAATCGCATTATCCATGTATGTCCTATTATATTCCATTCACTCACCATCAAATCACAATTTGAATCCCATGATATCAGGATGGTTCTATATAGATGTAAAGAGATTTCATTCATTTTAATTCATCCAGATGCTTATAGATAGATGTCATGATATCCCCATGATAGCCGCAGGAAATCCCCAGTATGTTCCCAATATTTCTATCTCCATATGCATTTTTTGTCGAAACACTTGGATTTGCTTGAGGGGTAAAAAAAACAAAAAACAGTCCCTATAGATTCTATAGATTTTCCAAATGGCGGATGGTCCATTGGGAAACTAGAAAATCACCTTAAACAACCCCAGGTCATTTTTATCACCATTATACCATCATTATATCCCCATTAAATCCCATAAAACGACCATTTTTGTTGGTTGAGTCCCCAGGAACATCTCCATGTTTTGCCGATGTTTTTGTCGCAGTGGCCTCGGCACCGCGTCCGAGACCACACGTCGTCGCGTTCGCGACGCTGCGCCCGCTGCGCCCGCTGCACCCGCTGTGCCCGCTGCGCCCGCTGCGCCGGCGCGGAGCTTCCGTTGGAGAAAGCGACGCAGGAGGAGGAGCGCCGCGGGCAGCAGCAACAGCCTGCCGTTCTTGGATGACATATAATTTTACGTCTTATTTGAAAGATCATCCCACTTAGTAAATGGCTAGGAAAATGGGATATACCTCAACTATAGCCACAGTTATGGTAATTAACCAGTGGATCTTGGGGTAATTACTCTTTTTTCAGTCATACCCGCCAGTAAATGAACATAACATAACATAACTATGGGAAACATCCCCATGTTAATAGCAAAACCAACGAACTAGATGGGCAATTCTCAATAGCTACTGTGGATAGTTGAGAAATCCTGCACCAGTTGGTGACTATTGGCCACTATAAAGCACTGTAATGTAATAATGGGACTTCAATGGGAGAAACCATTTATCAACGGGTGCACCATTTGTTCCATCCACAGTATGATGTCAAATCGTGGATTATCATCCCGCTTGGGAAGTGGTCTAACCCTATTTTTAAAGTCCATGTAAGTAGTCCCCATTCAGTGGGGTTATGTCATATACAACTAGGTTTTGTCACATGGTTACATAATACTGCAGTTAAAAGTCGTGGGATGATCTCCCAAGTATCCAGAGAGAGATGGCTATAGGTCCCGGTATTGGCGAAAACCAGTGAGGGAGTGTGAATTGCATGTCTTAAGATGTCTTAAGTAACTATTCTATGGTGATAGTTCGGTCCCGGACAATAATCTACATGTGGAGCACGAGAATAAGCACCCCATGTGGGAATCAGTCGAGGGACCATGTTTGAGACTTTTCATGGGAAAACTGCCTTGCCTGCAGTGCAGCTGCTGGGTTGTGATATTGAAACGCTGTTCTATTTGTGCGCAATGAGCCAATAATGGCCCTTCAATTTGCTTCGGAGCATTTATCTTAAATGTTCAGTCGTTTCATAACCGCCCCATTTTTGCTGGAGGGATGCGGACCGCTAATTTGTACCAAATGCTATAATGTTGGTAAAGCAAAAATAAACCATCCCCAATTTTATAAATGGTTGCTATAAACCATCAACATATAGGTGGGTTATGATTGCTCTACTAACAGTAGTGAAGGTCCCCAGCTGGTCAACTGATTCTACTCACAGTCCATAGCTTGACCACTTTTGGCCTATTTCTGGGGCAGTTGGAGGAAAGCATCAACTGAGTAGCTGGATAGTAATCAACTAATAAGTATTTAGTGGGATATCAATGGTATATAATGGGATATACCAACTAACCAACTATTGGGTAATCAAACATGGCTTGGCTGGAACATCCCCGAACTCAATGGAGATTGTGCTGGGAAAATCAGCTATAAATAGTGGAATTGTCATTGCCATGTTTGATTTCCGGAGGGTACGAATAAAGATGATTAAAGCAGGCTCAAGTTTCCAGTTGGAGTTGCTAACGAGCTACCCTCTGGTAATCTAATCTGGCACTGGAACAAGTACCCTCCAAAAAATAACGAACTAAAAGCTTGAGAAATGATCAACACGAGTCGGAAAACAATCGACAATTCATAGTGACGAGTCTGCATAACCACTGGAAATATTAATAATGTGGTAAAGAGGTCAATAAAACCCATCTAAGAAGCTTCATCAAAGTTAATTACCTCATTTCAGCTTTACAAAGTTAATTACCTCATCTACCAATTGGGTATAGCGGTATAGCTGGATTAACGCATAAATTCCAGAAATTTTGCAAGATTCTTGGTTCACACCTCCATATTTAGCTTATTACCCTCCGGCAATCAATCCTGGCCTTTGACTGACAAGGCATTTGGAGCACTTGCATGTGCATCCCAGTTCGTAAAAAGGGAAAATACGGAATAACATCAACACAAATACATATAATATGTATATAAATATATATATATATATCATGTTGGTAAAACAATAATAAACCATCCCCCAAATCACCATAAATGGGTGGTATAAACCATTCCCAAATGGGTTGTTTATTATTGTTTTACCCACATTGTATTGTTATATATATATATATATTGTTAAAGATTTAGAGGTACCCTAAATGCTGACTTTCAGCTTCGTCTTTTCCTCCAGGCCGCTCCAGCCTTCCATACTTGCAAAGTGCCGCACGGCCAGAAAGCATGGCGTTGACAGTTGCGCCACAGAATTGACTCATGTAGACATGGCTACGCATAGATGCCCTATCAAAAACAAGTTGGTTCCAATTATGGAGAAATCTGGCTAGATGGGGCATCTATGAGATGGGTTTCACATAAATTTTAGAGTTAATCTAAATTTTAATTCAAATTATGGAGTTGAATTTCAAGAAAATAACCCCCAAAATCAAAGAGAGGTTTCACAACTGCTTGGGGGTTCACCCATTTCCATGCCGAAAACAAACCATCCGGGGCAACGGTGAGCTGGTGGCATGAGGTCGAGTGGTTGAGGGATTGTTTGATGGAGTTGTGCTGCCAGTACGATTCATTCCAGCCAGAGTGGTAAATAACCTCTGGAGGACATTGGAACATTGCAGATTGACTTTACCTGGTGGTCCTTTGGTACACCTGCTCTTCTGCATAACTCATGAGGCGTCCCAAGCCTGAAAGGGGATCGCTCACATAAACGATCCAACCTTAGGGCGCCCACTTTTGACCCATACCCACATTAAGACCATGAGAAATAAAACCCATGTTCTTGTCATGCATGTACTTGCGGGAGGTGACTGGCCATGAAATCGTTCCAAATTCTTCTACTGCAGCTACCGCAGCAAAATGCACAGCCAATGTGAGTTCCAACTGTTTGGGTTTCTTCCATATGTGTCGTGCAAGTCCTGCCCACTTCATTGTCCATGCACCTGCCTGTTCACCACAAAGTCCTGAAAAGGTTTGGTCTGAAAACGCAGGTTGCTTCCAAAATGTATGTTTCTTTAATGGGAACATGATGATCAAACATGTTTTTGGGGGTTCCCAAGTCTGTGAGACAAATCCACATGGCCCCATGGCCAACACTCTTCATGAATGTGCATCTCAGGTAGAGGCAAATAACCATTGGCTACCTATAAGCCCGATCAATCCCAACGCCAGAAATTCACCGAAAACATGCGGCTTCAAATCTCTTCCAATACCCCGTGGTAAGAGACTGCATATTGAATACATACATTCGGTCGATCAACCACAGCCAAACTTGCTATCAACATCACCATCCCAGCTCCAGCAATTTCCCTCCGGTAATTTTACAGCATCGTCAGGGAACATTATCCAATTGTAGATGATTTACATACCCTCTGGTAAACTAACATGACTATGGAAAATCACCATTATTTTTTCGAACAGGTAAATCAACTATAATAAGTGGCCATGTCAACAGCTATGTTAGTTTGTTAGAGGGTAATTATTCCATTACCATGTTCATCCATTTTCCATCGCACTGTTAGATTGCAGGGGTTGGCAAATGATGGCAAAGTCACTAGATTGGTTTAAGGGAAAATTTACAAGAAACCCCTATATTTCATGGGAAAATCCATGGTTTCCTGTAAATTTTCCCATTAACCAATCCATTGACAAAGCTTCAAATTGTTCACATCACCCGACAAAAACGGGGATATCACCTCCAACAGATACTTGCAAGAGATGTTCAAAATCTCCAAGACAGGAGATTTACCAACCCCTGGATTACCACTTGGGGTGCATCCCACTTTGGAAATGGCTTATATTCGCATATATTCGCCAGTTAGATGAATAGAAATAGTCCCCACTTAGATTCATGGGTAATGTAGGCTATATATATGGCTTATAAAACTTATAAACATTTATAAACCACTAACGATACCTGGGATGCACATGGATTGCTAGAGACTTCGCAACCAGCATCAAACACAGCCCCGCCCCGGTGGGAAACACCTGGGAACCCCGTGCGAGTTGGGCCGTCTCAAGCTGGGAGATGACGCGCCTTGACCATCTGCTGCTGCATAGACGTATGAACAAGATTATATTGACATAGATTAAACATATAACATAGATTGACTTATAACATAGATGCAACACAACTTAAATTGTCAAACATATATATATATATATATCATAGAACATATGCCTCACCAGTGAGGATACTATCCGATATTGCTCGGTTCTAAATACTGGAGTGCGATCACAAGTCTGACAATATCTATATGTACGAGGAACTCATCCAATTCTCTATGAGTGGATACATTGAATGGGTCTCCTACCATCCAATCATGGCTCTCCTACTTTTCAAAAGGGTAGCCCTAGCAACAACTGGAGTTTAATAAACCGCGACAATGGGATAGTTGGGGTTGATGGTGGTCCATACCCCGTTCACTGTCCTTAAAAGCGCCTTTTTTTGTTGAGAGGGGTTGTAGTGTCGAATAAATTGTGAATCACATTTAGAGCCAACGCACGCATCTATTAGCCAAAGATCTTGAGGATGATTTAGCTATATGATCCCCCCAGATGCATGGGAGATTCAGGATACGCTACCAGCTACCCGAAAATATGGAGCTGTTTACGATCAAGATACTGGTTGAACCCAAACAAAATCGGATAAGAAAACGATCAAGTGAGTATGGTCAGTTCACCCATAGAATCCCCTGGTGAAGCCCAAAATATCTGGGATCAGCTGATCAGCTGGGATTTATGTGTGTTCCTGCCTCCGAAATATGAAAGTCAGAAAGTCCATTGGTTTGAACCCATCCCGATAGATTCCTCCAACATCGCTAGAAGGCAACCCATAACGAAGATATCAATGCGTCAGACTGCCAGCTGGGCTTTATTTAGGCTTGGTTTAAGATCTATTTAGGGTTGGTTGAGGATTAGGCTTGGTTTTAGGCTTTATCTCAGATTTATCTCCCACGAAGTTCTGTACAAATCGCACTTCGTCCTGTTCCTGCACCCGATGCCAGTCTTGCTGTTGAACCGCCACATTGTGACCCAATGACCCAGTTGTGAGACAACGCCAAAAACATGTATCACGTTAACTTACAGTATAATTTAGTGACAGCCCTGTGTTGGTTGTCTGGTGATACCCCGCTGCAAGTTTAGTATATAGTTTAACTTGTGTGGAGGATGAGGTATACAGATGTAGACAGGCATAAAATTAACCTAAAAACTATCGAACAAGACTAAACATCTACTGGACCCATGAACTACCCCAAACCCAGGATTTCATTCTGTGCTTCCTATTCACTTCTGATATTCCCGAAAGATTTTCATAGATTTTCCAACTTCAATCGATCCACTCCTGAATATAGTCCTTATGACTATGTCTAGCTGCAATCCACTCAGAACATTCAGAACAGGGTTGCTCCCAACAGCCCCGACAGTTTGGGGGAAAAATTTGGTAGATAAAGAGCTAAAACGGCGAGTTTCCCACCCACAGGTGTCAATCATTTACACCTATACTGGATTTGGAGCAATCCTGGAAACCATAGATTCTTACCATTGAAGCCAATGGGAGGTTACCACTTGAACAATGATAGATGGCGACAATTCCACCAAACAGTGGAGCTTCCTTGCGAATGGGACCCCCCACTCAGCAGCATTCTGGCGGAATTCTGCACAGGAGCGACCTGTCGGCGAAGTGAAGCCCCTGTCATGGTCATCCCCGAAATAGCTGGGACTTTTGGATGTTCATCCACCCCAAAACATGGTAATGTTGGCAAAGCAATACTAAACCATCCCCAATTTTACCTCTTTTATGGGTGCCATAAACCATCAATTTCTATGGTGGTTTATTATTGCTTTACCAACAGTATGAAACATGAATTTTGATTCTGTAGTTTCTGATAAACTAACCAAAACAGGATCTCTGAAAATGTTCCTCCGTAACATTGGCTGGAAGTGAAACCACTTCAACAACAGTTGGTTTCCCTAAGTGCTGCACAAAACTGACCATTAAAGTGACCGTTCAATCATGTTTCAGGGTGGGTTGTCTCGTCGAATATCAGTCATCCATTGTTTCTTTCTCCGCTTCTCTTTCTGTTGAAAACTCGGCGAGTCCGGGTGATTCCCTCGTTTCTGTTGTCTGGTTGCTGGGAAGAAAAATACAAGAAGTAGGGATACTTGTCAGCACATTATCCTCTGATTGATTCATACCGGATGTATCATGTTCAATTCGAATTGTCTTTCTTTTGTGAACTGCTGCAAACCAAATCAACTTGCAGTTTCCTAATTCGTGATTGACATCAAGACAGATGCCTGATGATTGCAACTGTTCAGCGCCTGGTTTTAGCAACCAGTTTCTGCCACCTTGAAAACTAACCATTGATCTGGCATTTCCAGAAGGATCCAGTGTGGGTAAATGTATTCAGATATAGCACATACCAAAGTCCTATGTCCGGCACAAATGTAACCACTGGCCAATCCCAACTGCGGAATATTTTTTTCTTCGAGGTACATCCACATTGTTGTGGTTCCGAAAGGTTTTTTTTGAGTCCATTATTTTTATTCAAATGGTACTTGTAGGTAAAACCTTGAAGTTACAGAAAAACAAACAACTATTATTTGGTTAAATCATGTTAAATCCTCATTTTTGGCTGGCGGCTGGTGTAGTGCCAATGTTTGGTGGCTTCATCCCCACTATGCTGCTTGCTGCGGTAGTTCCCCGGTTCGAAATCGCTAAGTTGGTCAACATGAAACATGACTCCAACAACTGTTGGGTTCATGGAGTCTATGGTGCATATGTTTCTCTTTTTTGTTCACTGGGGTATTTCCATCAACAAACATTTCACTGAGGTGCACCAGAAAAGTTTCGCCATGACATCCCATGACTCTCCCATCCCAGCTTAGCTTCGCACCTGCCACTTGTCCATGTGATCCCTGGGGATGTACCTGGTTTACTGTGGTCAGTTGATAAGCCAAAGTGGTGACTAGGGGCTCTCCTAGATAGCTGTGGCTGTTTCAGGTACGCTGGAGCTACTGTACCATTCACTAAGCCATATTTCCGGGGTGTATTACCTTACATAGTTTAGGTATATACCTGAAATGGCCACTGACTATATAGATAGCTGTGTAGGTTTTGGCCATCTAAGGTAGATTAGCTCGTGTTTAGATCTACGATTAGACATGGTTTTGACCAGCACGCACAACTGGGGAAGGCCTTGCTGTACCAATTCATGGTCTTGAAGTGATACTGGTATTGGTTTACAAACTATATATATGTTTTGGGGACTTGGGAATTATTTTCAGTCAACGAGGGTTATTGAAGGATTCTCAATAGTAGAATTGGAAATCTTACTAGTTACAACATGTGGGGTCTTCCGTTTAACATCAGATTATACATATATATATATATAAATAAATATATATATATATATATATATATATGTGGCAAGAAGCGGGGTTTAATATATTAGCGGGTACCATTTGCAACCCCTGATCAATGCATTGGTTGAGGGGAGAATCCAACTCTGGCATAAATATATTTATATATGTAAATATATATATATATGGTATATACTAAAAATATTTTATTTATATATATATATAAATATGAAATATTATATTTACTAAATATGTTTTATACATATATACATATATATTATATATTATAATACATATATATATATATATATATGTATTATATCTGTATAATATATTTATATATCTAGAGATATAGAGTTTTCCTGCGTATTTTATATTCAGCCAATTCGATGAGGATTCCAACAGCAATAAATGAAGATTCAACAGGATTCAACGATGATCAACAGGTATGATAATTACATCCTAGGGGATACCCCCGCAAGCTGGGAATCTCCTGCAGCGGATCCACAGCCGCTGGCACATGCCAACCCACTCCCACTTAGTGCTTCTTTCCCGGCACCAAGGGCACACTCCAAAATCCTGCTGATTCAGGTCATCTGGAATCGGTGCCAGTAGTTCCCAAGGAAGATACGTCGTGTAGGCACACTCTTTCAGATACGAACCTCGAAGTTCTGGCGTGTAGGCCCCTGCTTTCATGAAATAGTTGGTAGTCCTTCTTTTCGCCCACAACTGTGCTGCTTGCTGTTTCCCAAGCATCTCAGGCAGGCTGCTCGGGCCGCTCCAGGCAGAGCTGACACCAACGTGGAATGGTGGCCGAAGATCCAGAGCAAGGCACTTCTACACATGAGCCCACTCTGTGATGTGATTCTCTATCTTAAATGCTTCTCCCAGGGCTACAAACAGCGCGTTTGAGCCTCCACGGGGGTCCGGGTGCACCATTGATGCCAAGTTTCTGTATTGGTAAATTAACAACTATGGAAAATCACCGTTGAATAGGTAAATCAATGCAAATCATCTATGAATGGACTATTTTACATAGCTATGTTAAAGTACCAGAGTCTAAATAGCAAAGATGAGAATTTACAACCTGGTGACTAAGCATAATAATGGGAAATCGCCCTGAAACCGACAAATTTGCAATCTATAAATGGACAGACTGATCGGGTTTTGTCCACTGCCAGGTTGGATGTAGCCAATGAAACAAGTGATGTATGGAAGCAAGGGGCTAAAAAGGACGTTCCATTGTCAATTCAATAATTGAAAGAAAGTAAACATCATATATATTGATGTGAGTGCTTGACATGGAATAAGTTCTATTATTAACTCAATATTCCGAATACCCTCCGGTAATTAAACGTAGCTACTGAAAATGGCAATTTATAGTGGATTTTCCCATAAAAAAATGGTGATTTCCCATAGTTGTGTTAGTTTGCCAGAGGGTAAACATGTTTTTCTTCTTAAAATCTGATCTCCCCAATATGTTCCAAGACATCCAGAGTCTGACTTGGATTTATCTGGTATCATCTGGTCAAAGTATGTTTACATGGTGTACATTCACATTTTTGTTGCGGCTAAAACCCCTTGATTTGACCAAACTCCAAAAGTTCCATCGCTCCAACAAGTCAGGGCACTCCAGCATGGGCGGTGGGGCTGCCTGCAGGTAGACCGATGAATAAGGACATGGTTCAATAGATAGATCTGTGCTATATGAATCTATCAACGCTCGCAAAGGCGTACGACTCAATCTTGAACATATATATATATATATATATACATGATTACACATGTATATAGTACATGAATATGTGTGGGTTGTCCATACCATGCCGCCAATTCCATCAAGGACATGATTTGAGGTCAGTACTATCCTTAATGGGGGAAAAATACTAATGTCATCTAACGTCTAGCAAAACCTAGCAAGGACAGATATTGGGGTATCACTGTCCCTAGTTAGCATAATGCTTGCATATTTTGAAAAGAGATGTACGAGTCATAGAGCAAAAATCCAACATAAAACAAAAAAGTTACAATGTGCTGCCCCCGCAATTTAGAAATTGGTTTATAACCACCGTTAAATTAATTAACTGAAAATATATCTAATACCATAAGTCATGATAAACCAACTTTGCTATCTTGGGGGAACCACCTTGGTCGTTCAATAGGAGAATCCCTTTTCCCAGTCCATTTGTGCTGTGGCTCG
Organism: Symbiodinium sp. clade C Y103; assembly: GCA_003297045.1. NCBI lineage: Eukaryota > Dinophyceae > Suessiales > Symbiodiniaceae > Cladocopium > Cladocopium sp. clade C. The sequence continues at coordinate 73,427 of BGPT01000391.1, forward strand.
TTTTTAAGGGCCACCAATACCAATCCTCAGAAAGTCATGAAGCTTTAGCCAGGGTTCCCATGCTCCCAACGCATTTCCCCCCAAAGGCCTTGGCCCGGTTCTTCGCGCGCTTCTTGGGGTCCGGCAAACTGCCACCCGTCTTGGACTTGCTCAACTGCAAGTGGTGGAAGAGGGTCAGGGACGGTCAGGAGATGGGTCCAGCATGTGGAATAACACACGACTTGGGCTGTGAATACCGCAACTTAAAGTGAAAAGTTTGGGTATTTCCCAGCAGCCACGTTGGAAAACCGGAGGGAAACACAACTGAGGATGTGAAATCGTGAGTTTTTTTATTTATATGGGTGGGTCTGAAAATGGGGTATTCTTCCTTCTAAATATCAATCTAATAGGGACAATGATTATACAGCATCAAATTTGGATGTAGCATATTGTCAAACAAACCCATATATTTCATATCAGTTCACTAACTGCCTTAGAGGTTTTGCAAAAAAACACATGTTGGCCCCCAGACCCGCTGAGGATACGCCAGTTTGATCCCCTCTTGGGACTGGTAGAAATACTTCTCACACTGGACAAGATCGACTGAGTATGGCGACCCAATCCCCTCAAGTATGTCCCCATTATTGCTGGGTGATACTATATATATATATATACACTACTGTACAATATATATATATATAGATTGTTAGCCCCCCTATAACGACTACCGTTTTGTAATCTAACGTAGGTAGGTGGAACATCCCAACACAATTGCTAGACAAAATAAAGGGTCATCATCTTTATCAAAGTGAATGGGCTATTTTCTAGTTGAAATTATGTCCTGGTAGCTAATCCCATCAATCTTTCACTCTTCTGGGAAAATCACAATATTCACTAACCTGAAATAAATCCATTTGGGGATGATTCCCCTTACAGTACCATGATTTCAGTGAGGTCACAGTGAGGTCACTATAATTCACCCAGACTATTGATCACTTTCCCTCCAGTAGTTTCTGGAATGTGTTCTGATGGATTCCTAGTGAAATTACTGGAGGCTTCCACAATTAGCTCAATCATTGTTCGTCAAAAATCATTCATGGTATCGGTTATCCTCATTAAGTCACTTCTGAAATTAGCTTCGATTCTTGATCTCGCAATTAGATTATTGGATTCTCATAGATCATTCACCATTCACCATGCATCCTCATAGTTCTTGAATAAACCAAGCCAAACATATATTCCTATTGTATTCCATGATATATCCCCATAAGTATCAATATTACCAGCATATTTCTATTGTATCCCCATGATATCCCCATCATGACCATCATATTCCTATTGTACCCCCATTTGGTAGGAGTTATATGTCCTCATGATATCCCCGTGTGATATCCCATAAAACGCTTGGTAGAATGCCCGTCATATTCCCTGATATCCCCGCTACATCTCCATAGATCAAATCACCATGATATCCCTGTTCCTATGATGATACGTTATTCTAGGAACCCCCAAAAACATAGAACGATTGAAAACCTGGATGTAAGTAGTAATTAATGGTAATTAAAGATAATCTGTCACATCCTGGAAACATGTTTCTATCTTTTGGATTCTTTTGGGGATTACTATATTATATGGAGGTTTCCTGAAATGGGGGAACCTGCAGTTCATCCAAATTAGACCATTTTACTGTTGAAACCCATGTTTTAATCATCACCCAACTTCCAGAAACCCCCATATTGCCAGTGTACCAAGCAACCACAGCACTCCCCGCCAAAGCCGCGCCTTCTTATTCAAGGCTGCTAGGTTACCAGGACCACCCAGCCCCACCGGCGGTCCACCAACCGCAGGGGCGGCAGGGGCAGCTGGCAGGGGTGGCGGTTGGAATGGTGGGTTTTAGGCAGCAAACATGATGGTTTAGCCTTCAAAAATGGGTGGTTTTCTATACTCTTAATCATGAAACATTGATCTTTAAAGGGCAAAATGGGGATATTGACGCTAATTTAACAAGAAAAAGAGTGGGCAATGAATTGGCATGATGATATCCATGCTAGTAGATGGGGTGTTGATACCATGATGTGGCTAATCTTGGATCTGCAAAAGAGTTTGAGACTTTGGCAAACCACCTCCTGACGTCGTGATGTCGTTGTAATTCACCAGACCTGATGGGTTTACACCTCCGGTTCCACCCGGCAAGACGCTCCAATCCAAGGCTTTTCTACCTGAATTAAGTCATAAAACCCACCAAAAGAACATGCCAAAAATGGAGGTCCATTTCATTACACCAAATGGAACCGCTGAGAAATTGATGTCCATCGCAGGAAACCCCTCTCGGTGAGGTAAGTTGTCGAGGGTCGCCATCACTGTTCGAATACTGCGGAGGTAGCAGCGACTCTTCCAAAGCTGGTCTTTTCATTCACATCTCAAATAGAAACAGAAAACTTTGGTTGAGATGCTTATCGAACTTATTTCGGGATGATGGGGTATTGACCTGGCTCCACTGAGATAATTACTTTGCTTCGAGTGATCCCCACCGTGACACTTTATTGGCATATAGTGTGATACAGATTTTGACATTCTTTCTGGCACAACTTTCTGGCAGGGANGAGGAGAGGACAACTCTGATGAAATCTAGCGACCTTCGGTCTCTAGATTTCATCAGAGTTGTCCTCTCCTCCTCTTCCTCTTGGCATTCTATCTGACATATGATCTGACATTCTATCTGGCATTCTACCTGGCATTCTATCTGACATATGATCTGACATTCTATCTGACATATGATCTGACACTCTATCTGGCATTCTACCTGGCATTCTATCTGACATATGATCTGGCATTCTTTCTGGCATTCTTTCTGGCATTCTATCTGGCATTCTATCTGGTTTATCTGGCATTCTTTCTGGCATTCTCTCTGACATATGATCTGACATTCTATCTGGCATTCTACCTGGCATTCTATCTGACATATGATCTGGCATTCTATCTGACATATGATCTGACATTCTATCTNCTGGCATTCTACCTGGCATTCTATCTGACATATGATCTGGCATTCTATCTGACATATGATCTGACATTCTATCTGGCATTCTATCTGGCATTCTATCTGACATATGATCTGGCATTCTATCTGACATATGATCTGACACTCTATCTGGCATTCTATCTGGCATTCTATCTGGTTTATCTGGCATTCTTTCTGGCATTCTATCTGGCATTCTATCTGGCAATCTATCTGACATTCTATCTGGCAATCTATCTGACATATGATCTGACATTCTATCTGGCATTCTATCTGGCATTCTATCTGACATTCTATCTGACATATGATATGACATTCTATCTCGCATTCTTTTTGGCAATCTATCTGGCATATCTTCTGACAATCTTTCTGGCATTCTATCTGACATTCTATCTGGCATTCTTTCTGGCATTCTATCTGGCATTCTATCTGGCATTCTATCTGGCATTCTATCTGGCATTCTATCTGGCATTCTTTCTGGCATTCTATCTGGCATTCTATGTGGCATTCTATCTGACATTCTTAAGTCCGGCAGTGCCCACTGGGATCTGGAGCTCGCGGTTGAAGTCCGGCAGTGCCCACTGGGATCTGGAGCTCGCGG
>BGPT01000391.1:86808-98363 GCA_003297045.1 Symbiodinium sp. clade C Y103
GCGGCGTTTCAACATCACATCTCACAAAATGCCACGCCTGCCACACGATTTGCACGTTCTCACTCCTGGACGCAGCCCTGACAATGCAATTCGCAAAAAACACGCCAGACGACACGACCAAAATGCTGCGCCTGCCACGAAAAATGACGATGGAGGTGTCCAAAGTGCTGCGCCTGCCACGAAAAACGTAAGTCAACTCTTGAAAACGTCGCGAAAGTATTGCGCCTGCCACACGAAACGACTTTCGACACGTCTTGAAACACAATGGAATGTCACGAAGTGCCACGCCTGCCACACGAAATGACGTTTCGACACGTCTGAAACGTCCAAAAATNGGACGGTTGCGGACGGTTGCGCAACGTCTGGCGAACACACCCTCAACCCCCAAACCCCCAGAGTGAAACGGGAACCCTTGCTACGCATTCGGGAAAAATATATGTTGGCATTTGATGGATAGTCAATATCTAGGGGTACGGGATTGACGGATCTTTGGGATAAACATAAATATGGAAATCCCTAGTCTCCCGTTCCGAAAGTGACCTGCAAATGGTAGGTTTTCCACATTTGTGTTAATTTACAGGAGAGTAGTGGAGAATCAATGGATTGGTGAGTCATTGTGATGTCACATTTGAAGGCAAACAGGGGGTATTTCGGGCAACCAAGCCAACTACACAAAAACCCCACCAAGACAAAAATGCAGTGGACTGGAATGCGAGACACAAAACCCCACCAAGCACCAAAACACGACAAGTTGCGCTGCTGAAAATCCGCGTTTGGTAGACTATATAAATAGACTTCTTTTTGCTTGGTACAGCAGCAAAATTAGTCGAACAAATCCACATCTCTGCTATATGATCACATTTTTCTTGGTATTAGGAAGAATCAAATGGCATGTCATATTTTTCCAAATGTTGCTGGTACCCTCTGGTAAACTAACATACCTATGGAAATCACTAGTTCGATGGCGGCTAAATCCACTTTTTCTATGGCCATTTTCAATAGCAAACTGTTAATTTACCAGAGGGTAATTTACCAAACTCACATTTTTGCCCTGTCAATTTCCCTTCCTCCTCCAGCATAACATCTGTGTTCACTATCCGCCCGGGGGCCCCGGCCCCATCGGCGCTCTTGATCACCCCTGTGACGCCATCCATGTCTCTGAGTTGCTCCTCCGTGATGAACGCACTGGTGGACCAAGAAAGACAAAATTACCATCTGGTAAATTAAGATAGCTATTGAAAATGGCCATAGAAATACTGGATTTACCAATTGAAAATGGTGATTTTCCATATAGTTTACCAGAGGGTATCGAAATTGGGCAATTTTACGCAAGTTTCACCCAAAAAACATGAAACAATGAATGCCCTATGGTAGCTGAGTTGAGTGTAGCTATGGAAAATCACGCGTTTTGACAGGTAAGTAATCATCAATCATCCTGTACCTATATGAATAATTCATCTATAATATAGCTATGTTAAATCACCGGAGGGTGATTTGACAAACACTCTTGCGTCAACAGGCCCCTAAACTAGAAGTATGGATGTATTTCATGTAATGTTCATAATTAAAACAATGCCACAAACCATTCCCAATTTCACCATGTTTATAGTTGGTATAAATCATTCCCAAATGGGTGGTTGATGGCATTGTTTCACCCTAATAAAAAACATATAGGTCATTGGTCACGGATCAACAAAGTACCAGCGATGCATCCTGCAGCGGTGAGACACGTCCTCTATTCTCTTGACACCGTCGTAGCTAAAGCAATTCCTGGCATCACGGGTGTTGGCGAATGTTTTGGACCCGCGGCAACCCAGGGTATGTTTAGGTGAAGAAAACGCATCGAAAGCCTCATGTCAGCAGTGTTCAAAATCCTGTGTCGTCCCTTTTGACGTCTTAGGGATTCCCCAAATGGATTGTGATCTTCCCCAATATATTGGTTGGTACAATCCCCTAAAATCATCAACCCAAGAAAAAAAATGAACACTGCTCATGTGGGTATGAGCGAAACGAAAACCCTGGTACTTTTCACCCCAGCTGGGAGCTGATGTTCATGGATGTTCATCTATCCAATTTATGTGCGGATGTGTCAAAACCTATGAATTTATCCATTTTAATGAAATGAACATCCATTTACAAGCTATTTTGATGTTCACTAGGTACCAGGGTTTTGACTTATAGCCATGTGTATTTCATGGATTCATAGATTCTGATCCAGCCCTGTATTCGAACGGGGAGGTGAATCCAACCGACACTCTTCAGCTCGACTGGGTCTCAAAAAATGGATCCAGAGAATGGGACCCAAAAAAATCGTGCTCGTTTCCCACACATTCCCGAAACCGTAGGCGTGAAGTGCAACCTAAATCATAATCAATGATAAATGGCGGAGAATCACTAAGATTCATGTGTACATGATTTTGATATATGTATGTATGTATATATATATATATTGTTTTTTTTTTAATTGTGCTTTCTTCCCAACTGACCAATGGAAAACTGGAAAGAGATGAGAATAAGTGAGGCCCTATGGCTGGGATCGGCCAGTGTTGGCATGTCTCTGAGCATCCAAAGAAGTTGTTGATATTCACTCACTCTTGTCCAGTGTCTTTTCTTTGAAATTATTGTAATACCAATTCTAAAATTTAATTTGAAAAGGGGGAGATGGATTTAATTCAAACCAAAATAGATGCTGTTCCTGGATCTTCATCCACCAAAATATCGAATTTCATAGGTTTTGTTCCATCCCTCACTGCGGATCTGATCTTTAAAATTCAGAATTTAGAAGTACCTGAAGGGTTCCCTAGTCATACTAGTTGATGTATATATTACACACCATACCCTTGTCCCCAAACGAGCAGTGTTCAAAACCCTGTGTCATTCCATTGTACTGGTTGGCTAAGAACGGGATCTGCAGAATGGATTTTGATTGTGCTGACTGATAAAGAGGGCAGTAAAAACCAAAATCATCACCCATCAACCATCAATTAATCCCTTCCCCCGTTCATACCAAACACCCGCCCGTACGGTAGGGGAAGAAATCACATATTTGGGAACATTTAGATAGGGGGATATAGGGGGTGTTTAATATTGGGATGGGATTGTATATGAAAATCAACTAACATTCTCATTCTTCCCATGAAAATCTAAAAAATCCACCACAGTTCACTGGTTCAAACCTGTGTTCTTTATGGCTTGAACGGAATGCCACTGAAAACCAGGGGACGTCGCCTACGGAGGTCAAAGGATCGCATGTAGGGCAGCTGAAAGATGACTTGAAGGATGATGTTCACGGCATCCTGAGCTGCCGGCAAGAATATATCATTCTTGGCTGATTTAAAGGGAATATAGCGGGGATTTCATGAGATCTAATGGAATTTTTAGGATAAGGTAACGGGTTTTGAATGGGAACCTGAAGGAATAGTTGTAATGGTTCACTAGCCTGAAAGTAGCTGAAGAGTTGGGCTGTTTGGGGTTCATTCCCCTAATCCTAACCATCATTCCAGTGACGTCACGACTCATGCAACAGAATGCTGAAGTTCAGCAAGTGCATGAGAGGCAAAAGGAGCTTGAAGTAAGTGTAGGTCTGTAGGTGGTCACCTGCAACAATCTGACATAAGATGTTTCCAAAGACATTCTCCAGGAACTCACCAATGCTGATGTTCTTCAACCTGCCCCAACATGCAGAGGCGTGCAAGGCTGCCAAGAGATTTGGTGGAGTCAAGGAAATTTCATCTATGAATAACAAAGACACACGTCGCCACTTCTGCTGCATCTTGGTCAGCTTTTGCTTGTCGGGCTTCTCGATGCGAAGAGCATCGCCACGTGACAAGCCAGCCATATAATGGAAAGTAGCCCCACGGATCAGACGAGCCGCTGAGGTTTCATGCTGTTCAAGTCCACAGGCATTCCTTATAGTTTGAATGCACTCCAGGCTGCAACAACACCATGTCTTGGCAAATTGGCAAAGCTTCTTTGTGTTGTCAGGTACCTAAATTGGAGGTATCGCACCATATCAAGCCATAGAGATTGGGGGCATATTCCCTGAAATTCAGCCCTCATAGGCAGCTCCAGTTTATATTCCTGAAATGGCCACTGAAAACAGGGCTGATGGGTACAAAATTGGATATGAATACCAATATTGATGATAAAATGGGAAGGCGCCGAATAATATGACTTTGTCGTGATCACCCATTTAGTTGGCTGGTTTTCATCCGCCCAGCACTTTGGGATTTAAGCAAGAGAAATGATAAACATGCTGATTCATGATCAACTTGTGCTAGCTAAAGAATTTGATGGGTAAACATTTGATATACAATATCACGCCATGGTAACATTGGGGATATAATCGGAACATCATTTTGGGGATATATACTGATACATACCAATAGTATGAGTTTAGGGTGATGCACAATTGGTTTATTTCACCAGGATAATTGTCGGGTTTGTGCTAGGTACATCTGTAGGCAATGGAGTTTATAAACCAAGTTATAAATGAGCGCATCACTTCGTGGCATGCACTGCAAAGTTTTAATACTGGGCCATGGTTTCATGTGAGTCTTTGCACGTGGTGGTTTTGTGAGTTCCAGTAATTTCCAACTCATGTTCCGAAATCATGCTTCCCACCAGCAATCAAACGTGCCAATGGAAATCCGCCAAATGGAGGCTTTTACTATGGGAAATTCATCGAATTTCCTCAGTTTTCCATCAAACCATCTTTGATTACTGCAGAGTAAATCTATATTTCGATATTCATGGGGTATATGGCTATGAGTCAAAACCCTGGCACGTAGTGAACCCTGGTAAATGGATGTTCATCCCATTAAAATTGATAAATTCATAGGTTCTGACCCATCCCCAAATGTATTAATGGGGTATTGATATGCATATTCATCCCATCTCTTGGCTGTTTAAACCATCGCCAGGTCTCCAGGATCAAAAAATGATGGAAGCAACAGCCAAGTTATGGTTTATTTCATGGAAAATCCCATCGATACTCTCTGGTAAACTAACATAACTATGGAAAATCACCATTTTCAATGGGAAAATCCACTATAAATGGTCCATTTTCAATAGCTATGTTAGTTTACCAGAGGGTAATCTATAGGATGAGAACTAGGGATACCCCCATGGATTGGAAACCTCCGTTTGTAATGGCGAAATCAACGAGCTCAATGGGCATTGCGGCATAGTTGTTAGATGTTTACCAGAAAACATCCCCAATAGTTGAGCCCTTTATACTGATTGGTTAAGAATGGGATTCCCAGTTCATGAATAATGATGGATAATGATAGTCCCCAACATACTGGCTCGTACACCCCATATAATCATCAACCAGGAGGTTTGAACACAGCTCAGTTGGGTGATGTGAAAAAACTTGGACATTTGGGTTTTTCCTGATTCAATTGGATAATCCATTGTTTCCCTAGTAAAGGAGCCATTGTTCTTGTATAGGGCTACTTTAGGGATTAAAAAGAGGCTATCCCTTATTCGTTACCCATTTTAGACACTAATTTTATATTGGGTTTCTCATGTTGGTTAGCCATGTTCAATGCCCCTGCTCACCCATTTTCAGACACCATTTACCGACCCCTGTTGATTCACCACCAAGGTTGACCCAAAACCCGTGGCCAAGACACATCGTCCAGGCCGTTGTCGATAAGGCTAAGCACATAGACCTTGCCACAGACACTGATGGGCCACTAAATAGCTGGCAAATGAACATCAGAAAAAAGTATGGTATGATGTGTGTATACATATGTATCCTTTTGCTCCAAAGACCATCGGACAAAATGTTTAAACTCCAAACAACAGCCCTCAAATGCAGTCCCATCTGGGCATTCTTTGCTCAACAATTCGTAGGATGCCAATAAGGTGGTGCCCCCCAGTTACCCATTAAGGAATACAAGCATAGACATGTGCCATAAACCCTAGTTGTTAGAATGTTCTCAACCAACTTAGCCAACAAAACTTGCCACCGGCAACTTTAACTGTGTCCCCACCCCAAACGCAGGCTTTGCACACGGCAGCCGCCGACCACCCGACCTGCTCAAAGCACTCGTAGCGTTGGAAGAGGCCAAGCATCTCCTGACACGGACCCAGGCAGAGTCAGTGAGGCTTGGATCAGATGAAATAGCACCAGTTCGATGAATGAGTTTCATATACACATGTATTAAATAATTGCTAAAAAATTATTAAACACAGATAACAAGAAAAACAAACACTAGAAAAGCGAATCTTCACTATCCTAGTAGTGTTCTACTGCTCTATCCTGGAGTGAGTCAGTGGGTTATCCTATAAGTGACTTATCACCCCACTTATGAACCAATTTCGATCGGATGATCTTCCAAGTAAGCACCCAGTGGCGCGGACTCAGTTCGCTCCTTAATCTCCCTGGTGCCAAAGCTCAAACCTCAGTGCGTTTCACGATGCCGTCCCAGTTTTTTTCTTGTGCTTGAGATTTCTTGAGGAAAAGATGATCACTGAAAATAGGGTATCCTACCCCAACAATATTCATTATTGCCCTCCAGTAATCAAACATAGCACTTGGATCATCGCACACGTACAGGTGATTTTCCCATTAAACCGTCCATTTGTAGGGGATTTTCACTTGCCATGTTTGATTACCAGAGGCCAATTGTCATGTTCCCTATCATTGGCACAAGGTGAGGCCCCTAAGTTGACGCACATAACTTGGTTAACCAGGTTTTGTGGAGAATACAACTAATGTCAAGGTGGGATGAATAAACCCCCTATGGTGAATGTCAACCACTATTTGGGGAATCCTCCATGATTCATGTCAACCATGGTTTATTAATCCCACCTTGACATTATAGTAAGTGGGCTTTGTACCCTCTGGTAACTTAACATAGCTATGGTAGTTTACCAGATGGTAAATCAACAAACATAACTGGAGCCTAACCTTGGATATCTGCAGGGTACCCAGGATACTGAACCATAGCGAGGTTCGGAGGATCATCCCACGGTCGAAACCCCTTGGCAACCTTGCTTAGTAACTCCCCTAAGTGAAATTATGGGGAGTTAACTTAGGGGAGTTACTAAGCTATAAAGCTGGGTAAACTAACTATGGTCATGAACCAACTGACTATGGTCATTAAATTACCAACTCTACCATTGATAGCTGGGTAAACTAACTATGGTCATGAACTACTTTTTTAAGCGGGGCGATCCTCCGAGTAGTAATCATCTCTGCTGAGAAAGTGAAATCCCCAGCCTTCTTCGTTTCACCAAGGTCTGTATACGGCTCCTCGGATAGTTCTAAACCTCCCCTCAGTAGTACCTTTCTACTGCCTGGCTAAGAACTGGATTAGAAATTAATTGATTATGGTAATCACCAATCTATGGAGGTTTCCTAAAATAGGGGTACCCCCTTGCATCATCCATCTGTAAATTGGGATTTTCCATTATAAACCATCCATTTTTGGGTACTCCCATTTTAGATATTTTAGGAACCCCCCATATATATCCCACCAGACATCCACTTGTCTTGAGTTCCCCTCACCATCAAGGTGGAGATCGTGAATGCGATCGCCTTCAACCATGTTCATGACGTACCTGCGCGTCAGTTGCTGGTCTTTTCCACCGGAAAATGTGGAGCCTCGCCCAGTTCTAAGTTGGTTTATAACCCCATTAAGTATAGATATATCTACCACAAGTCCTAGCTATTGGAGTTCTGAACCAGCTTTGCTATCTTGGGGGCACCACCTTAGAAAAAAAATGGTATTGTGTTGGGTCTACTTAATCATTATGGGGACTATTGAAGGGGTGGGAACTTTGTGTCGTTTGTTTTTGTATCATGTTTTATCCCCATTTCGAAGTATTTCAAGATGTTTGAACCAGTATGCACCACAATTTCCTTTGGTTAACCCCCGTATAAATCTTTTCGGCACACGGGCCTGAATTGTACTTGAAAACTAAAAGCCTGAGTTCTGCTGTGAACCAAGCAAACATGCAAATCTCACAGACTCAGATTCCAATTGTGCAAAACATCCTGAACAAACTCTGGACCCAAACAGGTGTGAAATGTTCAAATTCCGTCTGACTTCATTTGTGACTGATCCAACCAACGCAATGAAATAGAAAAAGCCTTGCAAACTTCATCGAATACCTTTCAGTCATTGAGTGGTTCACCGAATTGGGTGGTGAATGGACCACGTCACAAGCGCATTTGAATCGTTTTGCCAAGCCTGATTAAAAAAATATCCGAGCAAGCAATCCTGAAAGTTTTTTCCAACTAGTTGTCCCTGGGATGATGTCAAATGCATTGACCATGGTGCAGCGCTCCAAATGTCTATTCACACCAAAATGGTTCAAAAATGCAGTCAAATCTGAATCGCTCCAATGCCGGTTGTGACCAGGAAGTTCCAACGTCACTCCAACCAATGTTCTTCATATTTCTGGTGACTTGTCTACCCAGACTCCTTAGGATACAGATGTCCAGATTTGTTCGAAGCTACTACAATGCTATTTTACTGCGTAATGTCGAGTGGATTACGTTGTTGCTTGGAGAGTGTGGGTGTCCACATTACACCGGAAATACTTGTCCAACATAGTCACTTTGGATTCCCAAGCATGCAATTTTGGAGGATGAGTTTCATGACACATCAACAGCTTTTGAATCTCCAAAAAGATAATCTAAAAAGCTAAGATGATTAACGAACCAACTAGGTTTCACAATCCAACAAAGGGGCATTTTGGTGAATACCATGAAATTATCTGTGATGAGAGTGGTGTCTCAGAATTGCAGATCCCATAAAAAGTCAACCTCCCAGCTATCCAAAGTAAAGACTTTCAGGGATGTCTGTGCCATTCAGACTTGCTACAAGGTGAGGCTCCCCCTCAAGTTATAAATTGGTTTATAAACTTATTAGGTGTAGTTATATCAGGTTATATCCCCGAAAAACCCTAGTTAACGAAATCATAAGTCAACTTAGCTATCGTTTTGGGGCATCCTCTTGCTTCTAAGTTTGGGCCACTAGATCTTCCTCTTCAGAGCATCTCCAATCTGGGTACCCTCTCAGCATCTAATCTGGCAATGAATAATCAAAATTGTTCCTAGCACAACCATGTCTAAATGGATACCCTCCAGCAATTTAACTTCACTATGGTATAGATGCCCCATTCATTGATAATTTACTGCATGAAAAAATGTATGTACTTTCTAATATTTTCTATAGCTGTGTTACATCACCAGAATGTACCAATGCGCGATTTTCCATGGTCATCTCTGATCTTGAAATAGCCCCTCAAGAATCAGTAGCGGTGTCCGGCTAGCAACAGGATCTTCGTGTTTGATTGATCCCTTTAAACGAATAGTGTTGCTCCTCTTAAACCATCTTAATCTTAAACATTGTTTTCTCATGTTTTCTCATAATAATGCGACCAATAGATTGGATGTTATCTCGGGGCCCCTCATTTGAAGACATCCCCGTCTGGTTATGAGTATACGGCTAGAATCTATCCACAGATGTTAATGATGGCTCCAGAAATGGTATTTAGCAATTTGATGGCACATTCGTGCTGACTTATATAAGTTCCTGGAATAAAGTTGTGTAGCCTCAGATCAACTACATCCCAGAAATACACCCAACATTCCCGGAAGATTGTCCACCAGTATACCGTCATCGACCAAAAGAATCAAGGGATACCAAGCCAAGTATCATTTGAAAACCCATGCTGCAAGATGTGAAGATCACACTTGGATATAGAATGCAGTAACATGAGGTATGTGTACCCCGAATTAGATGGTAGGAGTTGAAGAACCCTTGCTTTGGAAAAACTCCATATCTAACCCCAAGCCCACCATGTTGAGGCATTAATGGTCTTCCAGGAAAAAACGCCAAGTAAATGACTCATAGCTGCGTAAAGTGGCGATATGTCATATTAATAGGCTCTACTGCAGCCGTGTAAAAGCCTGAGCATTCACCAATCACCAATCTTTTGGCCAAAACTTCATACTGATATCCTTCGAAAACTGTTCATCAGTCCGTTGGCCCAGAAAGTAGCCTGAATTTTGATGCTGAATTCCAGTGATTTTCGTCAAAAACACCCGTTTAGATGGTTAAAACATGTTAAAATGTTAAACCCCCCATTCTATACTTACAGCAGATGCTTTAGATATCTTTAGATCTTGTCTTGATTACACGTCCGTTTTACAAGGTGGTGCCCATCAGTTGTAAATTGGTGCGTAAACCTATCTATATAATATTATTATACTGTAGATATATCAAACATATCAACCATAGGTAGCTAAGCGGGGGGCACCACCTTCATTCTAGGGATTTGTTTAAATGCCAACCAAGGTTCAATAAACCGCCTGTTTATGAATAGTCGGGTACCAATCTTAATAAGTAACTTGGAAACCTATACAGTATTGAGGCTGCGCCCGCCCGTTTGAGAGTCGAGGTTTTGCAAAATCCAGGTCTGACATTACCAGGTCTCGCCTCATGAGCGCTCTGGACTTGAAGGACTCGAACATCTGGGTGCGGCTAAAGAGTGCCATATTCCTGGTCCGTTCATTGGGACATGGGAACATTAGCCAATAGCCGTGAAGAGGTGGTCAGATATCTACGTGTATCGGTAGTATGCATATACCATACACATATGGATGATCACGGGAGAAAAGAGACACGTGTTTGTGCTAACAAAAGTTTTCCCATCAGAAACCATCATCATTGTTTTAACATTTGGATGATTTTTCAAACAGAAAGGCGTGCTGTGAGCCCGGGTGTTTTTGGGGGTTTGTGATCTACATATATTCCCACCAGGTATTGTTAGGCACACCACATTCATTCCAGTTGTTTACATGTCTTCCATATTCTTTCCCNTTTGTGATCTACATATATTCCCACCAGGTATTGTTAGGCACACCACATTCATTCCAGTTGTTTACATGTCTTCCATATTCTTTCCCAATTTTTGCCTTGGATGTCCATATTCTTTCCAAATGTTTAGGTTGAAGTGCGAGTCCCTGGGCCTCATCTAGGGTCTCAGCTCTGGGACACTGAAAAAACCAAAAAAAACAAGAAAACAAAAAAAACAAAGATTCTAGGAGAAGTCTGGGTTTCTCTCAGAGCTTTGTTTTTTTTGTTTTTTTTGTTTTTTTTGTTTTTTTGTTTTTTTTGTTTTTTTTTGTTTTTTTTGGTTTTCAGGGGGGGTGGGGGGAGGGGTTCATTTCTATTTTCTCGAGGGGGCATGCCCTTTCTTGAATTTTCTGGAGGGGGAAGGCCTTAATGCGCATTTTTGGAGGGTTGGCTCTGTTTCTGTGGTCTCTAAGCAAGAGTGCTGTCTAGAGAAAATTAGATTTTGTTCAAAGGAAATTTGCCTAAAGACATGCCGCACTGTCTTCAAGGAATAAAGGAATACCTTGATTTGTGTAAAGTGCAGCTGCTTATTGAAAAATATTTTTTTCAAAATAATGCTCTGCTTTCTGCAAAGAAACCATGCTTGTTCAAAGCACAATCACATGGAATCATACTGCGTTTTCTTAAAGAATACCATCCTCTTTCAAAGGGATTGCTGTGTATATTAAGCATTCA
>BGPT01000391.1:99300-114801 GCA_003297045.1 Symbiodinium sp. clade C Y103
TTCCCAGCTATTTTGACGGGTTTGCAATTGAAGGGTTCCATGTCAACAATTGAAAGTCAATGTGTTAATTACACAAGCTTAGGAGCACACACACACACAGAAACAAAACAATTATGTCAACAATGCATGAACCCTGGGCAGAAGGCCAAAAAATTACAAAAGGTGACTTCTGGGAAACCAGCGTNCACACACAGAAACAAAACAATTATGTCAACAATGCATGAACCCTGGGCAGAAGGCCAAAAAATTACAAAAGGTGACTTCTGGGAAACCAGCGTTTTGCACGGAAATTGCACGGGCTGGGGAGGCGCCCCTCTCTTTTCAAATGGAGATGATCTATACAATTCCGAAATCCAAATATGTGTATGTAAATATGTACATGTATATGTGTAAATGTACAGAGACACGTAATATCACATTATATGTATAGATATGTACATAAATATGTATATGTGTATATACCTATGTATATATGGGGATGGGTCAAAACCTATGAACGTAGCTATTTTAATGGGATGAACATCCATGAATCCCAGCTATTTTGATGTGAACAGAAGGTACCAGGGTTTTGACTCAGTTCGCCATATCTCATGATGCCCGTTGTTTCTTGTTGCAGCCACCACAAAAGACACGAAACGCGGAAAACGTGTCCTCTGTCGCATGGCCGAGACCAAGGCGTTGGACTTCGACAAATCTCCTACCGCGGGGGCCGTTTAGGAAACCATGGGAAGAATGGCATTTTCACCAACAAAGCCATGGAAAATCCTCTATAAATGGAGGTTTTAATGGGAAAATCATCCAAAATTAGCAATTTTTTACCCTTGTAAACTAACAGTTTGCTATTGAAAATGGCCACAGAAATAGTGCATTTTCCCTTAAAAAATGGTGATTTCCCATAGCTATGTTAGTTTACCAGAGGGTAAAGATTTTAACAGATGATGTGTATTGATGTATATTGGATTGAATTCTTTTGCCCAAGTTGGTTTATAACTAGGTTCACTGGGGTTTCTGGCAATTACTAGTATTTCTAACTATGGTTGGATGGGTTTACAATGGTTTACAAACCAACTTATAGTTTATAATTTGAGGGGGCCACATTGCAACAATAAACCCCAGTAGCTGCCATTTGATTTCCAAAACATGGGTGTAACTATATGATGCTATTTATATGGTTAACCCAATGTTCGGCACCTATATAGCATCATATAGCGCGGCAAGAACAGAGAGACAAACAAATAGAAACACACCGGGAACAGATTAGAACTTGGTAAAGCGCTTGGGACAAACATGGTCCAAACATGTGCGTCGAAAACAAACGATTGCAAAACCGGTCAAATGTGGGGATTGTTCATGGTTTGAACATGTTTCAATCTGGCACAACAGTGACAATCCCCAAATTAGCTGGTTGAGTGTTGAAGTTTTTTGGTCCTTTTGGTTGGTAATTCCCCAGAGCCAAACTAGTTCTGTCAAAGACTCAAAGCCCCGCAACAAACATCGTCTCAGACTCCTAGGTAAGCATCTGCACGTTGTTGACCCTCGTGGAGCATCGCCAATAACCTCAGGACGTTGAAAAATGTCAGTGCCATTGGGATGATTATCTCCCCAAAAGAACAAGTGCTTGGTAACTATGATCATTGATGGTTATACTCACTTATAAAAGTGTGATAAACCAGAGCAATTTGGAACTTACAATACTAAAGATGGTCAGATCTGAAAGCAAACACCATTCCTGCGAATAATTTTCGGAACAAATAAATACCATAAGGCCGCAAGGCCTGGGAAACCCTACCTCAAAACAAGCTGGATGAAGGAACCACAGATTTCATCAGCCAAAGGATTTATGGTGCTCATCTCGTGTGGGGATGGATCAAGCTTTCTTCAGCCAGGGAACTGCACAGTCATTCGTCATTCTTTGCTCGGAAACAATCCCTTTCTTCCTGGTACCCAGGTTTTTGCCCCTGCCCACCTAGACACCTATGGACATTTGATGATATTTGAGGATAGTTCCGAAATCTGATCTAAGATCATCAGATTGATGGTTCTGCACGTGTAATCCCCAAAAACAATGACACGTGGGGCTGTGATATATGGATGTACAATTATATATATATATATATAATGTATATATATATATATATGTAAAAATCCATTTGACAAGCATTTCCTAGGTAGCCACGTAGAAGCCATTATATAAACTGTCCTGTTTTGCTAAATTCACTCATTAAACACGAAAAACATTGGTGAAATCCAGCAACGCAACACACTCTGTGCATAGCAAAGGTTACCCCACCGGACAATAATCACAAACCATTCACCCAGCTTGTTAACCCCTTCCTAGCAGTTGGTTGTCACTGGCCATATCCCCGTGTTTGTTGGTAGCCAAACAAATTTACGCGGTTTGTTAGTGAAATTGAGCCAGTCTGACATTCATGTGTTTTGGAAATGTAACATGTACAGTAGTGGGGAATATGAATACGACCATAGCGGCGAACCGCTCCCCCAAACCATTAGATTGGATACCCTCTGATAAACTAACAGTTTGCTATTGAAAATGACCATTTACAGTGGATTTTCCCATTAAAAACGGTGATTTTCTATAGTTATGTTAGTTTACCAGAGGGTAGTGGATGTTGTTTTCTTAACATCTAAGACCCATGCTGTGCGATCTTCTCAATCATGGGTGGCACTGGATTTCGTGCCTGGGGACAGATGCTCACCCCGCCCGCATCACTGGGATATTCGAAAATATGACCCAATAACTTCAGGGCTGATCATACATGCGATATTCATGGGATAATAATGGGATATTAATATGAATATAATATATGAATATTATTGAATATGAATATCAATATCCCACATGAATAATGTTGCTGGAATTCGTCACCAATCTTGATTGAGCCATCTTCATTGAGCGGATTTTGAGCAACAGAAATGGGTGGTGAAACAATAACAAAAAGAACCAAAGGCTGGCTATTAGGATCTGAAACCATCCAAATCGGTTTGTCTAAGATGGGACATCCACCAGTTGCAATGGAGAAGTATGGAGAACTATGTATATATATATATATACATATATCATGTTTCCAAATTCAATTTCAATTACCCCGTGTTTGGACAAACCTAGTTTTTTTTTTGAGGCCATTATCTGTTGAAAAGGGGCCTTGCGGGACTTCCCAAGGACGATGAGAAAAAACAAATCGCGGCTACGCAAAGTCTGTGTAGTGCCACAATATGTGCAAGGTGGTGTTCCCATGTGTTTCCCACTATCAATGATTGTTGCTTTATAATCTCCATGAACTAGTTTGATTCCATAAACAGTAGTGATGGGAGGTAAAAACACTTAAAAACCACCATGAACCAACTTATCTGACCACCAGTACGCTGCGCCTCCTGCGGATGACGTGCCCACAACTCGACTATGACATTCATTCCCCCAACTCACTTGGTAGTTTGCTGATCCCTGGCGAAACAACTCACTTTTAGAGGCTGATGAGCCACGTTTGATGACATGAGAGGGTACATCACCATGACCCAGGTAGGAGGGGCCGGAAATTATGTTAAATTTGAATCATCATGCATGCAAATACAAGTTGGAAAAAACCCAAGCAGTGCAGGCGCGGCGCACATGAGAGTGGCAGGGGACAAATTGTCCAGGACATTTTCCGGCAGAAAGCCGCAGAGGAGAAGAAAAATTCTGATGGTTGCAGTGACAAGAACTGGATCAACACAACATGTTACAATGCCACAACAAACTCATATATGGAGGGGTGTGGCTATGTGTAATATCTATCTTGGGAAATGGAATATCTAAACTAATTTATCTCAATGTGCTTGTTGTTTTGGACTCAGTGGAAGAACAGTAGCTCAGTTACTGCGCAGCCAAGGTCCGACTCCATCGGACCACAGCATATCACACTGCATCTTTGCACGGCTGCTGCAGAGATTCGCATCGTCTCTCCAGGAAGCAGCGCCACTGTGGGTCAGGCTGAACTCTCTCAATTCCGCAGCATCGGGCTACATGGTCCGGTGCTGCAAGCAGTCAGTCAAGGAGTCACCACCCATTGATCCTCAAACGTGCTCAGATAGCCGATTGGCGTGTAATGCCCAACTCAAACAAGATCCCTTTTGCTTCCCTTTTTCATCTCGGTCCCAGGCCCAATGACATTTGAAACACGCACCACGCGTGCTCCAGCAGGCAGGCACCAATGATCGCTGTAGAGTGAGTACCGGGAGGCGACCAGGCAGCAGTGGGCCACGGTAGGCCCAGGCAATCAACATAGTTTATAAGGTAAGGTTACGGTGATATGTCATCTCTGACGACAATGAAAGTAAAATCCCATGTCTTGTCCCCGTTTTATCCATTATTGTTGGTTCTATCACCATTATATCATATTATATCCACATATTTACACATATTTGGGACCATGTATATCATTGATGTCCATGGAATTTATAGGGACCCCAATCATTGGACCAAAATGCCCATCATCTTTCCATGCGGAATAAATGGGGTTTCTCCATTCCCACGGTTTTGCTGCTGGGTTAAAAATCGTTGTGGCATCCCGCGCCTGCTGCGCCTCGTACAAGAACTCGTTCACCTGGCATCTTGAAGGTGAGGGCCCCCCTGGGATTTCACCATCAAAAACTGGAATTTGACCATCACACATTGGTTTTTTGTTTACATGATTTAACCAACAAAATGGTGATTTGACCAACAAAAATGATGGTATAATAGGATATACAGTACTGGGTAAATAATGGGGAGAGCTATCGCCCCTGTTCTAAAGCTAAGTTGGTGAACATAACTCTAGTGACTAAAACTTATAATAGATGTATGATCCCAGTACATGTATAGTTAGTCGGGATATAAACTAACTTAAAACTGGCCGGGGGCACAATATTGACTTGAATCTTGAGTTTCTGTGAAAAACATCTAGACAATCCAGACACCCAATTCCCCCAGTGATATTAGTTGAAATGGATAAATTGGATAAACGTGTTGAAGTCCTCCAAGATCTTCGGGCAACATACCCATGCTTATGTGGGATCCCAAAAATTGCGTGGTTTTAGATTGGGGACCGGTTTTTTGTGAATCTGTGCAACATGTCCTGCATCCTTCTTTTGGAAGGAACATCTGGCAGTTTCTCCTACAATCACAGTTCGATATATCTGCCATAAACCCAACATTTCACCTAGTGAAATGAACCAACAAAAAGCGAACGAACTGGGGCATCACTGCATCACACTTGGGTAGAGTTGGGGCTATTGATGAGTGTGTTAATGACCAAAGTAACTTGGAATGTAACATCTAAAACTATGTGTATCTTATAAAAATATATATATATATACATAACATATATATATATATTATAATATTATATAATTACATATCCACTTAGTTTACTGGAACTGCATCCTCAAGTAATCTTCACCTACACCCCTAAAACCCCACGGCCCACGCAGAAACCAGTGACCCGCGGCCTGTAATTTCTCTAAAAGATCGGAGTCAGTGGACTGGATCAGAATGGGCCGCTGCCTGCGCGCCGGGACTGTTGGTGATTTTTGGCGACTTCTCTGGTGGCTCCTCTGGTGGTTTTGATGGGGAACCCCCAAAAAAGTTTGTTTATAATGGAAAATCCGATTGAAACGGAAGATTTGAGGGTACATACCCCATTTGTGGAAACCTCCAAATAAGGTACCGGGCGAATCATTTGCGCACGCACACTGCAATGTGCTAGCACCACTGCTTCAGTGACTTGTCAACATTGCCTCTGGCATTCGACAAACTGGGGAACCGCCTTGTGGCTCTTTGTGGCTTCTCCAGCAGAATTACCCTCTGGTAAACTAACATAGCTATGGAAAATCACAATTTTTGATGGGAAAATCAACTATTTCTATGGCAATTTTCAATAGCTATGTTAGTTTACCAGAGGGTACTGCAGACCCACCCAACACAGATTTGCAATTTAGAAGACCCCACTGATCCATTGGATTTCTACTCTCAGGATCATTCCCTTTGGAGGATCATCCCACGGATTGTATGGGTTGTCCCATCTACGACTGGCTTATACCCTCTGGTTTTAAATCCCCTATGAATGGAGGTTTTAATGGGAACATCATCCAAAATTGGCAATTTTCTATGGCTATGTTCAATAACCCGAGGGTAACATCTTACAACCCAACAAACACCAATTACGATCCGGTTATCGGGGGTGATCTTCCAGGTTGGATTCCCCAGTCGACGTACGAATCCAGGCTTGGCTTTATGGCTGATATCTTTCGCCATTCGGCTCAACATGATATTCATAAAAAGAAGTTGACGGGATATCTTTTATCGGGAGAAGAATCGATGAGTTTGGCAATGCTTCACAGGCTTGTCTCATGTCTCTATCATTGATTCCGCACGTGGCTCAAATCTTGAGTTCAAGTCAAGCCATGGTTGGCGTGGAGGAAAGGCCCCAGGGGTGAAGGTTCCGGGAATCTCTCCGGCGGGAATCTCGGGCCCGGCGGCAGCGGTCGGCGCCATCTTTTTCAAGATCATATTTGTGGGGATTCCTCAGGAACTCTTGCTCAACGTGGAGGCACCAGTCTACCAAGTCTTCACCTGTGGACAGGTAGAATCCGAATTTCCAATCCAAGGATTGAAAATAACATCGTTTCGTGTAACTGACTCCCACGTATCCATTCCGAGTACTCTCAAGTCACTCGATCCAACAAGTGCCATATCCAGCCTTCACCCACATTGCCCTCATCGAACGCTTTCTGGAAGCGACCCAACCCCAAACATGAAATGTTTACCAACTCTTAGGATGGGTTGGCCGGTGAGGTCGCCATAAAATTGTCCAATTTGTTGTGCTTCCAGGCAAAGCCACTTCCACTTTGTGATCATGGTTTAATTAATGTGGTTTATTATGGTTTATTATGGTTCAACCATCCTGACAAGGGGTACTAAACCATCTATCAAATATGTTTCTCAGTTTCAATCTATTGATAGTCCCAGATTTCTCGGTTTTCATCCGTTGATGATCCCACTTCGTGGCATCCAAAGGTTTACCCAATTTACTTGGGGGTGCAGCGAACTGCGTAATTTTGAGCGTGTATATATGACCGTAACTTTTGGGCCCCACATCTCAATTTATGGGCTTATTACAATGTTTACACCGTATACCAATTCAGAACCCCGTTTCAGGGTGATGAAACTTTATTAAACCATCATACATATATATATATATAACCATATGAAAAACCATATAAGGCCATATAAAAACCATATAAAAACCATGTAAAAACCATCAACCATCATGTTTGATAGTTCAGCACCCTACTATACCCTACAATGTGGGGCCCCCAAGATAGCTAAGTGTGTTTATAACTCCAATTTCACTATGGTTTATGATACGCAAATAACTATAGTTAATTAATGGGCTTTATAAACCAACTTATAACTGGGAGGCCCCACATTGTACCAATCTTAGGGGGATGAGTTTACCCAAGTTTAAAAACACCGGCGCCTTCCGGCTTCGTCCAAGACATCCTCGCGCTTGATGTACCTGCGGCAGGAGATCGCAAATGGGCTCGGTAAAAAATAACAGGAAAAATGGTGGGTGTCGCTTTTTTTTTAACCATAAAAAATGAGAATCTAACCATGAAAATGAGGATTCAACAAGCAAGAGTTGACAAATAATGTGGACTTAACCATCAAAAATGGCGGAATTTATGCGATAAAACCAACCAAAATGGTGATTTAATGGAATGTTTTAGCTGGTTGGCCGGTTTTCCCATTTAGAATCACCTATCCTGGAAAAAATAGAAAAGTATAGAAAAGTTAGAAACCTGGAAAATCGAACTACCCTCCTGGAAATGCTGTTCCTATCTTTTCGGGGGTTGCTTTAATCTATTTTCCCGGTTGTGAAAAAAATATGGGGATGGACCATAATCACCTATCATAGCCTATCATGCCCACATCTGGGTGGAACATCCATGGCCCGGGCACCAAGGTTTTGACCAAATGTCGACCGAGAAAATGGAGCGTTCTTTCGTATAGAATTCTTGGAGTAGTTACCATTGGGTGGGTAAAAAAAACTTGGATGTGCAATTTTATGTGCATCACAAATGGTTTTTGTGCTTTGCAATCTATATGCAAGCCATAGCCCGTGCACAGAACTGGGTAAAAAATGTCACTTCCTCAGCGGGATGGACCATCTGAAACCCTTCATCTTTTGACCAAATGCTGACCAACCCATACAGACACGTCCCCCCCAATTGAACTCCATCAAACTCTAATTCGAACTATAACTATAATCTATAGGTGTATCCATTCTGAAGCCCAGTTAAGCTTGAAATGGAGCAAAATTGACCAATTAGCTATCAAACGGGGGGCCCTTCCAGGCATGCTATGTCCTGCTGAACTAACCGCGCAATCACCAGCTTCCTCCGAAACGCATCCCTCAGGCGGGGCCAGCATCCCCAAGGCACTCGAGCTCCTTCTTGAAGGCTTCAGTATCATTCACTGTGGTGGCCGCCTGGTTAGACCAGAGAAAATCGTGATTTCACCCCCCAAAACTCTGGCTTTCAGTTGGATTTGCTTAAGGGGTCACCCCAAAATAGAAAACATATTCCCTATAGCAATTAGATTCCCCAAATGGTGGATTTTCCATTGGGAAAATATGAAATCACCTTCAACAAACGCAGGTTAAGCAACCAAATATGTGACTTTAATAGCAACAAACATAAAACTACTAGGCTTGAGCCAACTACAATAGGGACCAAACCTGGCAGATGGATAAACATGGACGTTTGACCACTGGGGTAATAAAACAAAAAAACATATGTGACTCAACCAAACTATGCGGGTTCCTCCCAAACATCAATGGTGCAATGCAAAAAACACTCGCATGAGACTTAAATCCTTACCCAGAGCTCAAGTGAATTTTACCTTGGACACTACGAAGATCCTCACTGGAGGCGCTAACTGGCGTGAATATGCGTGAATTACATTCCAAGATTATCCCTGTTCCAAGGGAAATACTTCCGAACCTGAGTTGGATTTACTTACAGCAACCAAAAAGATAGGCAAGGTTCAATTTTGCGCATTTTTTTTAGGATCTTGCTTTCCTGCGTCGTGGGTTGCTATACTTTATTGGATGGGAAAATTCAGGACCCTAAAATTGATGTACTGTACCATATGTTTGGCAATAGTTTGACGGGATTTTCCTTAGTCCTGCACAATCAGCCTTATATATAGCTACCTCCAATAAATCGGCACCTGAAATGGCCATTGGATCGTCTCAGAAAGGCTTGTCACATCATGGAATATTGGGGTGGTACCTGTTGGGGTTGCATCGCAGTTAGTGGGCTAGACCCCAAGTTAGATTAATGTGCAGCAGTTGGATCAATGGCTGGATCACAAACCACTCACTAAGTGGGATGCGCATCCAAGTACTTTTGGCACAAGGGGATTCGACTTTGCCTGCCACTGGATCAAGCTTGGGCCCTAGAATCCATGATTTCCAGGATCTTGAAGGATAGTAGTTTTCAGTATGGGACACAAATAGAGGTAAAGGGGATCAAAGAACTCCTGTGGTCGTTTCTTCTGAGAATTATGTAGTGAAAATCATCCCATTCAGCAATAGACAATGGCTTGACTCAAAGATTCTAGAAAACCCAACAAAATCACATATGTCTATCTCCATTTTTCCCATTTGGGATTTCTAAATTTTCAAAATCAGGGTCTACCACATTGGCTCTGGGTACATCAAGCTAAGCCAAAAAACATCCAAGTCAGAAAAAGACTTATTGGTGCTTAGTAGGGAATGGGGGTTGCTGGGATGATTATTTTCATGGTTATTATAGGTCATTCCCTCATTCCCTGCGTTTCGCACCTGTAAGAAAACCAGCCCAGCTTTTTCTGCCTAAGCATGTCATCACTACGAGGACCTGCCTCGGTCACTTGTGAGCCGAGGTGGTCAGTGATTGATCCTAGTCCTATGGCTCTAGTCCCATCCTCTGGGGACCCATGGAGCACTCCGAGCACCGGAGCACGGGAGCTGATCCAACAAAGAAGGGGAAAATGACAAGATGGTGGCCCCAGTCATGAGTTGGTTTATAAACCCCTATATATATATAGAGATATAGATATATAGATATCTATATATATATATATATATATCCACCATGAACCCTAGCTATTTGAACCTTGAAGGGGTAAATGACTCGTTGCTAGTTGTACATGGGAAAAAAAAAAGTTGTGTATTATGATTCATTCTGATTCAATGTGACCGGATATGACCAAGATATTCGTGAGAAATTTTGAATGAAATCAATCATCCATGCAATGTGGGCCCCTCTAGTTACTAAGTTGGCAACTGTTTTTCGAAGAGGTCTCTTGATTCGCAATCTTGATTCGTGGGGTCCAATCCAAGTCGAAAAGGTGGTGCCCCATAGTTAGATAAGTTGGTGTAAACATTCAATAAAGGTTTTTAGTAGATGTATCTATAGTTCATTGGGGGTTACCCTCCGTTAATCCTTCATGGCTTGAATTTTCCCTATTTAGTTCGATGGTCTTCCCAGCGAACGAAACCTCCATTGACAGGGGCTTTCCCAGCTAGCCACGTTTGATTCCTAGTAAAGACGATCTGATTTCAGGGATTCCGTAGCTAAGGTGGGCATCCAGGCCCGGATTGCACATGGAATAGCTGGCCTATCCAGTTGGTGGATTCCAATTATGGGGTCATAATATGTTCCTCCCCACAAAAACACCTGGTATAACTTACAACGATCAATGTCTGGGGTCAGAATCTGTACCAATCTTCCCCACAAGAAAAAAACAGTCTAACGATCAATTATATTAGGTAGCCTATCGTAATCAAATGTCGCTGGCTGGAAAATATATGAACATCTTCTATAAATGCAGGTTTATGGCTGGGAAAATCATGGAACTAAATTGGACATGGTTCCAGCAAGCCGTGTTTGATTACCAGAGGGTATCCCCATGTTCAGGTGAAAATTCTCCCCTCATCTCCTACTAGTTCCATTCCTGTTTCACCAAATAGAAAACTGATTTCAGAGTGGTCAGAGTGCCCCTCAAAATGCCTCCAACCTCGACTTTCGGCACGAATTGATCGCAGGCACCTTGCAACCCCCAACGCATGTTTTTGGGCCGTAGCGCAGATATTCTTCCTTTGCTTAAGCCCATTTCTTTGACCCCAAGCCAACCGAGTTACAATGGCAGACTCTCTCAAGGTTTGCTTGGAGGAAGATTGTTGAAGTAGGGAAAACAGCAAACATTTTTTGGGTTTCACAACCTGTCCTGGCCTGGTCCCAACTGAGATATGTGTTCATGTGCGATGTTCCTGCGATGTCCACAGGGTTTTTGCTGATACAATCCCACATGCTCATGGTTGTTGTCCTCATGCTGTTGAACCTTTGATTCGGTCGTTTTTTCAAATAAACATGCTTTGTGTTGTTGTTTTATGCTCGTACAACCCTAAAATCAAAGCAATTTTCAAGGTGCATCCTCCAAATGGATCCAAAGGGTGGGAATTTGATATGGCATTGTATGGCTAATTCCTAGGTTTACCATATGATTCCGGGGAGAAGTATTATGTCCTGTGCATACTTTCAAGCCTCATTTCTGCTGCCTCACCCTATTTTGATGGGCATGTGGCTTATCACATTTTTTGATTGGAAAGGGTTGAGAACTATACCACGGCCAATGGCAAATTCATGGCAATTGGCTTACAGCATGTTTGATTGCACAACTTACATCGTGCAAATTCCCCCGCTGGGCAAACATATGCCCTTTTTTATATCATATTCTATCCCCCATATCTATAGTTGGGCGATGTCCAATTAGGAGATTTACCAAGCCTTGTATGACAGGGTTGCTCCCAACAATGTGGTGGTGAAATGGCTCATTTCCCCCCGAATGTGGCTATCATTTACGTATGGGTAGGAGCAAACCCTTGTATTATGTTGAGTCATTCCCATCTGGTGCCCAAGCTCGTTGAGGTCACAAGCGGTTTCCATCGCTCGGCTCCCTTTCAGGGTTGCCGAGTCGCAGCCCGAGGGCACAAGGGTCTCCAAGTGTCTTCCTTGATCGAGCACAGTCTCTGTCGATCCTTTGCCAACTAATTTCGGGGGCTATATGTTAAATATTGTCAAATGCATGATGTTTTCATCTATAGTCTATATAGCTTATTTTCGGTGTTGATCTTGGTGAAACCCCAACATTTTCGGTAAATGATTGGTTGCATCCTGTCCCTTCAAGAAAGAAAAACATCTTGGATACATTTAAAAAACAACATTAAGGTATGATGCCAAATATTCCGAAGCATCTGTGGCCCAAGATTGCATTACTCACCAAGCCAAGCAAGGTTTATCTAGCCATCACAGTGGCTGCCCGATCTGAGCGCAATTGCACCAGCAAAAGTGGGGATTGAAGCGGAAAAAAAGGCGGTTAAATGTTAGTAAAACAATCATAAACCAGCCATATTGTGATGGTTTATACAACCCATTTATGGCAGATTTGTGTATGGTTTACTATTGTCTTACCAACATTACAATGATTTACACTACTGTGGTCCAATTATCATGATGAAATCATGCCCAGATCACCGTCAGTCAATGGGGCATCTCCTCTATCCGGTGGCTACCGTGTGGGAGCCCTTCGGAGCCATGGGTATTTGTTGATTCCCCATCAATATCAATTTATCAATCAAAATGGGGAGCGAAGAGCGGAGCGATTCGGAAAGACTTTTCCAACCACATGCTAGTCACGTCATTCTTCAGGGATCTTGACATCATTCACCAGTCAGTTTTTTTAAACACTGGGTGCTTTTATAGATTTAAAAAAAAAAAAACAATACGGACAGTTCCGTGGTGCTCCAGTGCGTTGGCTAACTTGTTTTCTAACTCTCATTGACTAATTCACTGCATCCAATGGATTTGTTGAATATGGTAGGGAATCCAATGAAACTAATCATCCATCCATTGTCATATACGATATAAACCAAGAGTTAACTTGGAGTTTTTTCAAACAGAACTTAGCGATTCCCCTTACTGGCACCATCCAAAAATATCCATAGTGTGTCCATCAACGTGCAGGGAAAGCCTTGGATGGTTAGATTCAGAATCTTCTGTTTGTCGAAGGATCAGGCCCTGGCCTTTTTTTGGGGGGTGGAGTCTATGTTGAAAACATCTGTTGGTTAAAATTAAACATGAAACCGTACTAAACCATGGCTACGTACATCAGATTACTATGAATGTGTAAAAAAAAGTTCAGCATTCATCAACCGGTTTGCCCATCAGCTACAAAATATCGCAGCTTGGATTTGCTTCATGAAAACCCCCAAAAAATAAAGCAAGATTCCCGATAGATTCCCCAGTCGTAGTGGACTTCCCATTGGGAAAATAAGCCGAATCATCGACTCAGCATTTCCAGGGTTTCCTAAAATGGGGGTACCCAAAAATGGATGGTTTATAAGGGAAAACCCTACTAAAATGGATGATTTAGGGGTACCCCTATTTTAGGAAACCTCCATTGACCTACAGTCTTGGTGGTTTTTTCAGAGGGGCTACCCTACCAATAAGACGAAGGAGACTCGACATGCGGAACTCTTCATGTTCCAAGCCGCAAACGCAGCCACGCTGTTGGACCGCGCGTCCAAGCGCGGTCAAATCTTGGGAGCAACACGTTGCATGTTGCTTGGAAGAAAAAACAGGCAACCTTGGATCTCCATCTGTGTGAAAACAGGATCAAAGCTAAATTCAGGATTAAGTTTGGTTTCTATACCCTTTGAAGAGTTCTTTTTCTAGATCTTTGTCACGGAATATGAACTAGTCATGCTTTGATGGCCACAGATCGATACAAATGGATTAAAAATCTGTCAAAACTTACAACCAATTTCGTCAGTCATGTTTGAGCATATCCACCTGGCCAACGCTCTACAACCAACAAGCTTGCTTTTACAACCTTCTGTCATCACTCAGAAAAAAAAGTACACAACAATATACTCCGAAAAGAAGAGCGTAAAAAAGCAAAGCTACACAACGCAACTCGTTGACACACCATTTAATGGTGGTGTCACTATGAGTCAAAATTCTCAAATCCCCCCAAAATGGATGGATTGATACTGAACTCACCAGTCTTCCCAGCTGATTCAAACCACCAACCAGAACATCATTGGTTAAAAACCCATCATATACCCATTAGATCCCCATCATATTCCCATTTTAAGTGGCCAAATCCCAGAATATTTTCAGACAGGTACCCTATGGTACCCTACAACACCCCCAGTTTTCCACGTTTTTGGAAATGCAGTGAGAGGCTATACTTTGGTTGTTTTCCTTTAAGCTTGTTTAACATAGAGATTTACTAGTTTATCTCATTAATCATTCTTGGGTATTGTAACACAACTGCGTAGATACAGATTGGATTTGCTACTTGCCACGGGTCCATTTATAGTTTGTTTTTGCCAAAAAACACAATGTGGAACCAAAGATGTGGGCCCTATCTCCACCCCTGCTATACTATTCTAAATAAACTCTCCAGAACCCAAGGAAATACATATAACACTGCAACAGAAACAAGGTAATATGAAAAACATTAAAAAAAAACAAGAACAAAAAAGTTTTCAGTAGAAATAGACATAAATTATCCAAACAGAAACACCATAAAACACGGTAAAAATCGGGGGCCCCACAAGGTACCACTCTCCAGAAACCGAGCTTTCAGCGTCGAAATATGGTGGTTTAACCACATTCTGTGGGGGATTGACCAACAACAAGTCAATCTTAAACTCAATGGATTGGTTTAAGGGAAAATCTACAAGAAACCATGAATTTTACCATCAAATATAGAGGTTTCCTGAAAATTTTCCCTTAAACCAATCCAGTGATAAACCTCAAACAAAGGATGTTTAGAGATGCGCCCAAAGCTATGATACCATATCTTTTTTCTAGATGATGATATATGATATGTATTGATATGTATTGGTGGTGATGGATGAAGACCCTTTTCCCAGTAGTTTTGAAGATGTCCGTAGCCGTACGTCAAACTCAGGCGAATAGAGATCCAGAACTCAAAGTCTACCTTTTGCGCGCGAAGACTTTGGCGCAGCACGGTACATGCTATGCACTTCTGCATCACTAGAACGAATTATTCATCTGACCGGTGGTTTCACCCTTGACTTTCAAAAACCTTGGAATGATCTTTTTTTTTTTCACCGATCAATCATTTGTTGTCACATTCCCGGCATTGTTCGTTGGCGATGTTTCAAAATCACTTGCAGCATGGCTGGTTGGAGTCTCTTCCTCGAAATCATCGTATTCCGACCGTTCCGTCTTTGCGGCACCCGATTTCTCTGTCTTGGCATTGCCTCGGTGATCAATGTTCCCTCTTCCCCTTTCTCTCTCTCTCTCTATATGTATACATGTATATATATATATAGGCTCGTGCCCAGTCTTGGAACTACCTACAATGATCATGGGGTGGGGGGG
>BGPT01000391.1:114976-128438 GCA_003297045.1 Symbiodinium sp. clade C Y103
GGTGGGGTGGGATGTTAACGTTCCTTGAACTTGCAGAACAGATGATGATGATGATGATGATGATGATGATGATGATGATGATGATGATGATGATGATGAAGATGATGAAGATGATGATGGTGTATGATGGTGTTGATTCTGAGAAAAATCTGCGACAAAATTTCGTCACGGAATCAGTAGTTTAAACCGCGCTAATTCTTGTTCCGGTAGTTCCAAGGCCGGGCACGAGGCTATATATATACATATATTCACACACACGTATAAATATAAATATATATATATTATATATGTATGCATGTACATATGTATATATATATATATACACATGTGTATGTATATATATATATGCATGTATATATATATATATATATGCATATATACAGTATATATATATATGTGCATGTATATATATATATATATATGCATGTATATATATATATATGTGCATGTGTATATATATATATATATATGTGCATGTGTATATATACATATATGTGCATGTGTATATATATATATATATATTTGGGTTTGTCCAGCACTAGGGATACCCCAAAATTGTTCAATTAATGAGAACATACTTCAAAGAACTAGATTGTATTGTATGGCACCCTAGTTCTGGACAAACGATGACAAAGCATGACAAAACCAGACTTCCTATTCTGGTCTAATTACGTTCTGTTGGACAAACAAAAAGAAAAGACATGAAGCAAAGCAGAGGTGCTGGTGGGCGTTGCTTCTTCAAAACCATACTCGGACTGTTCTGTTTGTACCCTCAACAAAGGGTCTCTGCCAACTCCAGACTTCTCTGTTGCTGCCGCTGACTTTTCAGTCTTGGCATGGCTTGTTGGCGTTGCCTCCTCAAAATCATACTCTGACCGTTCAGTCTTTGCTCCAGATTTCTCTGTCTTGGCATGACTTGTTGGGGTTGCATCCTCAAAATTCGGGACGTTCTCTGACTGTTCAGTCTTTGCCTGACTTGCTGCAGACTTCTCTGTTGCTGCTACCGCTGACTTTTCAGTCTTGGCATTGCTTGTTGGCGTTGCCTCCTCAAAATCATACTCTGACCGTTCAGTCTTTGCTCCAGATTTTTCTGTCTTGGCATGACTTGTTGGAGTTGCATCCTCAAAATTCGAGACCTTCTCTGACTGTTCAGTCTTTGCCTGACTTGCTGCAGACTTCTCTGTTGCTGCCGCTGACTTTTCAGTCTTGGCATGGCTTGTTGGCGTTGCCTCCTCAAAATCATACTCTGACCGTTCAGTCTTTGCTCCAGATTTCTCTGTCTTGGCATGACTTGTTGGGGTTGCATCCTCAAAATTCGAGACGTTCTCTGACTGTTCAGTCTTTGCCTGACTTGCTGCAGACTTCTCTGTTGCTGCTACCGCTGACTTTTCAGTCCTGGCATTGCTTGTTGGCGTTGCCTCCTCAAAATCATACTCTGACCGTTCAGTCTTTGCTCCAGATTTTTCTGTCTTGGCATGACTTGTTGGGGTTGCATCCTCAAAATTGGAGACATATTCTGACTGTTCGGTCTTTGCCCTACTTGCCGC
The DNA here is from genome assembly GCA_003297045.1 of Symbiodinium sp. clade C Y103. NCBI lineage: Eukaryota > Dinophyceae > Suessiales > Symbiodiniaceae > Cladocopium > Cladocopium sp. clade C. The sequence goes on from BGPT01000391.1 coordinate 116,524, forward strand.
AGACTTCTCTGTTGCTGCCGCTGACTTTTCAGTCTTGGCATGGCTTGTTGGCGTTGCCTCCTCAAAATCATACTCTGACCGTTCAGTCTTTGCTCCAGATTTCTCTGTCTTGGCATGACTTGTTGGGGTTGCATCCTCAAAATTTGAGACGTATTCTGACTGTTCGGTTTTTGCCTGACTTGCGGCAGACTTCTCTGTTGCTGCTGCTGACTTTTCAGTCTTGGCATGGCTTGTTGGCGTTGCCTCCTCAAAATCGTACTCTGACGGTTCAGTCTTTGCTCCAGATTTCTCGGTCTTAGCATGACTTGTTGGGGTTGCATCCTCAAAATTCGAGACGTATTCTGACTGTTCGGTTTTTGCCCTACTAGCTGCAGACTTGCCAGACCTCTCCGTCTTGCCGTGGCTGCTAGGTGTCGCCGATGTTCCAGATTTCGCAGACCTGCAGGAAAGACAGACATCCGTCAATAGCAACAGGGTGGCCCCCATACACCTGTGGCAAAAACATCAGCTGGGACCAGAATTACCCAACTGAACTTGACAAAAGATTCCAACCAAATTATCCAATGCTACCCTCTGGTGATCATACCTTGAAAAAATCCACCATGATGTTCACACTAAAACCTCGAGTTCGGGGATGTTTTGTTGGACACCTGCATCCCACCATGGTCAATGGTAATCCTGGACTATCCTCCAGTAAACTAACAGTTTGCTATGGATCATCACCATCTTTAATAGGTAAATCGTTTTCCATAGCTATGTTAGTTTACCAAAGGGTAATGGATTAATCTAGATCCCTATGAAAATGGATCGATGACCATCCCCCAAGGACTGGGTATATGTAGTATATACTACAACTTCTGACCATGGCTCATATTTCAGGAATTACTTTCCATGGTCTGACCTGTGGGGGAACGATTATGCACTCTGTATGAAAATGTATATCAATGGATTGGTTAATGGGAAAATTTACAGGAAACCATGGATTTTCCCAAATATAGGGGTTTCCTGTAAATTTTCCCTTAAACCAATCGAGTGAGTATATGATTGTCATTGATTGTCTATATCTATAATTCTTGGTGGATCGAATCCCAACTGTACCAAGAACATTAAGTTTCTTGGGTCCTAGGTCAGGTTTCAATGTGCGATTTTTTAAATGTTGTTGGCAAAGGTGGATCAGACTATCCAAAATTCATGTTCTTGTTACTTTACGATTTGTTTCCTCAAGTACGCTAGATCAACTCTTGGATTTGTCCATTGCATTCGATTGCCACTTCTTTCAACGCATCGAGATGATCCATTCACCAGGAGACTAATGTTGATAAAAATTCAATAACCCTTTGATACTCAAACATGGTTTGATTTGTATACTTATCCTTCATTTTCCCAACAAACCAAACCTCCACGGCTGGTTCGGAGATTTTCCAGCCACCCGCCATGTTTGAGGACACCGCATGGTAGTCAGCATAATATTGATTGTCTATCCCACTACATTCCCATATATTCCCATTACATTTCCCATTATATCCCATAAAACCACTATAATCCCTATGATGTATTGTCTAACCCCCCCAAAAAAAACACCCATAGAATCTGTAGAATATGACTCAAATCCCCAACGAATTTGTTGATCTCCTCATGGTTGGCCGCTGGGAAGATCCCTTGGACATATTTACAGGGGGATTACTTGGTGGCTCGTGTCACTTGAGTATATCATAAGCGGGATGGCTAGGGGTAATCATGGTTAATCCACTTATAAGTAGGATTATAACATATTATAACCCACTTAGTGGAATGAGCCACCAAGTAAACATGAAAAATGTGGCTTTGACATGGTCTAGCCATCTTGAAATGGATATAGATGTAGTTTTTTCATCGCGAATGTGACATACTTCCCCTTTAAATCGGTCCCTAATACAACACCATGATTTGGGTAGGGTATTTGATATTCCATAAAAGTGGCAAAGGATTAGTTTTTGCCAAAATCATCGATTGCCTGTTGATTTGCCTTTGTTTACCTGCATGTTTGAGATCTGTTCTTGGTTCACGCCCTACTTTGATTTGCTTCAGGAACCCAAAAAATATAGCAAATATTCCCGAAACCGATTCTCCGGTCATGGTGAGTTCCCCTTGGGAAAAGAAGCCAAATCATTCCATTGTACTGATTGGTTCATAGGGATTCCCCGATTGGATTATCAGACTGATTATCATAATTCCCAATATATGGGTAGTATAATCAGTAGAATCCCATACAATCATCAACAGGAGTTTTACAGCCACTGCTCAAATCATCTTCAGCAAATCGGAAAAAGGTTGCCTAGATCCCACACGCCTGGTGTCAAATGCCACAGACTTCTCCGTCTTCGCACTCACAGGAGAGATCACAGCACTAGCACCTCAAAGCATGGTTTCATCCCACCATGATAGTTCGGGAATCCTGGATTCAGTGCTGAACAACTGAATCAGTCTAAATCTAGATGGTAACCCATGGTGTCCTGTAGGTTATCCCTTAGACCAATCCATTGAAGATCCCTATGACTGGTTGTTTTATCCACGTTTTGATGGGTTACACATAGAAAAACCTTCACCAAAAAGGAATCTGACCTACAATCTGGTGTTCCAGTTCGTTAGAGAAGTTGGTTTATAATTCCAACAACTAGGGCTGATGGTCAATATACATACATAATAATATATAAATCTACAGCTGATATCATATCCACGTCTGCAGTGAACGCTCCATATAAATCTACATTACGATAATTTAGATCCCGGCTCAAGTGTACAGATATGTGTATATATATATATGTATATATGATTACCTATAGTCAATAAATGTTTTTTAGATAGCGGGGGCTATGTGCATCCCAGGTCTCGTTTCAGTGGTTTATAACCCATATATATATAACTATACAAGTATATATTTAATTTAACCATATTCAACCCATATAACTGTGGTGAGATATAGTTATCATCATGTCATTACCTCAGTTTTTTTTTAATATATGAAAAAAAAATAACAATATGTGGATAGTCTATGGTTTACGAACCACTTACAAACCTGGATGCACATCCAAGTACCACTACGTAGTTTTCCTAGCAGGTTCCCCCGAGGAATCGTAAGCGGCTAGAAACAGCCCCGGTTGGATCACTCGGGCGAGTAGGGTGATCGTTCAGGGCTGCAGCTAATCCACTTTCTGACTTTGGGGGAACCACCAAGTATACGGAGTCCCTGCAAACAACTGCTAAGTTCATGTTGGTCAAATTTGTATTCCTTCACACCATGGTTTTTCAAAGTGGGGGTTTCCTAAAATTGGGGTACCCAAAAATGGATGGTTTATAAGGGAAAACCCTATTAAAATGGATGATTTGGGGGTACCCCAATTTTAGGAAACCTCCAAGTTGATATTCCTTGATACAGTAAGAAATCAATTCGCCTGCACCAAATCAAGGGAGGTTTATCCAGTGGGGTTGGACCTGCACAATGTATTCTGGATTCTGGACCATGTCCAATGAGCAGAAAGATCATAGTTTGACAACTTAGAACAAATCGAAACCAAATTCATTTTTAGCAGCACTATGGACATTTATATCCTTGGGACTCGAACAAGCCCTGGTGCTTTGCAATATCCAAATGGGGTAGACAGTGTCAACCCGTTGCCCAAGATTGGGCCCCAACAAAAGGTGGCTTTCTGTCGGGAACGAAACGACAAAGATCTGAGGTCAGAGATAGGCGCAATCTGTACCCCACACAGGTCTTTGTAAAACCATAAATCTTATCTTTCTGTAGCTGAACCGACATTTTCCACAGAAGTATCTGGGAACCTTGTCCAATTCTGTCTCCTGAGATCTCCTGAGCATCTTGTTGTCTGAACATGTTTGGCTGCAACCTCTGCGTGCCGTGCAAGGTTGGAGTCGACAACTGCTCAGGTCCGTGCTTCTTCAACTCGTGAAGGCATCCGTTTCAACAGCTTCTCCAGTCCGGGATGGGCATCCTGCAGAAAAACTGCTATCCTTCGCCCAAGTGATGGCGCCAATGCTCGCATGGGAGGATTTTCCAACGAGGCATCGGCGAGGGGCGGCCGAACAACAGGTGCCGGTTCTGGCGCGCGCGCGCAGGTGTGTGTGTGTGTGTGTGTGTGTGTGTATGTGTGGATCCTCACTTGAGGCAAGACTCAATAGATCTGTTTCCATTACCACCTCACGTGCAGTGAGTGCTCAAGAAACAAATGTCTATTCTGGAAACATGTTGGGAATGGAAACTGTAGAGTACCAGGTTTCGATTCATACCCTTTTACTAGTTGGTTGATAGGGTTCTAACAGATTCCAACATTGGATTAGTGAATTAAACGAATTAGACTAGTCGGTAGGATCCCACTACTGCCATCAACAACTAGGGTCGACTAGGGTATCATATTTGGCATGCCCTCATTCCCCATTTGCTGTTGGATCTGCAATTTTCCCTTGATTGAATCACTCATTTTTGATGATTCTATCACCATGTTCATTGGGTTCTCCAAACATTATAGGTCCAAGAACTAACATGTTATGTAGGTTCCAATATGGATCTGAATAACATCTAGTAATTCATGAACCTGAAATGTTCAGCCCGCCTTTGAGATAGTTTCATTTACATTCAGCATCGTTTCTCTCGACGTGGGCCAATGACGTCACTATGTGACTTGCCCAGAATATCTGGTTTGGCCAAAAATGGTGGATACCCACTAGCAATCAAAACATGGCTGACTTGAAAATCCTCTATAGATCTCTATGCGCTGTGAAAATCGCTGGGAAAATCATCGAACTAAAAGATGGATTCTCCGGCAACCCATGTTACGAGAGGATACCCTTTGAAATCCCTGGGGCTGAAATGTTCCGAATGTTACGCCTCAAATTTCCCCTGCGAAAGCTGTGATTTTTACGGGGAAAATGGCGTTGACCGATCCCAGAAAACAATGAACAATGAAAAATCTATGTATGGATGGCGAATCAATCCATTCACTTGGTGGTCTTCATGGGTTTTATGGCATACCTCCATAAGTTGGATATATTTTAATCCCGACTTGACCACTAAGTAGGTTACAACCCTAGTTATAAATGGATCAACCCTACTTATCCCACTAACAAGACCAGAGATATAACTTACTTAGGATTCGTGGGTAGTTCGCCACCAAGTACTATGAACTATACCCTCTGGTTGTTTAACATAGCCATGGAAAATCACCATCAAAAAATTGGAAAATCACAAAAAAAACCATCGAACTAATTGGGCCATGGCTTCCATGGCTATGTTACCACAGGGTAAGCCACAAAAATGGCAAGGTTTCACTGCCCCCATCCAGACATCCCTTGGATCCCAGGTCGCCACGGCATGCCATGGCACCCGGCGAAGTTTCCCCGCCCGGTGACAGTGTGCCCGGCGCCGCCAGGGTCTTTGGTGCGGCTTTGGCCTTGGCACCTCGGGTGAGCTACGAAAAGGGTGGGATGTTGGAGAAAAAAAGGGATGGTCACATGACCTTTTTGCAACTTTAAAATTGAGTTTTGATGAACAAAAGGGGGTTTTGAGCAACAAGAAGGGTGACTTAACCATCTGGGTGGATTTCAACAGCAAATATATGAATAAATATGATGGATGTCATCAACAAGGAGAAGGTTTTTATAACTGTTCAAGAGTGGTGGAATCATTTAGGGATAGAACTGCAGATATTTTTTGGATTTGACATGACTTGGCATGATGCAAGAAGTTCATCAGTCAAATCCTGAGCTCTGCAATCTCACCAACAATGTGGTACCCCATAAGTTGGCCTATCACCACCATTAATCTATAGATCTATAATGATCTATATATCTACCATAAGTCCTAGATATTGGAGCTACCTTATGCTACATTGACCGACTTAGCCATCGTTTCTGGGCCGGTAAATGAGCTGCAAACCATGGGGGATTTCACCATTAGAGAGGGGCAACTCCCATTTTTTTCGTTTCAGTGCCCCCTTGGTCAATCCCAAAGAAATGTGGCACATAAACAAGTGAGATAAAGCATCGAATTTCTATTCTTAAAGTGAGATAGCAACCTGGCACACAATTTCTATTGGAGTTTCTATTAAGTCCCATCCAATTCTATTCACTAGCCCCAAATAGAGCAGTGAGATTACAATAGAAACCAGCGTCTATGCTGGGGTCGGCCAGTGATGGTGTAGTCTGTCAGCCAAATGTTATACCTACCAGAGATTTCACCAGCTATTTTCACATACCCACCCGTGAGGCTGGGATACACTGGTTTACCACCCACGACCACTTACTGACCACTGAATATATACCGATGTACTGTAAGCAGTACATCGTATACATCGTGTATATAGATATATATATATATATAGTATTACACAATTATAGTTACATACCATGTTATACCATGGTTTAACCCATCACTTTACCGTTGTTGCTAAAAATGCAGATATTTGACCAGTTGTGGTCTGAAGATGTCGCAGTTACATCCAGGCACGAGTAGAAGATGCATCAGTAGGAGCAGGCTTTGCAGAAGACGCTGGACCGCGAACCTTCTCCGTAGCAAGGGGTCGCTGTGGCTAAGTTTGCTGTTGATACTTTATCGTAATGAGTGTATATCTGCAATACAAATATATGCACACATAGATATGTGTGTGTGTGTGAATTCATTAGCTTGATCATGCTATACATGTGTATCTCTCTACTTTGGGGCACGGGTTGCCAGCCAATTTCAATATACAAGTATATAAATACATCACCTTGTAGCACACGCCAAATTCATGGAAAAAAAGGACAGCTGAAAATTATAGCAGGCAAATAGCACTTACAATGTCCTGGAAGAGCTGGTCTATCATGTTGGGGACCTCTGAGATATTTTGTGGGATATGATATTCCTCCATCCATGACTAGAACAATTGACCCGTTACAAGCACAGGTGTTCATGATTTGTTGACTTCAAACAGCATCTTTGCTGGTTAAGAATTCACTCACTTCAAAAGGTGGGGTAATTCTCACTGCAACGGGCAACCTCCCTGCGAGCCATCAACTGGCCCCTACTTAGATGCTGCCAGAATCAGCATTTCGTGGTTAGTTCACGTGGGTCAGTTCACCCTTGATAACTCGGATGTATTGGGAATTTGACCCAGTTACTAACCACTTGCGTAGCTGATTCAGACAACATCTTAAACTAGTGATGCATTTCCATGCACTCCAGATCAACCAACTTAGGCACGGGTGATGGACTCTATGGCCGCAGTCATGATAGATTGGTGGTGAAGTTTGATCCCCATAAGTTTCAATTTTAATGGGTGTTGTGGTCACTCCATTGAAAAATAACCCCCAAAGACACCAAAATTCTAAGAGGGTGGCTGTAGCCCATCAAGAATATAGGGATGTTCCGGTACCTCATCCTTCGTCCAAGTGCCACACCTCATCCTTCGTACGGTCCTTCGCAAAAGCGTTCTTCCTGAGTTCACTTCACAGTGAAGGAGTCATGGGTCTGACTCAACAACAGCGACATCAACAACTTTGCAAACTCCTGAAGAAAGGTGGATCTTGAGTCGGGTACCATGAGTACTGTATATAAGAAATTATATGAAATTATAAAAAGTACATACATAGTATGTATATCATATATATAACCATGTATTCATATACAGATACAGCATATGTTTGGTGTATATAGACAGATGGAGAGAGCGAGACAGAGAGATAGATAGACAAATCAACTCACCCAAACTTCACCCAGAAGAAAAGTGATATCTTCATGGGACTCCGGACAGCCCAACAATGAAAGCTTTGAATCACCGGCTGATCACCCAGATTTGGGTCATTTTTGGTACAGCCATCCAATTTCAGGGGTGCCCATTTTGAACCACATTCACTTGGAAAGGACAGACTTAGATGATCACTGAAGAAGCTCAGGAGATAATCAGCAACTTAGGGTGTATCCCAGGCATTGTTTTTGTGGCTAAGAACCAAGCATAGTCCCCCAGTTCTATGGAGCCATTAAATATGTATATTCATACGAGTTTATCATATTTTATATATGTGCAAGTTGGTCAAGTTACATGGGATTACTGGTTTATGCTCGTCCCAGCAACGTTAGAAATTCTCCTTTATAATTGGATTCAATCCCATCAAGAACTGAGACAATCACCAAGTAACTTGACCAAATTGCACTTTCCGTAAATGGAGGTACCCCAAAATGGATGGTTTATAACGGTACATCCTGTAAAATGGATGATCTGGGGGTACCCTCATTTTAGGAAACCTCCATAAATATACCCAGTATATATATATATATAAAGAAATATATATATACATATCACTTGGGACAATCCAGATCTTCCTAGTTTTTTAAAGGTCAACCACGGATTTTTCAAAAGCTTGTCTATTAATGTGGGGGTAGCACCCCCAAAATGGTGACATAAATTTGTCAATTCCTAGCAAAATTGTTGCCCCCTTGTTTTGGTTTAAACAGGTGGTTGTGCAAAATCCGGGGTTAACAAAAGAAAAACGCACACTCCACCAGCAACCGTTGGGGCAGGTCTCTTCGTGCTCGCACTTTTACTCTTTGCTTTCGGCTTTGCCACTGGCTGACCTTGCGCGGTTTCTGCATGCTTCTTCGGCGAGAGGAGGAAGTTAATTACGCATTCTTGGACACTTGAAATGGATTGAATCTCTCATTGGAATGATTACCCTCTGGTAAACTAACATAACTATGGAAAATCACCGTTTTTAATGGGAAAATCCACTATTTCTATGGCCATTTTCAATAGCAAACTGTTAGTTCACCAGAGGGTAGTACAATTTTGGTCTTGCCTATTGATTTGATTGGGAGTTCCGATACACATCTTCTCTTCACCCGATTCATTGAGTGCCCGAAGACTGCATAGGACCTGACTGATTCACGCTGCCGGGACCTGCTGGGTAAGTAATCAGGCTACTGCGCTAGCCAGCGGTAAGGTGCATCCCATGAATCGTTTTGTGGGTAATGTCAAGGTGGGATTAATAAACCCCCTAGTAATGGTTAATGTCCACCACTATTTGGGGAATCCTCCATGATTAATAAACCAAGGTTTATTAATCCCACCTTGGCATTGATAAGGATATTATACAGTTGCATAACCCAGTTGTACTGCGGAAAGTTTCCAAGTCTATTTTGGTTCGATATGGGCTACGAATTACAAACCACCAACTGGGATGCACATCCAAATCTTACTGACCCCAATATTATACACACCCCAGAAACCATGGTTTGGTAGGGGATGAAATCACATATTTTGGACCATAGAACAAGGTTGTTTGATATTAGGGGAATGGGATCAAAAACTTACCTACCCTGCGGTGTTTACCGTCGATTCATCTGAGTGGTTGACCTGGTGAAAGTTTTTCCAACAAACTGACGGGAGATCTTGATCCATCCTGAAAATGGGGTGCCCCAAGATTTGATGACTAATCACCGTCTCCCTGCATATTTACCCTATATCTTTGGCAGGCTCTTTGACACATCAAACGGATACTTAGCCATCTGAGATAGGGATTAGTATTGGTTATACTTTGTTATTGAGGTAAATGGATACCTTCTCTTCTGGATGATATAGCCAGCTTCCAGCTTATATTGGTTGAATATTGGCTCAAAAATAGAACCAACATGACTGCTAATTAATCAACTACTATCAGCATTTATCTTCAGCTATACTAGTTGAAAAGGCACCTGAATTCATCTGATTTCTATCCTTTTTTCCATAAATGTCTGGATGATATACACTTACACTACAGAAATCGAACTTTACTGTACAATTCAACGACAAAATATATTGCAACTAATATCAATCAATTGAAGTTTATCATTGGGTATTTGGGATGATTAAGAATGACCCCCAGCTGGTTGGTTATTGAGATGGTTTATGGCATTGGGTTTGCCTCATTACTTGGTGGCTCATCCCACTTAGGAAGTAGATTCTAACATGCTATAACCCTAGTTACAAGTGGATTTACCCTGCTGATCCTACTAACAAAAGCAGGGATATAACATGATATAACCTACTTAGGATCTATGGGATGAGGTACCAAGTACTTCTTATCACTTTTTCAGATCTCCCTCTCCACCCTTGCGTTGCAGCCGCGGCGCTCGCCGGTGCCGCTTCCGCCGCTGGAAGCGGCGCCGCTTCGGGCGCCGTTGCATCGTCGGGCAGCTCCGCGTCGGTGCTGAGGGATGTGCTGGAGACCTGACCACAGCTAGTAGTGGTTGATCATGGCGACTGTTGCTGAAAATAGTTGATAGTGGTTAATGGGGATTTAATGGGATTTATAGATGGAAAAAAAAATGCGAAAAGTGGTTAATCATGGCTACTAATGACTGTAAATGGCTATTGATAATGACTATTAATTATTAATGGTTGACAAGGGCCATTAATAGTGGTGTGTTTTGACAATAATATATAGATATGGTGAAACGATAAATATACCCCAAATGGTTGATGGTCCATGGGGAAAATTAACCAAATCAGCTTAAACAACCCAGGACTATGCATCAACAAAAAGCCAAGGTTTCTTTAAAACCCATCAGCCTGGCTGCAAGCCATACTGCTGGGAGGGACATCCCAGGAATCGTAAGTGGTAAGTAACCATAGGTACAACCCACACAAAAAATAGCATAACCCACTGAAATTCGTAACCATAGCAACCATAGTAACCATAGTAATAATGGGTTAGGAACGATAATAGCCATAGTCAGTTCATCCATTTATAGATGGGATAACCCACTGAATTCGGGGAGTTACGGTCACAAGGTTTATGAACCACATACGATCCCTACGGATGATCCTCCAAGTTGCGATCACCAAAAAAAGGCCCAGGATGCTCTGAAAGCCTGACTTAAGCGGCCAGCAACCATAGTCAAGTTATAACCCACCAAAAAAACTTCATTCGAGGACTTGGGATCATCAGAGTTCTTTAAAAACCACTTACAAGATTGCAGCGGGATGATCACCACAGCTATTAACATTCCCTGATGAGTTATTATGGATAGTTGGTTAATGATTTAAGATCCATTATATTTTTTCCCGCATTACTAAGCCAAGCACCAGGGCTGACTTTCTCCCCACCTTCCATGGCTTCTTCCTCTTGGGCTCTGCTAAGGCCCTGATGCGTTCCATCGACACCACCCGCCGCGGCGCTCCATCGGAACCGCTCTTCGTTGGCGGCGCCGGTGGCTCGACTCCTGGAAGCCGCAGCAGAACGGTGGCGAAGCCCTGCTGATTTATGTAACGTTTGGACTTCTGGTAGAAATATCTATAGTTAATGAGTTTATAAACCAACAAACACAACTTGGGGGAAAACCACATTGTAGTTTTTGGGCCTTAGTTTACAATAACTGGACGAACCGAGTAAACTCCTTAGTTCAGTTTAACCATGTTTAACCCAATTGTAGCTGGACATAGCTGGACTGGACTAATCTAGTTTCACCATGTTCAACACCTCACTGATAAAAAGTGCCTCTGACTTGTGTTCATCGGTCAATCAAATTCAAAAAGGATGGTTGTACCCCAATTCGCCAGTGAAACGCATCAAAACAATGGGAAATTCAATAGTAAACAAACATCAACAATTGAAAGTTCATCAGCCAAAGCGGGGTTGATTTGTTTCTATGCACATCTCAGTCCGGAAGTGGTTCAGATGCATGATCGTACCCCAGCCTTTTCTGGGATTTCTCCGTGGCTTAGATGCTCATGCAAGCACCCAACTACATGTGATACTGGTCTGGTAAACATTATTGAAATGCGTATTTATGTATATACACATTAACGATATATATATATATATATATATATGGGGTTTGATCAAAATTCCTTTTTCCGGGAACGGCCATTCTTCACGAATAAAAATGTTACTTTCGCGAAACTTTC
>BGPT01000391.1:128455-130955 GCA_003297045.1 Symbiodinium sp. clade C Y103
CTTTCGCGGAACCCATGTTGGGCAACAATGCCTCTTCTTCTGGAGATTCATTCGTCACCTACCAAAGCACGCCAAATTATCACGGATCACTTCTTAATCATGTAAACATGCAGCTAGCATCACGGGATCCCTTCTCAGGGCGGATTGTTACTGACTAGGCAATCTTTTTTGCAAGGCTTACTGGACCACCCCCTTCAAANCAGCTAGCATCACGGGATCCCTTCTCAGGGCGGATTGTTACTGACTAGGCAATCTTTTTTGCAAGGCTTACTGGACCACCCCCTTCAAAATCAACTTTGCCTTTCGCCCGCTCCTTCGCAGAACTTTCGCGGAACTTTCGCGAAAAAACCCCTATCCGTAGACCCCATGCAGCCATCAGCAGGGGGCACATCATAGGAAAAGCAAACGCCAGGGGCCTTGGCGTCTGGTTCTCGCGGCGCCTCACTCTNACATCATAGGAAAAGCAAACGCCAGGGGCCTTGGCGTCTGGTTCTCGCGGCGCCTCACTCTTGGAAGCTTGGCTGCTGCATTTGGAGCTGGTTTCTTGAAACTTTAGCCACTACCAGTGGCAGGTCCAAGGATGTGCTTCAGGGCCGTGGTATTTGGCTGTTGCGAAGCGCTACTTATGAAGAAAAAGGCTGCTAACAATGCNGAACCTGGTACTCACAGCATCAAAAAGAAACAATCCTGCAAGGAATTACATTGAACTATGCATCTTATAGTGAACTTATATGGTAGTTCATAATATCCAACTTTCGCGAAACTNCGAACTCGAAAGAAAACTTTCGCGAGGGTGTCCAACGTAACATGAACGGCTTTCGCAATTAAAACTCTTTACAAGGACCTTTAGATCGACTGCCATATATATATATACACAAACTAAATAAGTATATTATATTGTGCATGTATAACATGTATACATGATCTGTGGCTTCTCGACCACCTGCCACTTCCCTGGGATCTCCTGAGAAGTGCACAGTTCCCAAGGGCATCTGATGCTTCGGCGCTGCTTCACCTCCGAAGATTTGGGTGACCTGGGCCGTGGCGACCCGGCTGGAGATGATCAGCGGATGTTGATCAGCCATGGCCCATTTCGTTCGATGCATTTACCTACTAAAACAAGGTGGTTTTCCATAGCTAGGTTATTTTACCAGAGGGTATATTTCCACAATTTGCTCAATTTATGGCAGAACAATTTTCTGGCAACAAAAATAAGTTGTAATGAGGGAAACCCAGTAAATAACCATCTCTAATATTACCACAAATGGGTGGTACAAACCATCCAAAATTGTAGGTCTATTATTGGGTTTACCACATTACCAGTTGGTTTATCCAGTTACATCATTTATATCATGATATATCCATATATATCCCGATTTTTGGTGGTTGAGTCTCCAATGTGATCTGATGGAATCTTCCTTTTTGATCCTTTTTGTTGGTTACTGTACCACCCATCTAGTTGGTAGACCAAAAAATCATCAGTCCACCCCCAAACGTGATCCCCCAACAATAGATGGTTCAGATTCGACCTTCAAATCGTAATTGTTGGTGGCTGGCGAGCACTTCATAAACCCTAAAATTATTGGGGGGTTCAGCTTTGGGGTTGGTTGAGTCCCCAGGATGATGCCGCCATGATATACCCGATATATTTACACGTGCTTTGGTTAAATCACGGTTAGGTCATGTCAGAGTTCTTTCATGGTTCAATCCTGGGTTGGAGGACCATCCCCTTGTTAGACAATCCCCTATATAACTGGGATTATCCCATTTTTTAAGTAGGTTTTAACCTCAGTTGCGAACCACTTGCTAAGTGGGATGATCCTCGAAGCATGTTGTCATCGCCGGTTTCATGCGATGGCCACCAGGCTGCAATGGTCGCGGTATCTCGACGATGGCCGAGATTTGTCGAACGTTTCAGATCCTGCAGCAGCGCAAAGAGACGATCCCGGAGTATTATCATTATCAACCGAAAGTAACATGGTCAATCCTTGATAGACCGCAAGAAATTGATCGTTTGCTATGGTGATTTCCATTTATAGCCAAAAACAAGGAATAAACTACCCATCCAAGGTTGGGGATGGTAATACCTATTAACCTGGCATGAGCCACAATATAGTAAGACAATGTAAGACATATACTACAGACTGAAGGCTTTAATGATTATTATAAGTTTAAAAAACATAAATCAAAACTCCATTACATGTTTTTCGAGAAAATACATTGACCCGTTGAAAGAAAATACATTGACCCGTTGAAATGACCTCAGAGAAAAAAATGTGAAGAAAAATAGGGTAGGGCACAAACATCTACATAACAAATCATCAATTCATCGAAAATAATACCCTGGAATATCTTACCCATCAAGTGACATATCATGAGGATTAGCCATCATATGAATCAACACATGAGCAATGTACCAAAACAACCCATCACAACCGATAATGGGAAGACAATCCACATATGTATTTATATATATATATGTGTGTGTGTGCGTGTGTGT
>BGPT01000391.1:135955-165194 GCA_003297045.1 Symbiodinium sp. clade C Y103
CATTTATCATTATTGCATGTTTTTTTGTCACAATATGATTATGGCCACAATGTTGTTTAAACAGGGGGGCATGTCCATCGTTTTAGCCGATAAAAAATAAATGCACTTGGATCCGGCTGAGTGGTCGCATCTAGTAGCTGCTTCACTACGCCTCCCGCTGAAATACAGTAATTAATCCATAACCCTGAGATTTGGGCCATTTGGGGAGGATTCCCGCAAGCCCAACCATCTTAAACACGGTGATGTCGGCCACCCAAATGCACGGATATCATAGGCCAATCGCACACGGGAAAACACAGGTCAAGAATTGGAGAGTTGCAATCTCCAGGGTGATTACCCAATTACATCCCATTACAATTCCTGGGATACGTAATACGCAGCCAAACATCTAGGATCCAAGCAGGCCCAAGCTCAATTATATTGGAAATCCCAGAATCATCAACGGAGGTGTAGTACGCTGGGAAAATATGGATATGTTATGCCAGAGCCAGGGTTGACCAAAGGGTATCTGTATCTGTAGATCCCACTTGAATCATTGGCATCCCAGCCATCTGTTTTTGTTTGCTACTGGTACACGTGAAAACTAGGCAAGGTAGTGCATAAAAGGAGTCCATAATCGTCAAAATCATGATGCTCGCCGATGTGTTTTTGACTTGTATATTTATATATATATAATATACACATACGTGTATATATATATATATATTACATCGCAAATACATCGTAACTACATCACATGGCTAGCTGGAAAATCCACCATTTTCCATGGGAATTTCTCCATTGAAACCAGCCGAGCTTCGATCCATGGATCTCGAGGGATCCCATACCGGTGCATCCCCCATCAGCGCGGAGCAGGACTTGCCCCCAAAAAAGTGCAACCTTTTCTCTTCACAAAGCGCCGGTTTTTTGGAAACGATGGGTTCCAAAATTGACGAATCTATTTTTCAAGATAAAGATATAGGTATAATAATATATCATGTTCAACTCTTTCGAATAGTTATGAAGTGCCAACGTTGTACGAACATGAATGTCGGGGCTGTTAGCATTATCCATTTTGCCGCCTTTACTACTGTGGGTATCGTCTGAGCCAAGGCAGTCAAGAAATGCGTTCTGCAGGTCTAAGGTGGGGAAACATTCCCACCCGTCTGTCAGGATATCTATGTTTGACTCATAATTATTCCCAATGCACCTAGCCTTTTTCGAGGAACAATTTCTGCAAGGTGAGGTTGTTACCCTCTGGTAAACTAACATAGCTATGGAAAATCAGCATGTTTAATGGGAAAATCCACTATTTCTATGGCCATGTTCAATAGCAAACTGTTAGTTTACCAGAGGGTTATATCACTCAAATCATCAACGATAAGCGACGTATCCTCGTCACTGTCCCACAGGGGGACTCACCATTTTAGGTGACCTCCAAAAATCGCACCGCTGGAGGGTCCCAAGTCACAAGCGATCCAATTCTGGAAATGTCCATAGGAAACATCAACATCCTGCGGTAGAAAGAATATAATAGTATTATATATATATATGTAATTATATATACATACCACAATTTCAGCATACATCTGGGTAAATGAAATAATAATTTACAAAGCTACGATCTGTTGTTCCAGCGAGGTGTGATGTCGCTATAATTCATTCTCCAAATTGATATGATCTACGTAGTTCTGATATGATATGTTCTAAATCTTCTGTCTATCCATCAACTCTTGGAATCTCCAGAAATTGGTTGAAACCTTGGGGCATGCAATTTCGAACTTCAAATGTATATCAGTTTGTCTGAAATCTGGTAACCACAAAATTTAATGGTTAATCATCCTATTTCTCTTTAGAATTTCTATCTGCTATTTGATGGTTATACACCATTCTCAACCAAACCCAAAAATCATATCATTGTAGTCTATATCGATATCCCCATGATATCCCTGTTATATGTCCGTATATATAAACACTAGATATACACAAGAAAGCAACATCTGGTCACACCATCATCTTGGGTTCGTAGTTGAGCCACTATCCCGCAAAAACACACCAAACTCTAGCCGTTTACTCTCTTTTTCCGTCAACATGGCAAAAAAACTACTCAAGCAGTCGGTTTACCCTGAAATTTGTCAATGAGAATGTGATTGATCCCTTGATCTCTCTCAGTTTTGTCTTTTTTTCAGGTCCATGTCCTCTACACCCACTTCCTCATCCATTGATCTGCCTTTTCTTCGAAGGAGTCGATTTCATCCCGCAGCCTGCCGGCTTGCCATACTATAGATGGCCCATTTGTAGATGACTTCCCTACTAAAAAATGGTGATGTTCCAGTTCGCTGTGACAAATTACAAGAGGGTAGCCCCGGAATGGCCACCAGCAAGGCTCTAAACGCGACAATTTGAGCAGCATTGATTCCCAAATATTTTGGAGCCTTCTCAGAGCCCTTCTTGTTGTACTTTACCCAAGGTCTAGAAAGTTTAATGGTGGTCAAACGCGGTTTGACAAACCTGCGGGTAAAAGCCTGTGCATGGCACGTTTGAAAATGTCAAGGCATTTGGGTACCTGGACCCACAGAAAAAAGGATCATTGTCAAAAACCATCCGTAACTTGGTCATAGCATCACTGACGAACTAGCAATAACTCATTGCTAATTCCATGGATATATTGCAACAAAGATGGATTGAAAAGTATACGGAGTATACCAAGACTTAATAATGTATACATATAATCATGTATAATCACGTATAATATACTATCACAATAAACTGGCGAGTCTTAGATTGATCATGTCCACACCATCGCCATGCCCGATTCTTGCCTGGTATTCTCACCTGAGAGATCCTGAGCTAAAGGATCGGCAGATGGGGATCTGGTGACCGCAAAGGCAAACTCGAACATCCCCACTTTGAATAGGTAAATCATCATTAGTCATATGGGGGTTTCCTGAAATGGGGGTACCCAAAAATGGATGCTTTATAATGGAAAATCCCAATCTAGAAATGGATGATTTGGGGGTAGCCCTATTTTAGGAAACCTCCATATATCAATATCTATAAATGTCATAAAATATCTATGTAAATATCTATCATGGGTGATGTTCCATAGCTATGTTGAGTAAACCAGAGAGTAGTTGACTGGACCGACTTTTAACCCCAAACCTAGGATTTATTATATTCCCATATATGTTGATGTCTGAAACTCCGAACTAATTTAAATGATGGTTCAATCCCACTATAAATCCCCGAACTAATAGATAGTCATAAACCAACTTTGGGGCTTTAGCAGCTGCTCATGTGACACCAAGCAATGGGCAAGTTAAGCCAGGACAGCCAAGCAGCCAAGACCAGATCTAACCCGGACATGCTGGGGATTATCCCCGTGAATCCCCGCGATATCCCCATTGTTGCTGATTTCAAAGAAAAAAATGTGTTCAATTTTTGGAAAGAAAAACACATGTCATCTTGTATCACGATTTGGCTGAGCCATGGTGTAGTTCAAAACATTGGAAACCCCGAAGGACAAACGTTTGAAAGTAGGCCCGGGGAGGTCATCAAGAATCTCACGCAGATCCGAAAAAACAACCCCTTTGGGGATTTACCCCTGAAAATTGCCATATGTTCATCAGAAAAACGTGGATCATCCATGAGAATCCTTTGGCTTTGTGGGGGGTACTCTATGTTCAGGTACCTGTTAATTGGAAAAATGATGATAATTCATGAGAATTCTACAGAATTCCATATAAATCACTACAAATCACTACAAATCTACAAATCTACAAAAATCCTTTGGCTTGGAGACCTGCTTGTTCACCTCAAAAAACACAGGGTTCCTTATTCCATCAGCTCCCATTCCCATTCCCAAACAGCCGAGCCAAGCATCGCTGGCTTTATCTGCGACCTTTCGGATTTCCACCTTCCAGAGAAGTCCCCTTCCGTTCCAGAAGAGGGGTAGCCTCTGGTAAACTAACTACTGCACTTTGTAGCACCGGACAATGCCCCATTGAGTTCTGCGATTTACCTATGAAAAGTGGTGATCTTTCATCGCAAGCTGTGGGTAAAAAGTGGAGAGTTGCAGGCAAAGAAATTGATTTCAGCTGTTTAACGGATGAAAAACAAGCAGAAAACTTAGATTCAATCTGATGCATGATAGTTAAACTCCTTAAGAGCTGGCTCACCAGGATTTAAGGGTGGATATATCATGATGTATCTGCAGTTGAATAGGTTCACACAACAATTTATCACTGCGGGGGCCAATCTTGTATTAGATGGAGAATACTGGTGGCTTTAATCTGGGATCCACAATCTCAGAGTCACCATCCCCAAGTCTAAAAACTTAAACAGAGGCAATGATTTACGAATGATCCGAAGTATACACAATGACCCGCAACAAGGTGATGGTTTATGGTGGACCCGCAGTCATCAACTTCTAAGTGGAAAAAATGTCCAGTTTGAGGAGTCATCAACCACTTGTCTTAGCCACCAACTGGGACATCCAAGTAGGCCATGGGGCGCCAGAAACAGCCATGAGGGTTGGAGTCCAAATAATAGATAGGTTTCAGCCCTCCAGAAGAAAACCAGCAAAAACTTGACCAAGTTGAACTCCATTTCTATGATGAACAACATGGTTTTGTTGTCTAAAGTCACACTTCTGTAGCTTGAATTTCCATTTCTCAGTGGTTCATTAAGCATTGTTATTACGTTAACATCATAAAATCCCATTTTCCTTGATGAAACCTTCCCCTTTACCACCCCCAGTAAACTAACATAGCTGGATTTCCCACCATTTTTCATCGGTAAATCCTGTACAGGCGATTCCTTCCGCAGCTGCCTTCAGGGAGGCTTTTTCCTCCTCTTGACCATCTATGCCTGGCTAGTCGGCGCGCCAGCGCCACATCGTTTCACTGCTTGGTGGTTGAGAAAACTCCAATTTATCATCCCCTACAAATGGAGGTAATGATAATTGAGGATATCTTGTAGTGATATCTTATGGGATACAACTGATGTAACCAAAAGTGTGTGTGTGTATGTGCGATAGTGAGATTACATAGCATCAATAGTCAATAGGGCCCTGTTCATCCCACAACAACACCATCCAAACACAGTGGGGTTTCGTAAGTCTCTGGGAAAATGGATTGATGATTCATATCCCCCAATGTGCGCAATTTACCCTAGTACACATCTTTCTTTCACTGCAATGCCTCAAATTGCGGTGAAACTGTTTCAAACACATTTCGATTGCGATTTTGAAATGCTTCATTGCTGATTGTGACTTCGTCAGGAAGTGTGACAGAATGGGGGTTCTGTGACGGGCTGTGCATAACACGCCAATTTCATTCGGAATGGAGCAATTTCAAAAACCCTACTCTTAGTTCATTGATGACTGATTACACTCTACTATGAACTGGGAATCCCCACAAAAAATAATCTTTAGTTTGGGGGTGTTCCAAAGGGCTCTGGATAGTGCGGGCTATATCCTATCATATTTCATTATGTGCGCATTCTTTTCCAATATCTTCACATCATTTTGCTGCGGTTCCTGAGTGACAAAAATGTAGGCAAGCAGCAAAAAAAGAACATAATCCTTGACGATGCAAAAGAAATAGTGCGATATTCCATGAGATATCTCTCTCGCGGATTTGAATGGGCTTGCTACGGGTATGGTGTTCTTATTGGATTGACTTGATGGCTTATTGATCTATTGCTAAAAGTTTATCTTTTGGCGGGAAAAAGGGCAAACCCATCCAATCAAAAGGCTCAAAATGAGTTGCGTATGGCAATCCATCCAGTATCAAATGCCCCCCAACAACAAATTCCTCAAAACCGTTTGTGTAACAATTAACCAACAATGATTTCAAGCATCGCCGAATTGCAGCTCCAAATTGAGGAGTTGCGCTCTCGAAACATGTCATCATCCCGGGGATGGAAATTGTTCAAACCCCAGTCCCGAAGCCACCGAGCAGTCTGGTTACCAAATGGAGTTGTCTGATCATAGGGTACCCCAAAAATCTGCTGCTTTATCATGATCGGCCATTCCTGGTGTTAGTCCCTCATTTTCACACACTGCTTAGGCCCACACACGCACACGCACAAAAATCATATGTTTGCTTCATATCACGTTCTATCCTATCATCCCCATTAAATCGTTATTATATTCACTGTATCCTGATATTTTCTTGGTTAGTATCTCTAGTTAAACCACCCAGATCACCAAATACACGTCAGGTTGACGGCTTGCCAGGTAGGCATTCTGCGTTTGCAGTTGGCCTGCCGCTCAAAGTAGTCACCGGTTCCCAAGGTTTAGACTGCCTAATTTAACCCAAAACTGGATGGGTTGGGCATAATAATAATGATAATAATAATAATAACAATAATAAGAATAATAACAATAATAATACCTAGGTATCCATGAATTGATCATCAAATTATGCGCATACCATGAATAACTGGCTAATAAGTATTGGTGCGTGGGTAGCCATTAATCATAGTGAAAACGCTTAGCTTAGCTTTAGGAATCCATGAATTGCAGCCATTGCAGGTGGCGCCCCAGTGAGCTAAATCGCTAAGTTGGTCTAGAAATCAAAAAGATGTTGGCCTTATGGCGGATACATCGAACTATTTTGTTTTTTTTAACAAACAAACATAGCTGGGGGAATCATCTTGTAAAGCTTGGCTGTGGAATTGTGGAAGACAATTTTTGGAAATTGCATGAAATTGATATAAAAATGTGATAAATATATGGGTTACATGTTGAAGTCAGGTTGCTCACTTTGGAAAAATCACCCTTAGATGATTTTATTGAGAAAATGTAGAACCCCGGATCCCCAAAAAGGCTTCATACTAAAATGATCTAGTTTTGGATGATTTGCGGGTACCAAATTTGAGAACAATGAATTTTGGGGAGGGCGTGAGATCTCAAAGGCAAGATTGGATACTTGATGGCTCACCCCAGGAATAATAAGTAATTTTGTTCACCTCAAGTGAAGCAAGGCAGGTAGGGGTGATTGTCCAGTTATTTTCTCCCCAGCTAGGTGGGTTATACTGTAAACCCAGTGAGAAGCAGGGTGATGATACATTTGTTTGGGTCTGTCTGAAGATAGGGTATCCCAAAATTGGATGGCGTATCACCATTTTCCTTACTAAAATGACAATTTTAGGGACACGGTGTACACCATTTTTGGACACACCCATTTCACTGGAGTGAACAAACCACTTATACTGAGGTGGACCACCAAGTATCTGGCTAAAGCATGCTAAAGCATCATAATTCGCTAAGCTGACATAGTTCGGGTACCCCATTTTCAGATCCCCAAATCCACAGTGTTTTCTTTGGCAACGCCCAACAAAACCAGCACCTACTCGGTCGTTCAACTCCGTGATCTCTTTCTCTGCCTGGCCCGTGGCCGGCTCTGTGAAAGCCATTCAGGCGATGGGGAGCCGGCTATAGAGCTGGCAGTATATCTAGTATCATGTTTAGCAATTTGTAGGTGATGTTGGTTGTTGGAGAATGGAGGATATCAAAATACATAAAATGGATTTTTTTAACACTATTCAGATTGGCAGGTGGTTGAAAAACCATCTGAAACGATCAGATGGGGATCATCATCCCTGCTGACGCCACTGGGATCCATTGTCTGCCTCGGTTGTGAAATGTCCAACTTGGCTGACCCAACAAAAATCGTTTCTCCAGCCATCCACTTTCTTGGTTTAGAATAAACCCACTACAGATGTATATATATGGGGGTTTCCTAAAATGGGGTACCCACAAATGGATGGTTTATAATGGAAAATCCCAATCTAGAAATGGATGTTTTGGGGGGACCCCCATTATAGGAAACCTCCATATATATACTAACAAAATCTAACATATCATAAGTGTTCTAGTTGTATCCCCCATAAACCCCAGCCGCGTCCACCAGGAAAGTTATCTGCGTCATAACTTAGCAATTTTCGAGGCCGCGGGGCCTCACCAAGTTGGTGAGTCTGCGCTGCTTGGAGGCTGTTTGACCGCTTTCTGTATTGAACAAACACATTGTTAACAATACTTGGCGGCTCATCCCACTTAGGTTATAACCCTATAAGTGCATTAATCCTACTTATCCCACTAACAAAACCAGGGATATAACCTACTTGGCAAGAGGTACGAGCCATCAACTAATCAGAATAATGATTAGTTAATTAGTGTTAATTATACTAAATACCTCGCTGCAGTCAGAATTCTCCTTTTCCTCATCTCGGGGTACACAAGCCGCATGGCCTTTTCTTGTGATGCTTGGGAGAGGGTCACGTTGTCCTCGATCTTTTTGTTCTTCCTTGTGCCGAGACATCTTAAACACTACGGATTTAATCGGCCACATGCATAGGGGTTGCTGGGGGATTATCACCCCAAATCATAATCACAAGAGCAGTGTTCAAAACCCGAGTTTAATCCAGCTTGATTAAGAACGGGGATTCTCAGTTCATGGAGAATGATAATCCCCAAGATAAATATATACATATATAAAAAGGGTAGCACAATTTGTACAAGGCCCGAACTAATCATCAACCACCGCGGGTTTAGCAGCCACTGCTCATAAAGGCCTTCATCAGGGGTCGACCGGCCATCTGTCAAGTCGGCTGGGAATTGGGGGTTGAGTTTTCCCATGTGTCGTTGGTTTAAAAAAACGGGTGCAACAAAATTCCAGGGTCACTTTAATGGGAACAAGAAGATCATGGACCAATGGGTTTTGACACGTTCCAAACATCTTTGGACAAACCCAAGTAATTCATGGGATAGACCATGATAAACCGCAACAACCGGGGCCATACTCACCAGGGATAATATCGAGCTACTAACTTGTATGGTCAAAAGATCCCAAGTTTCATGATTTAGTTGAAGCTATGGGCAAAGTTGAGGAACTGGGCAGAACATCATGGCAGTGACCTCATTATATGCGTGGCAGATCTTCCCACTTCGCAAGTGGTGAATAGCCCTGGCTAGTAAGTCCCCTAAGTGGGAAATCACATTTATAAATGGCCTTCAGCCCCAGTTACTAATCAGTTACCAAATGAGATGATCCTCCAAATGGATATGCCCAGGACACAATCGCAGAGCGATTAGCGGAGTTGCTCTCTGTCAGCTGGGTCCTTTTGGCGAAGCTCCTGAGGTTAAAAACACACCACAGAAGCTTCGGCATCGCTCATCTTGTCCGGAAGACTCTTGCGGTGAGCTGCACACCCAGTCAGAAATTCTTGCGGGGCATCTTCCATGTTCTGTACACCAGGCGCGGCGAAGATCGGAGATCTCGGCATGAAAGTCATCGCCGCAGCCTTCAAGTGTTCAACATCATCCCGAGAAAGTTTCACCCGTTGCTGTATCACAATAATCATCATGATAATACTAATAATACAATTTCTATGATAATTTATATGACAATATAACAATAACAATAATAATATCGTAATATAATCCAATAATGTAATAAAAATTGTAATAATAATAATAATAATAATAACAATAATAATAGATAATAATAGTAATAATAATAATAGCAATAATAACTATGCTCATCTTTGCCAGTGAAATCCCCAAGTGTCACACACACAACAACAGAGATACACCAGTTCCAAGGTGGTAAGCCCAACGTGTAGCTTAGCTCTAATTGGGGATGGTCGAAAAACCGCCCATGTTGGGATTAACTTCTGTTAACTGTGGTAAACTTAAGTGTTTTTAGGTACGTCCAATGTTTATTGCTAAACATGGTGATGTTTTATTGGTTGGATTTACCACACTCACGTTTCTTCATCAATTCATGGTGAATCTTAGATACCTGGTAAGAAATCTATTTTTTAGATGGTTGTTATATTTTACTAAAGTATCTAAGCATATCTGAGCAAGGTTGACCTAGAAATCATGGAACAGGTCTCCATGTTGGACCCATTTTCCATGCGAAAGACATGATGCCACCGACCCGATCCGAACGCCAAGGGACTTCTTGAGGACTACCGCCTCAGGTGCGTCTGAAAATGGCGAATCGCCAGTCGTGACCATAGGTTTCAAGACTATGTCATGGTCTAATGACTTGGATGATTTGGGGGTACCTCCCATTTTAAGAAACCGGCATATGAAGAATTGAAGCCCTAATTATGAACGTCCAATTTCCAACCGCATTTTATGATCTACATGCATTTGTTGTGAAGAAGAACAATTTGTCTCCCTTAAATATATAAAATGTAGTTCATCATCAAGGGGGAACTGTTTCCATGGTTTTTGGGGACACCACATATCCAGCACCCATTTGAAGAGATATGCTGTGCACATCCCAATGAGAGCCTGCAGCTAGTGCAGCCATGTTGTTTGTTTTTCGGCCAAAAGTGAGTCATAGTGCATCAATGGCAACAAAAACCATCCCACTCACATGCAATGAAAGCTCCAAAGATCTTTTCAAGTTTACGAATGGTTCGTATGCCGGATATGTTTGGATTCTTGAGATCGTTGTCTTCCCATGATATCCCCCGTTCGGGCGAAAAATTTAGCTGAATGCATCCAATCTTGGGGATGGTCTCATTATGTATATATATATATAATATAATATCATATATATATATATATACACTCACGTAATTCAAATGAAATAATCATCACCAAGACTGACTGGTAATTGAGCCTTCCTTCTCTTCCCATCTTTTTAAACCCACCTTTTCCCCGGGAAAAGCTGGAAAAAACATGCCCCTTCAGCCCGAGGCAAGAGATTTAGCACCACTGATTTGGATCGTTCCATCAAGGTTCGGTGTGGGGATCATGTGGGGATTCATCCGCTCGTGGCAACCTTGCTCCATTTCAGCCAGACACAGGTTCTATGTGTTTCCAGTTTACTCCCAATTTCTCACATGTTATGTCCCAGTTGGCTTATTCCGTCTTTGATTCCTTGTGAAATCACAATCTTTGTCTATCAGATTCTATATTTGTTGGCCAAATCCCGATACTTCGTAGTGAAGCCCACAGTTTAGTTGAATGATGAGATCCACATTTGTTAGAACTCTTTGCATGTGCCATGATCAAAACATGTTCTATGGGCTATGGTCATCCCACCACTTTTTTGGACATTCCCAGCGTG
Organism: Symbiodinium sp. clade C Y103; assembly: GCA_003297045.1. NCBI lineage: Eukaryota > Dinophyceae > Suessiales > Symbiodiniaceae > Cladocopium > Cladocopium sp. clade C. The sequence goes on from BGPT01000391.1 coordinate 147,031, forward strand.
TCAGGATATGTTTGGTACCTAAACTTCTAATCCCTTCCCCCTAATACAAAACACCACCCCAGAAACCATGGTTTAGTAAGTTTCGTAGGTCATCATCTACGCATATCTAGGACCATAGAATATGGGTCTTCAATCCAGGGGTCCCTGAGATGTTTCGACCATGACACGTCGTCCACTAAGCTTCCACACCTCCTGTTCTGCTTCCTTCCTTTCCTGTTCTGCTAGCACCTGCGTGGGATGAAAAAAGGCCCGGAGAAACAAACTGAAAACACTGGGAAGTTCCAGCAAACATTCCAAAAATGTAAAAACGCTTTTGAAATGACATCCCCAATTTCTCTTTCAATGGACAATCCTTGGAAGATTCTCAAACACGGCCGTCGCTCATTTTCATTGCAATGCGATGACGTCAAGCTCACAGAGCGACGCGCGGAACACCAGGGCGGTTTTTTGTTCCTGGGAGGCGCAATTTACAACCAACAAGAGGTGAAAGGATTGAGCCCCAGCCTAAAATAAATCATTCTGGGAAAATTTGGAAAATCAGATAAGAGTAACCAGTGGATGGAATGGGAAAAATGAATGAAAATTATGGTTTCAAATGGTGGTTAAATCATCCCCCAAACCAGCTATTCTAGCCGCATACCATAGGCTGGCCGTCTTTTAAGGTGGCTTGAGGTTCCGCCCCCGTAACCTTGGATCAAGATTCACTAGATTGGTGGAAATGTTGCAGGAAGCCATATTATCTTTGAACTGATATACACTAATAGCGGGTTCCTGCAAATGTTTCAACTTTCGACAATTTTTGGAAGGCAAACCCTCTGGCAAATTAACATAGCTATCGAAAATGGCTTATCATAGATGATACACCTATTAAAATGGTGGTTTTCTATGACCTCTACTGGAGATGATCAGCAAAGTTCTAAATGACATGGGGATTTAAGATAATTTCACCAAGCAACATTGTGATTTATATATAATCAATTTAAGTTAGCTAAGTTGGTTTGTAAATTCTAATTCCAATAAGTTGGTACAATATCGAACTAGTTTTCATGGGGGTAACATAAACCAACACTCACATGTCACTGGGGCACACCACCTTGTAGGTATTGAAACCTCCATTTACAGAGGGTTTTTCCATTAAAGTTTCATTTACAGGGGATTTCCAATTGCAATGTTTGACTGCCGCAAGGTAGTTGGTTTCAAATACTGAGAGTTTCAAATACTGAGATAGACTACCTGAAAGAATTATAACTATCACTTACTGAGTATCTCTGAAGTTTTCTTGGCTGATCTTCCCATGTGTTCCTTCTTGTGATGCCAAGTGTCAGCAAGCAGCCTTGTTGAAAATGTCGTTCCCTGCGCGGCAGACTCATGATACGCGGCGACCACCTATAAATGGGGCCCCTAGATATGGTTGGTTTATACACCCATAAACTATAGTTAAACCCAACAGTTGTCAAAGTTGTGTATACTAACGTTGCGATATTAAACAAACCTAAGTCATTTACCAGTCGGCAAAGTCAATGAACCTGATGGTTTGCCAAACCTTCAACAGGATTCAACTGCTGAAGCCAAAGAACCCCCGAACTGGATGGAGCTTTAGTTCGCGGGGAAAATCATCGAACTAAATGGTGGATTTTACGAGATTCACTGAATCAATGGATTGGTTTGGTTGGGAAATCAAAACCAGGAACCTTCACAAGTGGTGGTAAAAACACACCGTTTCTGCTGTCGATTTTCCCAACCAAACCACCCCTCTGACAAAGAACATGTACAAAATAGATCAAAATAGTGGAACTGAAGTGCAACTCACCAAAAGTTTCCGGCAATGCAAAAATCCATTTATAGATATTTCTAGATGATTTGATGACACCGGAGGAGAAGCAGCGTTTTGAGCCAACCATCAACTTAAAGGGGTGGTCAACTGGCCACTGTTCACATCAAAGATCCTCTGGCCATGTGGGTCTGTTGTTATGATTCACCTACCCTCCACTGTCCGATTTAACGTGCCTGGGAAATCCTTGAAGTAACTGGAGGTCTAGTTCGCTGGGAAAATCATCAGATTAAATGGTGGATTTTCATGGATTCTGCAGCAAGCCACGATTACCAGAGGGTATAGCCAAATGTAGACCAGCTGCAGATCCATGTCGGGCGTTTCGCGTGCAGTAACAGTATTATCCCAGTCGTAGGGGCACCCCCAATCCACCATAAACACCACGACTGACCACTGATGGTGAAAAACGAGGGGTCATTCCATCGTTGGGATTCCATGCTTGGTTCATAGCGATTCCTTGAAGGATTCTGATATTGCATGATATTCCCCTATATATCGGTTAGTGCAATCCCCGAACTCATCATTCACCAAAAGGAGTTGAGCAGCCACTGCTCATATGACCCCTAGCAGTGGTTCATTATTCACTGACTATGGTGCATTTCTTCTTGGGTGTCAAAAACCCAGGGGGGTCCCTGGGGTCCAAACGAGCCTGGCATCAGAACTGATCCCTTGAATATCCCACATGGAAGGGGTATAAGGATGTATAAGGAGGTACCCGAGTTCGTTAGCTAAGTTGCTTGGAAACGCCAACAACTGTTGGGTTTATGGTAGGCGTAGTTTTCGTAGTTGCTAAAACGAGCAAACATTTCACAGGTCTCAGGCACCACGTTGTAGAACATGTTATACAACCCAGTTGTTACGCAGCTAACATTTGCATCCAAGTCCTTAAAAAATGTTGGGGTGGCAAATGTGGCAAGGCCATTTTCGGCACGAAACCTGGGGCCATCCAGAAAATGCTCCATCCGAAGATGGCTCCATCGTCACCTCGCTGCGGCGTGGCGAAGAACTTGCGCGGCTCAGTGGCATGTTCTGAGCCCACCATTATGAGGCGGCGCACCACCTGGGAAATGAGCATCGACGTTGTCCGCACGCTCGGCCAACGTAACCTCTTCGCCATGAAATTAGCGACGCAAACGAGCACCACTTTGGGGCATGCGGTCCACGCATTATTGCAAACATGAATTAGGTCCCAAACGTCAAATTAAAGCCAGAAACTCTGGATGATGAACTCCGCACCAAGATAAACCATCATGGATATAAACATGTTCCCCAGTGTGAGGTTGGTCATGATATTTTTGTCAAAAAAAAAACATCTTAGGTGGTGAAATCCCCTGAAACTCGGAACTGCTGAAGCCCAGGGTCCTGGCCCAATCTTTAGCTTGCGACTGTTGTGTGTGCCTGTTTTCACATTCAAAATTCACAAAAAAAAAACAATGAAAATCACCTAGCATTCACCAGCTCCATTCTGAAAAAGCTTCAAACACCACAAAAAATCATCCCCATAATCCTGATGATGCTGGAGCTTCAGGGCGACCACGGTGACCACGGCGGATTTTGGCCTTTGGCATCTTGGGTCACCAGATTGTCGAAGAGTTTTTCGGGATCGATCGCCTGCATTCCTTCAAACCTGTCCCAAGCTCTGAATCGCCCGGAAATGGCTGGTGAAGACCACAGTTGTGGTGGAAAAATTGGGATTATATGGAATTGTAAGGGATTTAAAGTTCGTAAGTAGGTTGTAACCCCAGTTGTAATTAGGAAAAATAGGGGCAATCTCCAGTTGTAAGTGGGGTGAACTGCCCCAGCAAGTGGGGTGAACCAAGGAACTTACTAATTGGGGTAAAGCAGCAGGTGTACACCGAAATTGCAATTTAAATAGTAATTATGATTTATGATACACCATTCGATGTTGGGGGTTGTGATATTTTTTCACATAACCTGAGATGCGGATTGGCAAACATTTGACAAAAACCAGATCTTTAATAAATTTATGACGAACACATGTGCCATGGTCAAGATATATGTGTATATCTATATAATAGGTATGGGTTTTGGCCATCCATCTCATATTGGGAATCCCTAATTATACAGGGTATACACATCCGGGTTGACCATACCCTCAATACGCGAAAGCAAGGCCCCGGAAACATGTTTTGACAATGGCACATACACATGGAGGTTTCCTAAAATAGGGGTACCCCCAAATCATCTATTTTCAATCCGGATTTTCCATTATAAACCATCCATTTTTGGGTACCCCCATTTTAGGAAACCACCACATACAGTATGGATTTAGCCTTCAACTCACCTTCAGCTGGGATGCGCCCGGGTCAATGGGTAAGGGCGATGTCCGTAGGATCTAGTGATTTTTGCAGGTGAAACTTGGTAGAACAGCATTTAGGACAACATCATTGCACTGATATGTCTGTGAGGTCATATTTTTGTATGAACAGAAAAATATATATATATATGGGTATGGGTCAAAATTGGGTAATTACTCTAATAATTGGATGGTTAATACTAAACATAGACTTAAATCTGTGGTCCCCCAGGTCTTTAATTTTGACCCATACCCATATTATTATATATACATTTACGTTTGTTGCGTTATTCTTGTATGAACAGGATTGCAAAGTTACACTTTAGAGTATCCTCGTGATGTTTCTTTCGCATGAACAGTAGATAAAACTTGGCAACCAAAACCGAAGATTTCACCACAAACAACAGAGAGATTGATGTATTAAATGTATTTGCCTTAAAAAAAAATATATCGCCAACAAGACAGGAACAAATGAAAACCAACCAGCAGGACATCACACATTTTCCATGGAATGTTTGCTTCCCGCATTTTCTCTAAACGAATTGAATGCTGTATCTGTTAATACCGGATACCGAAACCTTGGCTTCGGCTCTTGACCAACAGTTCCGGTTCGGTTCCCTAACATCTCCGAGACATGATTTTGCAAACGATGGAAGCGTGTCATGTCTTAGTGTCAACCATGTGTGCCATGGTCAAGCTATATGAGATATCATGGGATGAATGGTGTACCCTCTGGTAAACTAACATAACTATGGAAAATCACCATTTTTAATGGGAAAATCCACTATAAATGGCCATTTTCAATAGTTATGTTAGTTTACCAGATCTATTGGGTCAACTTTTGATCATGGCGCCGCATCCAATTTTGATCCCCATGGAAAAGGGCCACCCAAAATGGGACCATCATGTATCATGAAATCAAATCCGAATATATCCGAATATATGGTCCATTGAATTATCATTTTGATGTTGTGGCTTTGTTTAAGAGCCCGATGTTAAACCATGCACGTGAATGTCCGCCATCGAATATCTCCGGAGCAAAGACGACTCCGAAAGTGGTGCGTTTCTTTGAGTCCCTCCCTAAAACATACTGAAGAAATCCTGCACCAGTTGGTAGCTATTGGTACCCTCTGGTAAACTAACATAGCTATTGAAAATGGCCATTTATCGTGGATTTTCCAATTAAAAATGTCCATTTTCAATAGCTATGTTAGTTCACCAGAGGGTAATGAGATTTTGATGGGATAAACAGCTGTTGCAGGATTTCCCAACCATCCATAGGATCACACCCTTGCGAGAATCCCTGGTGGCAATGACATGATGTTTTTGAAGAACTACCAATTATTTCGGAGGTATCACCATTTGTGTTATCAGAATCAAAAAAAATATGCAATATCCCTACAGTCAACAAATATTATATAAACCATCTGGGTAAATTGTGATACTCCTAAATTCGTACTCCTGAAGCAGAATGAACCTATTTGGCGCGGTTTCCCCTTACTTACCATGATTTATGGTGACGTTGGCCGATTGTAATTGCACGTAATTGCCCCAGAAATCGAAAGAAATCTTAACTAAAAGTCGAACAGGAACTGCTTTGTGGTGTCAATGATCCCTGGTAGGGATGGATGTAAAAACACCACATATTTGAAAACCACCGACCAAATCTACCAAATGCGGGCCAACCAGCCATGTCTTGACTGTGCATCCGAAGTACTTGACTGTGCATTCCCTCTCTGCTGTCACCTTATATCCAGAATCCTCGGCGACAATCCATCCATGATGCCACAGAAATTCAAAAGACCATGACCTCATCAATTGTGGTAAACTGACCAGTCTGCTAAAGGTTTGAGTTTTAGATAGTGAGATTGTGGGAAATAAGCATACCTAGATCTTCGTGCAGGCTGAAATTTCAGCCTTTCATGAAAGATCAGCCTGAAGAGTGTTCGGGCTGAAATTTCAGCCTGCGGGCTGAATTCTCAATTTGGGCAAACAAATCCATCAAACAAACAATGTATTATAATCCTTGATAATCCTATACAGTGATGTTACTCTGAATTAGGGCGAAATTGGCATCATTCTGGCCAAAATTGGCATCATTTGTGCGCAAAAAACGAAAACACTGATTCCACATAGTTCGGATCATTATTGTTTGCAATCCGCGGTTCACCAAAATTTGAAAATCATGCCGGAAAATCCATGCAAGGGCGAAAAATTGATGGGAGAACGACGCCTGGAGGTCCGACCTAGGGATAATCCACAAAAGCTTCAAACCAACATATTTGGAGGTTTCCTCAGTCATAGAGGTACCCCTAAATCATCCAGTTTAGGATTGTCCGGCATAAACCATCCAGCTATTGTGGTACCCCTATGGAAACCCCCATTTGCAAGTCTATTGGCTACAATCAATCCATCCAGGTTTTTAAGTTGGATGCCCAGGTTACGTCGCTCCATCGATGGGTCAGTCATTTTTGGATCACCCAACCTGATCATCAACTGGGCAAAATGAGTTTGCCGTCCTAATCTGAGGAATCTCGTGTCAATTTAGATTGTCATCCTATTTGGGGATGAAAAACAAACAAGTTGAACGGATCTCGGGTAAATCACTGTACATCTTAATTGAAACCATTACTTACAGTTTGGCCGCATTAGTGGTATGATAGATGAACTGCATACCCCTCAAACAAGTTCATCTTGAGCACAGTACTGCTATATACAGTATACTCTATTATAGATTCTTCCACTTATGGTTTGAAGGTAAACAAATGTAGCCAAAGGCCAAAGATAGCCAAAGCAAGGTTTCCATTGTCACCTCTGTTTTTTTCCGGGCAAAAATCTCACCTTGTGGCTCTCGGCCACCGTGTGCTCTCCCGCAGGTTATCCGTTGGGAACCGGGGAAACTAACCCAACAAATCTATCCACTTATGGATAATCATCGTTTTCCCTAGTACCATGGCAATTTTGGGAGGTAAACACCATGTTGAGATACACCCCAAAAATCATTGTCGACAGCACTTAGTATATCTCACTATATCTCCACTACATACCCCTACGTCAACTATCAGGGGTTTTGAACACTGCTCAACTGGGGGAACTAAGCCCACAAAAACCAACCAGTTACCAACCAGTTCACATCCAATTTAAACCTCAATAAACTACATAAAATCTGGGTATGGGTCAAAACTTTAGGCCTTGACAGACTGGTTTGTCATTTTCTGGTCTTGACCATCCAATTTTAGGGCCATCCGATTTAAACCATTTTTGAGGGTGAGCACCCCATCTTACGAGGTGGTGCCCGCAAGATAGCTAAGTTGGTTTATAACTCCAATAACTAGGAATTATGGTAGATAAATATACAGTTGATGGGGGTTATAAATCACCTTATAACTGGGGTCGCCTCATTGTAGGGCTTCACCGGATCCAGATTCTCCATCAAGCATCCATTGCTCCGGCCACCTTCGGCCAATCCTTATCTGCCCCAGAGCCAAGTTTCCTGCGCCGTCCAAATATATATGGAGACACTGTGGATATTTTGTGGGGATATTTTTTGGGAGATCCTGGGGATATGATGAGGTTAGAATCTACCCTCTGGTAATTTGACATAGCTATTGAAGCCATGGCCATGGATAGTTCGTTGATTTTCCCATTGAAAATGATGATTTTCCATAGCTATGTGGAGGTTTCCTAGGATTTTCCATTATAAACCATGTACCCCCATGGCTTAGGAAACCCCCATGTAAATGTTTACCAGAGGGTATAGTGTAATGGAAATATAGTGGGATATAGACTGATAACATGATGGATCGTCCCGCGGATCCTAAGTAGGCTTTATCCCTGGTTTTTGTAGGTGGGATAAGTAGGGTTAATCCACTTACAACTAGGGGTTGTAACATGTTATAATCATTTACAACCTATTTAATAAGTGGGATGAGCCACCAAGTAGGAGTTAAATCTTTAGTTTCCATGTTTTTTTTTATATTTACTAAAGATTGAAAAGTTACACAAAACTCGTTCCAGCCTCTTTGATCCCAAAAAACATATACCTCAACCAGCCGACAAAATGTTTCACATAGATGCATGTAGACTTCTGAAACATGTCAAAATGAATATTCGGCAAAACCAAGAAATCAGACCCCATTACCCATCTACTCATAAGGAAAACTGGTTGGTCGGTTCAATTTCCTTGAAAAAACAAGTCATGGATCATGGAGATAATCATCATGAAGATCATTGTCATCCACATCCTCCTTATCCTGCTCATCCTCCTCATCCCACTCATCCTCATCATGTTCATAATCCTCATCAGTTTCACAATCCTCATCATACTCATCATCCTAATCATCCACATCATATCCTCATCATCCTTATCCCAAATATGTTGAAAACAACAACGAGAAAAAATCATCCATGCGTTGCCCGTTTGCAACAAAGGTCTGATTTGTTTCATGCCATGTTTAGGATGGATTTTCCGATCAAGCTCCTGACCCTCCAATAATCGAAACATGGTTTGCAGGAAATCCCCCATTTAGTTCGGTGATTTTCCATTTTGTTCCGGGATTTTCCAGCTGATTTTTTTTAAATGACACAGCGGGTAATCGAATGGCGGTCCAAGTGCGTGACCAATCTCAGATACCCTGCTGAAAAATGGAAATGTTCAGCAATGGCGGCTATCCACCATCAACTGACCATCAACATAAGCAGTCTCAATCGTAGATACCCTGCAAAAAAAATGGTTAGTGTATCCCATTTACATCAAACATCAAAGTAGTTACTCAACTATTCATCCAAGGTTTCGGCAGAAAAAAAAAACATTAACCAAGTTTTGGACAGTTTTGGTTTCACAAACCGTTTTACTTGGACATCTCGCAGCCGGTATCGGCTTACTCCTTAACGGTCTCAAATGTCAACTCCTCTGTATACATACTTCCCTCCCTATTTCTCCTCTCTCAGTTGATGCTCACAATCCCTGCGATTGCCCATTTTGCGCTCCTTTCTTCCAGTTAACGCCTAATCCCAATTCACTTGACTCTCCTCTTCTCATTCTCTCCTCTCCTCATTCTCACAAGCGCAAAATATCTTGGCACTGTTATTACTTCCACCTCCTCTTCTGTCCCCGATGTCAATTCTAGATGCTCCCACGCTTCTTCTACTTTTTAAATCCCTGGAACCCTTTTTCCGTCACCCTATGATTTCCCAGGAATTTAAACTCCGAGTATACACACAAATTGCTCAGGCAATCCTACTCCATCCACACTTCCGAATCACAAATTTATTCCCCCCTTCAGCTCGCCAAATTGATTCTCTCCACTACAAGGCACTTCGACAGATCTTCTAGATTAAAAGTCCATACTGCCACCGGGTTCTTAATCCCTCAGATTCTCCTTGTTCCAACGAATATCTCCTTTCTCTCTCTTATCCGATTCTTCTTTCCTTTATACCATCTTCCATGCGCATTTCTGACTCAAGGATTGAATGTCTTAAGACATCCAGACTCTCCTGAATCCCTGATGTGTTTTAACCCATCCATGTCACTACGCACTATTTCATCCCCCTTTCAAAGGGGTGCCCCCAGGGCACATGGCCAAAAATCGCCCTTGCAGAATCGTAGACTTTCAGCCCCCATGCTCGGGCAATTCACTCATCCATTCACCAGCACTTCACTATCATTGAACTCAAGAAGTTCTCCTCCACTAGAATGAACAACTGTTATACCACTAATGTTGGTAAAACAATAATAAACCATCTCCAAAATCACCATAAATAGGTGGTATAAACCATCAAAATATAGGTGGTTTATTCTTGTTTTACCCACATTACTAGATATATCAATACGCTGCTGCGACCTATTGCTGAAACCCGAGAACAGTGGAAGCTACTTACCCCAAAAAATGAAATAAGCAACCAGCTGCGGCTGCTGACGTGTGGTTCACTGACGAACTGCATATGGTTTCGGAAAAATCTCGTCATATCAAGCATATCGTTCATGTATAAATATCGCTATCGTACATCATGAATATATCAGATGACTACATCCTTGCAATATAATATACCCTCTGGTAAACTAACAGTTTGCTATTGAACATGGCCATGGATAGTTCGTTTTTATTCCCGTTTAAAATGGTGATTTTCCATAGTTACCCTCTGGTAATCAAACATGGCAATTGAAAATCCTCCATTTATAGATGATTTTCCTATTGAAACCTCTATTTTTAGGGGATTTCCAATTGCTATATATATGATTACCAGAGGGTATGTTAGTTTACCAAAGGGTACCTTTTGAATCAAGATCTATTCCCCCAAGCGCCACTGCGGAATCCACGGTCTTCCATGAGCCCTCTTGGGCGATTCTGCACAGAGCCTTTTTGCCTCAGAATCGACGCTTTCGGATTGCATTCGGCATGGGATTCATCGAAAAACATGGGGATGTACAAGCATTGGGAGGGACTGTATGGGATATATGACTAAAGTAAGCAACAATGTGGGATATATCACAACAATATGATGGATATACTGTGGATTCAAGCAACAAAAAAAGAACTTAGATGGGATGGGGATTATGGTTCCAATAACTGTCGGATTTTTTGGTGGACATATTGAGGTTTCCAAGCAAATCATCCAAGTCTTGTTGTCTCACAGCAATTCCCACCTCATGGGTTTTGATTATCCCCAAGACAAATGCGTAGTAGAAACCCTGAACATATCATCAACCACCACGGATAGATCACAGCCACTGCTCATATGGGGGTTTACTAAAATCAGGGGAAAACCCCAAAACCCATGGGTTTCAATACTAAGTCATGGTCATTCCCATGACTTAGGAAACCTCCATATGGTTATTGCCCACTGACCCACTGAACTAACTCAGGTAATTAACCAATTACAATTCCTGCGAGATATCCCATATCAAGTTGGTTGTGTAACCCATAATTATCTCCATGATTGCGCGCAAGATATCCCATGTAAAAGCTCCCTTTATAGGGGATCATCCTCCAAGTATCTCCATCCTGCACCTCCCCCTCCGGCGTTCTCTGAACGAGCAGCATTTGGGTTCGGCTAGGTCCCTGGGCCAAGCGAAGAGCTGCGTTGCGGGCGGGCTAATGTGCCATTGTGCGAGGATATGTACACTTCTATATATATACTTTGACGTGCAGTTTCAGTTTTACACGGTTCTATAACCATAATTATAGAGGTTATATCCCAACTTATTTGGGTTTCGTTCACCATGGTTGTAGCCATTCTTAGCCTCAACTGCACCCCCAAGTATATGTGTATATAGATGAGGACTTTGCCAAGAAAAAACAATCCAATGGCAAGTTTTCCAATATCATATGATCTTCCAATTACACTTGCAATTTTTGGGGGAGGATGTCCCATTTTGGGACAAAATCCCGAGTTTGGCTGGCAAAATCATGTCGGGACAAACCCACTACAAGGTGGTGGCCCCGTAGTTTGCTAAGTTGGTAACTCCACTGCGGTAGGTTGGTGGTAGCTATTTGTGAAGGTAAAAATACACCGACAGCTACAGACTGCGGGGCACCAGTTTGTGGCAATTCAGTTGTTGGTAGGATTCTTCTTGGTGATATATCCCGATGATCCCACTATGTCACTATTACCCGCAATATATATATATATATATATATGTATATATATATATATATCACGATTACATATGTGTTGGTATTGGGGTATTTTTGAACCACTATCTTGGGGTATTGAAACATGATGAAACATGTATATCATTGTATACTACCCATGATATACCCATGATATTCTTTTTTTTTGAAGTCACACTTGAGTCGCCATTTTTCATGGAATAAAGATCAAACAAACTACACCGGCAAGAGACCCCAAACGGTGTGGAGAGTAGGAAGTCAATGTGCCAGATACACGCAACAGTAGCTATGGAACGGTAGCAATCTAGGTTAAGACATTATCGGAACTGCAGCAGCAGGAATTTGTTTTGGCGCAAGAAGCAACGCTATGTCTACTCACCAAGACCCATACCAGAACCTCATACCAGGACATCTGAGAGAATGTCACAAGATCGTCAAAGAAGGACCTTCTATATGGAGGATCTCACAAGATTTTCATACAAGAACTTCCTATGAACATTCCAGAAAAACTTTCATACAAGCGCCAACGCAGAGCATCTTCAAGATCTTGATGCAAGGAGCTCTGGAGGATGATTTCAACAGGATCTCTACTAGATCTTCTCACAAGGACCTGTACGAGATCATGCACTGACCTCTTTTAGAGGATTTCACCAGGATCTCTACAAGAGCTTCGCATAAGAGGATCTTACAAGATCTTGATACAAGAGCCCCCCAAGAGCATCCCAGGAGAGCTGTCATGGAAGCACCTCTAATACATGGCATCTGCAAGATCTTCATGCAAGGGCCTCTTAGAGAGGATCTTACCAGGATCTGCACAAGATCCTCACAAGAACCTCTACAAGATCATGCAAGAACCTCCTAAAGGGGACTTCACCAGGATCTCCACAAAACCTTCTTCAAAGGACCTGCGCAAGATCATGCAAGGACCTCTTGGAGGATGTCAGCAGGACCTTCACAAGATCTTCTCATAAGGACTTGTATAAGATCATAGGAACCTCTACAAGACATTGGTCAAGATTTTCATCTATCACAGGCCGACTGCACAACATGAAACTCTTGCAACATCGTCATATATGAAGGACCTTCCAAAGAATTCACAAAATGCCTTTACCAGAATCTCAGGGAATCAGCTAAAATCTGCACCGCATCACACCGAGAGCGATCCGACACGCACAAAGTGCAGAGAGGGTTGCGCGAGCCATGTCATATTTCGCAATGCGCCAAAACGAGAGCGGTCCGACACGCACAAAGTCACGCGAGGGTTGCGTGAGCACGCGTTCAATTTAACTTTTAACAAAGCATTGACCGCACCACGAAAACTTGAAAATGTGAAAAATTGACCCAAGGGTTCGGGCAATTTCTTTGAGGTCTACAAAGTACTGCGCCTGCCACGCAGAATGAGCCTCAGGCATCCGAAGTGCTGCACCTGCCACAAGGAATCATTGGTCATCATGCCCAAAAGCAAAAAATGACGACAGGTTCACAAAATAATACGAGACTTTTTTTCAAAACGTCATCCAGGTTCACCAAAGACTGCACCTGCCACGCAAAATGACTTCCAAAAGCACCTCTCGTTTGACCACGCCTGCCAACGTTTTAGCGACGTGCAGAAAGTGCGAGGCCTGCCACGCAGATGAACAAGTCATGTCCTGCCCCTGTCAAAACGACGCCCCGAAAGTGCCACACCTGCCACGAACAATTGACATAGCTCAAAAAACGAGCACGGCGCTCGAGTAAAACGGGACCGAAGAGCCGAACCTTAGCCGCACATCTTGTGCGAGCCTGCGTGGTCCAAATGCACATGGACACCTCAGAAAGAAACTTTGGCGCGGGCCTGCGCAAACAAAAGCCGCGCACCAGAGAGCTATACCCTGACCTAACCCCGGCCTTTAGCACCTACCGCAAGAACCCCTCAGTGTGGACACACTGTTTGGGGAAACATGATGTCCCATCCGCTCCCGTCCTGAGGCGCTGCGTCATCCCCTTGATGGGTTCTTCATCATCGCCACACGGCTTGGGTGCAGGTCGTGGCTTCTCGGCTGCGATGCCCGATGTGACGATTGGACGCGACCAAGGATCATGGGGGATTAGCAAGTTTTGATTCATTGGATTGGTTAATGGGAAAATTTACAGGAAAGCCCTATATTTCAGTGGAAAATCCATGGTTTCATGTAAATTTTCCCTTAAACCAATCCAATGATTGATGGATCGAACTTGGCGGATGACATATAGGAGGACAACTAGTGATAATGATTAATCATCAACTAATAGCTATCAATGACACAAATTAATAACCGATATAGTGAATCTGGTTCATTCCTGCTGCAAACCAACTAAACCAAGATCTAAGGTTGGTCAATTATATGGAGGTTTCCTAAGTCATGTGGGTAATTGCATGCACCACAAATTCATAATCAATAATCACCAACTAGTGACAAATCATTCATATCTCAAGAAGATAAATAATACATGATACATGGAAATTTCCTAAGTCATGGGCGTACCCCCAAATCATCCAAGCCATGAGACCATTCTAGTATTGAAACTATTGCAACCCATTGCTTTGGGGATCCCCCATTCTCAGAAACCGCCACATAATAATCTGGTTCAAGCTGGTTCAGGCTGGTTCAAGCTGGCTCAGGCTGGTTTAAGCTGGGTTCAGGCTGGTTTTATGGCTCAACAGCAAACCCGTCTGGAGAGGCACGAAGTGCCCTTTGACCAATTAAATGTGACAGAGGTAGGTTGGCAGAGAGGAGCTGATAGAGGGAAGTTGAGACAGGGAAGTTTGATTTGAGATAAGTTGCTAGAGAGAGTCAATATAGACCAGTTGACGCAGATAAATGTGATAGAGAGAAATTGATATAGAGATGCGTCGGAGGAGCGCGGCGGGAGGAGAAGGAGGAGGCAGCAGTGCAGCACAGAAAACAAGAACCCCACACAGTGATGTGAGAAACTATGGCATTCTGAACCCACTTTTCTTCAAAGCCTTCCAAACAATCTTACAAAATGTTTTGACGGGTATAGACACCCACAATCAATGGATGACATATTGAATACGTGTTGTAGTAATAGAGGAAACCAGTAGTTCGGCCCCTGCTACAAATTTTGCAGGGTTCCATGTTTGAAACCACCGGGCCAGAATTGTGCCCCATTGTCAACCAGGTGATCTCGTATATACTTTTTTTGTGCGCGCCGGTACCGGTGCCGGTGGCCGGTGGCAGTGGCTGGTGCCGGGGCCGGTGGCCGGTGGCGGTGGCTGACATACTTTCCTTTTTACAACAATTTATATATTGTTGTATAGCATAGTGGATGTACAGCGTAGTACATGTATAAGATACGAGATGTCCAGCGTAACGTTGCATGATGTTACATGTATAATATACATTAACATACGAGATGTATAACGTAGTACATTTATAAGATACGAGATGTCTAGCAAAATGCATTGATAAGATACGAGATGTACATGTATAAGATACGAGATGTATAGCAAAGTACATGTGTAAGATACAAGATGTATAGCGTAGTACATGTATAAGATACGGCATGTATAACGTAGTACATGTATAAGATACTAGATGTCCACCCCACCTCACCTCACCCCTGGCGTTACGTAGCATCACGTTGAAGCGCAAGATCAAAGGAACGCTGTTACCCACCCTACCCACCCCACCCCATCCATGACGTAGCATCACGTCAACGTTATTACCCACCCCGCCCCACCCCAACCCCACCCCGCTTGTGCAAACCGCAACATCATTGATCAGGACAGCACGAAACCCTGAAAAACGATGGGTCCGACTCATCAAGGTGTCCGACTC
The DNA here is from genome assembly GCA_003297045.1 of Symbiodinium sp. clade C Y103. Taxonomy (NCBI): domain Eukaryota; class Dinophyceae; order Suessiales; family Symbiodiniaceae; genus Cladocopium; species Cladocopium sp. clade C. Next base: position 162,613 of record BGPT01000391.1, read on the forward strand.
GTCGTGGGGGTAGCCCCAAATCATCCAAGTCATGAACGACCATGACTTATATTGTGGATACCCGGATACCCCATTTTAAGAAACGCCCAAATCGATTCCATATAATAATATTATATATGGATTAGGTATAGGGATTATTATATCCTCATTCTATCCGAATGATCATTACATACCCAAACACCCAACTCCAAAAAATCACGCCGAGAGTCCTCAATGAAGTTCTTCCGCATCAGAGCGCAGGTCCTTGGTCCAGCTCAGCTCAGGAAAGTCACATCTGGTCAACAAGAAACTTTCATCTTTTGCTGGGGTTATGTTCTATATATGGGGGTTTCCTAAAATGGGGGTACCCAAAAATGGATGGTTTATAATGGAAAATCCTATTTGAGTGGATGATTATATATAGCCCAAAACAAACTGAAGGATAAGTAAGGATTAAATAGCTATCCAAGGTCTTGGGATGAATTGTTATTGAGATCTTACCACGAGAAATGGTAATTTAACCATCGAAATCGAGAGATTCCTGTAGATGTTATGTTCATCCAATTCTGGGATAAGGAGATACCCACTTTTGATCCAAGTCTGTGAGTTGAAGCTATTTATTGGAAATGGAGGACAATTGGATCGTGTCATGCCTGGATTAATAAACCCGGACTATTGCTTGGTAGGGTTACCAGCCAAATAGTAATAAATTGCTGTTGAAATTGGTATCCCTGAATTGCTAAACTAGAAGTTGATTAATCATGTGTTGACATTACCCAAGAAAAGACAATGCTCTGAGACAAAGTGACTATCCAAAAAATTATGCGGTCCAGCAATAACAAGGTTGTACCCAACACCCCAGATAGAGGAGGGGTAAGTATGGTAGAAAAAAACAGAGGCAAAATCACACATGTCCCCCCCTTTGGCGCTATCGTTTCAACATGGTAGGTTGGAGCAACCCCAGCTAACCCATGATATCCCGCCCTAAATCCACATTTTATCCCCATGTATCTTAATTAGATAATCTCCGTTCCCAGCAAAAACAGCAGCCGCAGTTGCTCCCACCTGCCAGGTGAGGGTCTCTAGAATTCAACAAGACATCCCGGACACGTGCGGACACACACACACACAGGGACATGCCAGCCAGCTTCCTCGAAGCCAAATAAAATGTCAGATTGAATGTCAGAATGTTCAGCAGATAAAATGTCAGACAGAATGCCAGATTGAATGCCAGATTGAAAGTCAGATCAAGTGTAAGATGGACATGCACATCTAATGTCAGATAGAATGACAAGTCACATGACTCATGACAAAATGTATGTAAAAGAGCATGTCTGTTAAATTGCCAAGGAGAGTGTGAGAATATAGGTCAGAAACCGTGGGTTTGGGTTCACTCAAGTTACTGTAACGATATACTTGCTAGCAAAGAAGAGCTGCAGCTGTGAAGAATGCCACAGTGGGATCACTCGAAGCAAAGCAATCTTCCATATTTTTTTTCTCACTATTGTCCGTTGAAAAGCAGTCGTCTCAGATCCGAAAAGCAAACGGTCTGTGGATAATTCTAATCACTGGTAAACTAACACAATCAGTATTTTGATCAACTATAAATTGGCCATGTTCATCCATTTTCTATAATGTTGGGCTCCGGATTGGTGTCATGAACCTCTATTGTGAAAAAAAAACAAAATAATTCAGCAACCTGAAATTGAGGGGGATGGGGCTCTATTGTGCAAAGTTTTTTCTCAGTCCCAATTTTTTTCAGGAGAAACAAATGAGATCCAGAATTTTTGGGGTTAAAAAAACAAAACCCTTTCTCCAGCTTTCTTTGGATAAGGCCGTTCCATGTACTCTAGATCGAAGGAATGTTTGCAAATCCCCGTGCCTTCTCAATGGCATGTGCCCATCTCAATGGGGTTTTGGGAAATCAACACAATCAGCACAGCAGCCTTTTTCCCACACCGCTTCCCCCCTTGTGCGATGAAAGGTTCTGAAAATTGGTTGCTATGATGCTAGTCCCATGTGAAAGCAGTCAATTGGGATTTATTGGGGTCCATTTAAAAATTTTCTTTTAGAGGATGAAATCTAAGTTTTGGAGAACGAAATCCAAGTTTTACAGCTAGTATGTTCACTATATATGTTGCTTTGTTCTGAGATGTTCAGAGTGTCTTTTGTTCTGAGAATCCGAGAATCAAATCTAGCTGTGCCTTTGTGTCCTATACTTCGTAAGACAACAACCAAAACATTTCGGAATCGAACTCCTGGGCCAGATCCCTGAGTCGTGATGTGTCCTGAGTTTGTCCAGAGTCGCGCATCGCGCATTGCCTGCCCGACCCATGGAGTGACCCAAAAAACAGTCATTTGAACTCATCTTTGAAGAGCAACCTACCCAGTGGATTTCCCNTCGCGCATCGCGCATTGCCTGCCCGACCCATGGAGTGACCCAAAAAACAGTCATTTGAACTCATCTTTGAAGAGCAACCTACCCAGTGGATTTCCCCCTGTTGGGGTTCCTTCCCAAAGTTGTGTTCCTTCCCAAGCACCTCAACCGGAAAAAAAACAACAAAAAAAAACGAAATCCCGGAGATGGATACATGCTCCGGAGA
>BGPT01000391.1:165440-183588 GCA_003297045.1 Symbiodinium sp. clade C Y103
CCTAGGCACGTTCTTCATCAGCTAGGATGGGGTACAGGCCAATCAGATAAGTCTGCAGCTGCAACAGGGTCAAAGCTGGAGGCCGCACCAGTGTCAAAGATCGAAGAAAGAGAGGCACCGAAAGAGCTAAGGAAAAACAGCTACAGGACATCAAACCACATCAAATCACATCAAACCACAAATCCACCGAACACCCTTGAGAAGGACACTTGATCTGAGACAGTACGCAAACGAGCTAGAAACATCATCCAGCCCTTCGACTAGAAAGCAATATCAATTTTGAATCCTTAGAACGCAAGGTTCCCAAAATGATTCAATCCCTTGTTAAACCCTTGTTGAAGAACAGCACCCAAACAATTTTTCAAGGAGGTAACCCATGAGTGACTCAGATCCTCAATAATAGAATTGGTTGGATGGTACTCTATTGTGCTCAGACATTTTGGGGTGGAAAAAAACTCGAAACCTCTTATCCACCTTTGTTTGGGTAAGTCTGTTCCATCTACTTTAGAAAGCCAAATTCATTTTGAATTCTTAAAATGCAAGATTCTTCCAATAATAAACTTCTTATTAAACCCTTATTTAAAAAAAAAACAAAACAGCATCCAAACAACCTTGCAAGAGGGTAGCCCATGACTGTCTCAGATACTCAATAATAGAATTGTTTGGATGGTACTCTATTGTGCAAAGGAATTTCTGGGGTAAATTCAAAAAGCTCAAAACCTTTTATCCACCTTTCTTTGGGTAAAGCTGTTGCAATGACTTTAGGAAGGGATTTCTATGGGATGTCAAAGTGATTTCTATGCAATTTCTATAGGATTTCTGTGGGGGTTCAAAGGGGGGTCTGTGATATTTCTATAGGATTTCTATAGGATTCCTACAGGATTTCTATGGGATTACTATAGAATTTCTGTGAGATGTCTGTGCTATTTCAAAGGGATGTCTATTTCCTATAGGATTTTTGTAGGATTTCCTTACTCATCCTTGGATTTCATCTAGGCTATAAAGGGAAATCATTTGAAAGTAAATTCACATTAATTGAAATCCTTACTTTTCCTTTGACTTCCTGTTGGGTTTAAAAGGAAAAGGATTTAAAAACAATTTTATATGAACTGAAATCCATACTAATCCTGCGTTTTCATTTAAAATATAAGGAAAATTAAATTGAACGTAGATGGATATGAATTGCAATCCTTACTTGTCCTTAGATTTCATTTAAGTTGTAAAGGAAAATGAATTAAACGTAGATGGATATGAATTGCAATCCTTACTGATCCAGGTTTCTTCTTTAAGGTTTAAAAGGAAAATCAATTGAAAGTAAATTGACATTGAAATCACTACTTATATAAGTTGATCACCCTGAGATCCCCAGACCTGGTCCCAAGATTTCTTTGATTTATTCATTCCCCCTCAAGTGTTGGGGGGGGGGGTCCCACACTAATCAGAAACCAACATTACACATGTTGGTTTACCAGAGGGTAATCACAGCGCCAAGCATCTCAAATTCGATACGTCCATGGTTCTTGGTGTCTCTGAAGGGCTGACATGCAGCCTGTAGCGTAGCGTTGAAGCAAACAGGCCATTTTCATGGGTGTTGAGGATTAATACTATACCATGAGTAGTGTATACTATATGTTGCTATTTAAGCGTGTGTCTAAATACATATATATATATATATGTGAAAAATATCAAAATGCAGATAATAAAAATGTACATATATGTACGTATGGCAAAGGGACGTTTTTCTCCATGCCTCGAAACTTCTCCAAGAGAAGTTTCGATTGCATTCACTACGGTTTCATTTTCTCACCCCTGTGCCCCCGGAGAACACGGAGAGTTGGGCGCGTTGAACTTGTACATATAATAAGGGAACTCAAGATTCTCGATATATGAATATATCTACATATGTAACTTATATAAGCATTATGAACAAAATTGATATGCCCTTCTACTTCAAGGCTGTCAGAGGCACTGGATCTTCCTATTCTGGGGCTCCAAAATCGAGAATCTTGCTGGTTGTTTGGCTGGGCCCGGAAGCATCACAAGCAGCACAAAGTCACCTCTTGAAACCCACCAAATTTAGGAATACAATGAATACAACAGTTGGTATGGTCAAAATCCATTCTACCCCCGTGTATAATCCATTATAATGACATTAACATCCATAAAATCGAAGATATTATATTTATAATCCATTATTAACACTATATCCGTGATAATCCCATTAAAATATAATTACAACCCAATGGGATCTGCAGTTTAGTTAGTTGCTATGTGGTTCGTATCAATGGCAACAGTTGATTCTTTTGCTCATCTTCAATCGCAGAAACTCACAAATTGGAGGTTTCCTAAAATAGGGGTACCCCCAAATCATTCATTTTAATAGGATTGTCCATTATAAACCATCCATTTTTGGGTACCCCCATTTTGGGAAACCCCCAATTCAGGGGCAAAAACGATGCGAAAAGCTATGGTTTCCTGATGAATTGAACGCAAGGATCATCTCATTGGATGGCTTTACGATGATCTAAGGGTAGGTTTTTTAGTCACATATTTCGTAAGCTCCACATTTATATACATGTATCACATGTTAAGGAAAAAAGAACCAGGGTTTCCGATTTTCTCTTGAAACAATCCATTGATATCAATGAATCATTGAACATGCACAACTATTGGTTGATTCTATGGTGATTTCAAGAGCAAACATATCCAAATGTAGGCTTTAGCTTTAAACCACCCAAATGCGAGTATGATTGATAAAGGTTGACAGTTACAGGACGGGTGATTTTTCTGATTCATTGCTTGTGAAATGTGGCTTCTGCATGCTTATACTACCTGGTTTACCGGGGATAACCATATACAACCCATAATAGGAATACCTACCAACCAACCAGTACAATGTGAGGGGATAGACGTATCTGTCATGGCTCAAATCGATATGCTTTCCTGGGGATTTCCAGCAAATTGGATTGGATTCACAGACTTAATTGGGGTTACATGTAACTTACAAATAGATCGGCAATAAGCCCTTAATGGATGCTTAGTAAGCCCTGAATAGACGGCTAATAAGCACTTCAATGCCCTTAGCAGATGGTCAATAAGCTGATGAATCAGCCCCTAGTCAAGTCAGAATACGTACATTCAAACAAACTCATATGTCCTATCCCAAATGCTCCATGTATGGAATAGTTACCCACATTTACCACCAACATCACCCATCTATGCAGGTAGATGTACCATACATAGAGCATATGGGGGGGGGTCCCTAAAACATGGGTACCCCAAACCATTTTTCCATTGATGCTAATCAATGTTGGATGATAACTTGAGGTACCCAAGTTATCATCGGAAAACCCCCAATTTTGGGTATCAAAAAAAAATCGGAGATCCCAATGAAACAAAACATTGCCATGATCTCCCCATGATTGCCATTACCCTCTAGTAAACTAACATAGCTGTGGAAAATCACCATGCTATTATATAATGGGAAAATCACCTATCAATGGCCATTTTCAATAGCTATGTTAGTTAACCAGAAGGTAAATCCCAATGATTTTCCCCTGGCTAGCTCATCCCCATGATCATGTTCCCATTCAAATCTACGGCCCTGAATGACCTGTGTTAGCTTGGGAATTCTGCACGTCCCAGATAGAGTAAAAGTGCTTCAGAATCCATGGAACTAATGTAGATATCACTGGCATATAGCCTGGAATACTGGGGTTAGATATTGGAATGTACATATACATATGTTATATATATATATGGGGATGATATACATGAATCATGAATCAAACTAGGAATATTCCAAACTTCTATCTCCATCTATAACTGGGCTTCTTTCATATATGCCACGGTGAAAACAGGTTGTTTCATGTTTTTTTTCCGGGTTCTGGTCATCTAAGTATTGCTGAGAAGTCCTTTGTTGGCCAGTATCACATTCCTTTTTAATGGTGCTGTGACCATCAAGGAGGATGATGGTTTTTTCCAACTGCTGCCGGGAATATGTCAAGAGACATAGCCATCGATTGCTTTCAAGTAGGCAAAATAATTGCCTTAGCGACACGCGCGAGATCATCATCAAAAAACTTGGATAAATGTGGATAAGCATCATCCGCAACTAGCCGCGGCTAACCCTTATTACTCAAAGTGCTGAGTTTTCAAGGGAGACAATATCCTCCCCCCATGTTTTACAGAGCATGTCCAGTATTCGATATGGGCTACTGCACGCTTCAAAGTCGTCTTCTTCCTTTTTTACCGAGCATTTCTGAAATTCGCAGTTTTAAATCTGCCGGGATGTTTATGGAGATTGATTGGGATTGATTAGGATCGTCATTCTTTAAAATTAGACGATTCATGCTTTCTGGAAATTAAACAGATCCATTCAAGGGAAATTTGAAGGAATCTGCTGTTTTTTCAATCCAAAAACAACAGAAGTAGTTTCCTGTAAATTCCTGCCGACTTGAATCTGGGGTTATAAATGAGTATACTGGTATGAAATGAGGTTATAGCCACCACAAGCTGGAATGAAACCCTGCGTGACTTTCGCTGTAGACCCGCTTAATGACTGAAACTGCACCCCCCTCACTTAAGCCCAACATGGAATAAGTTGGGTTAATCAACCCAAATTATATATTTGGAGGTTCCTTGAAATGGTGGTACCCCAAAGTCATCGTAAGTCATCCAGGATTAGAAAATTGCAGTATTGAAACCCATGGTTTTGGGGATCCATTTGAAGCAAACCCTCATTTATATACCCTACTCATTGTTGGATAAGTGGGATAAGTCCCTATGATCACTGCCATGTTTCAGCGCCGTTGGTCAAACCTCCCGATCCACAGCTCCGAAGCACCACACTTCTCAAAGGGCATCTTCTTGCCTTTAAGCCTTTTTTCGCAAATCAGCTGCGAAATTGTGGTCGAGTCATGTCGAGTCATGTCGAGTCATATGTCAAAAACAACATCGTTTTTTTAACCAGCCATCACATAGGGATAACAAGGGAATTCATATTGGGAATCAGCGATATTCAAAAGGGGGCATAGAAAATCACCTCTAGGGATGTATTGGGGTACATAAGCATAAGTCGATATTATATATATGTAATATATATATATATGTATTATATATATATATATTACATATATATATATACATATATAATATATATACATATATAAATATATATATATATGTAATTTTGTAATATATTACATATAATATATATATACATTACATATATATATATATATTACATATATATATATATAAGTGAGAGATAAGCATCCAAAATAACCGTTATAGGGGATATATAATGATATGATGATATATAATATACATAGTATTACATGATATATACATATAATGGTATGGCATGTAAGCAGCAATAATGAGGAATTAACCAGAATATTATAACGAATATGGTTGTGGGTAGTAAACAAGAAAAATGATGGTATACATTGGTATACACCCAACCATTATGTAGGGATATGGCCATTTCAGGGACCTTTTTTTGGGTATCTACCATCTACAAGGCGCCATTTTCGAGAAGATCCAATTATACTGGGCAAGCAACCAGCTTTCCTGACCAACTTTGTCCATTTGGTTGACCAACAACAATGGGAACGTCAGCAAATCATCAAGTATTGACTACAGATGGTGACTTGCAACTTGTAACAAGTACAAGTACGTCAGATTTGAGGCCATCCAATCGTTTTTAGAATCCTCACATGAAAAAATGACGAGTCATAGTGATTCGAGGAGTTTGGTGATGGTGACGTCAGTAGAAACCACAAGTAGGGTGGCAGTGCGTGCACAATTGACCTAAACCGGACTGGATATAACTGGTTAGTAAAGTGGGCTATCCCAGTTCAAAAAACTGGAATATATTGGGATTATACTGTAGATTGGCCTCGTGATCGGGGATGTTGGGCTTTGTAATTTGAGTGAAGCTAGGATTCATAACATTTCCAATCATACATAACCTCGAAAATATGAAGTCGCTAGCTGGTAAACGTGATGTTTCCTCATCCTAGCAAAAGATTAAGTTCTCCTAAGCTACCCATCCAGTTGCGATTGCCCCTATACCCCGATCTGGCTGATGGTTGTATAATCCCCCATACTTTTTGGTAAAAACATGTGAAACCCCCATTTTGGAATCGTTCAATCCCTGCCCATCCAAAAAAAATGCTATAGTGATTGCCCTTGTTGTAGTCCCAATCCTGCTGATAACCTTGACAACCCCAATGTATGGCCATCTTGACTGGGACCATCATGAACTATAGTGGTATCATGGGGTATCATGGGGTATCCTATTTTTGGACATGCGTTCAAAAAAGTCCATCTTCAAGGGATATGAAGCTCGAAACTCGTCGTTCCTCGAAGTGTCCATGGTGAGCGCAACTCTGTGGGAAGACCCAAAAATCTCTGACTGGAAGTAGATGACATGGCAGCCCCAATTACTGCAAATCCTTAACAACTGGGTTATCTTACCCAACAACTGTGAGTTGCGTCAGTCAGGAAAGAAGAGTAACTGGGTTTCGGCTATAATACCCAATAGGTAGGACAGAATGGTTTGTAAATCGATCGTGTCACCCAATAACCTGGAGACAAGATGATTGACGAGGACTAAGTGAATGGATGGGAAGCGAGTTGTAACACACAACTAGGAGAACAGGGTTAGTCACAGGCTTACAACTGCCAGGACACATGCAGCTGTAGAATTCCAGCGCACCAATTCGAAACTCTCCTGCAAATCTCAGTGGGTCGGGGAACTTGGATTTCTTTCAGATTGTCCTGGGCGTCCCGGGGCCAAAAATGGTCCAACTTATTGCTCATGTCTAATGAGGAATTAATAGTTCTAGACTCCAAGTTTTTTAATCAACCTGAATGAAGTATGTAAGGCCTTTTACATTCTTTTTCCGAGGCACCGCAGGGTGATAATTAACCATATGAAATACCCCAGTTAGATTAATGGGTTGTAGAGACCCCCCCAAAAAAAAAAAATAAATCCCACTAAAATAGTTTTGATTTACTATTTTCTATATTTTTTTGGGGGTGTTATTCATGTATGTATGTATGTATGCATGTAGGGTTTATAAACCACTCATCCGATTGCTGGGATGCACATCAAGCATGGTAAACTAGCAGAGCTATGGAAAATCACAATTCTGATATGCCATCATCAAACAGCAGGCGTCGCAACCTCTTTTCAGGCGAAATCCCACTCCACTTGGCCCTCGCGTTGCGCACCGCGTTGCCGGGTCCTGGTTCTGCCCTTTCGCGACCCTTACAGGGACCTGTAGATCATGCTGCTTGGGCTTGAACAAAAAAAGGGGATTGAGGGATATTGAATAGGTTGATTATGAATGGCGTATCCATAATATTGGTTGATAATGAATGAGATATTGACTATACAATTCCATCCATAAACGGGGATTCAAGAGAACATGACAATTAAAAATAGGGATCATTAAGATTATTGATATCCAGATCAACGATGGAGACCTCCAATGGCTCCCATGAGATATGATGGGATATCTAACAATACATGAAATGATGTTTGGCGTCGCTACTTATATGTTGATCGGTATTTTTCGCGCCCCAGGGTTGGTTAGGAATTCAACAGCCATGAGATTTAACCAGCAAAAATAGGGATTTAACTGATGAAACCAATAAAAATCAGGATTTAGATGAGATTTATGATAAATTGGTGGAAACATCACCAGGTTCACTACAGTGGCTTTATGGTAGATATGATGAAACCAGTTCATGGGGGCAACGTCTACACCAAAAAAACAGATCCAGCTCAGGGTGCGGGGTGGGAGGCGGCAACACTTGACGACACTTTCGGCGCATGAATTATGAGCAAAAATGGATCACAATCCAAGGAACAGTTAATCTTCCATCATCTTCCATCCCATTTTTGATTACCCTGGGGCAAACTAACATAGATGTGGAAAATCACCATTTTAATAATAGGTACAGTAATTCATCCATAGATGGGCAATTCTCCACATCTATGTTAGTCTACCCTAGGGTAAATCAAAATCCTTGGAACATACTGTACGCCTTAAACTATGCAACTAAGGAAGGACAAACCATCGTTTCTTCGCCAGTGCTTGCCGCTTTCAATCTTTCCTTTGACCAAGTCTGACGTTGGGGAAATAGGTTCTTTTCACCAACATGGCGATTTCGACCAAGCAAAAAGCAACATAAGAACATCATAATATATGGGTTTTTCTGAAAATTGGGGATACCCACAAATAGCCATTTTAATAGGGAAGATGATGATAATCCATTGGAATTGGGGTTGTCCCCTATTTTCAGACAAACCCATATATCATATGTAATACCAAACACCCATCAAACGTAGCAATTGGGAAATCCCTCAGGAGGTACGAAAAAGGTCACCTAAAAAAATCCGGCCGTTGTCCATTGCCATGTTTGGCGGAGGGTAATCCTAGCCTCCGAAACAGAAAAAGGAAAGGATGTTTTTAACTGGGCATATTCCAGAATCTTCTGTCGATTCGGAATCCTGTTAGTATCACTTGGTCATCTTGGATGAGTCTCACGAAATCAGTGATTCATCTCCCTCAAACTCAAAGCCATAGACCATCCCCATTTACTTGTCATAAATGGGTGGTGAAGACCATCCCCAAATGGTAGGTAAACGTGGCATTGGACGAATCCCAAATGATTCATGGATTCCCAAGAGAAATAATTGGAAAGGACAAGAAATATTCATGTATCAGATGGTTTTTGCCATGTCAAGTTGCTAACCACTACCAACTAAGACCCACTTGTACTAACCACTTACAATGACAGTGGGGTTGTGCTTCAAGGAACCATCTACTTTGAGATGAACATGGCTCCTGATCTGCAGCGCTAGAGAATGTACTTGGACAAAGGGGCTGTTTGACCTAATTGGAAGGTGGAGGTCATATATCACATATCACATGTAACTCAGGTAACTGGTTACTTTACCACTTACCCTCTGGTAAACTAACATAGCTATTGAAAATGGCCATTTATAGTGGATTTTCCCATTAAAAATTGTGATTTTCCATAGTTATGTTAGTTTCATCAGAGGGTAAGATAAACCAAGAATCAGGGACTTTCTAAAGCAGGTGTTTGAAAAAACCGATGAAGGATCCCATCACAATACCTCCATCCCACCATGCTGGTTGGTAACTTGGTATCATGTTATCTATGGGCTGTTGTACCAACCCGCAACAAACCACTCAAAGAGACTTAGTATACTGTAGCTCCCTAAATCAAACGATGGTGCTGGTTAAGATCCAATTTTCAATGTTCAAAACATTGCAGAAATACTTCGTCTTCTCGGTTCAACATTTCGTCATGTTATCCACCTTTGAATGGTCAAAACAGGAGGTGTTGCAAATATTTTGACACTTAGGTTTCTAAGTTATCTCATTTTTCATTCTGAAATGAACTTCTATCCATGGTCAATCTTTGATAGTCCACAAAAAATGCAAATAAAAAACAATTTGTTAAACTACCTACCAATCGAAGGTTGGGGATGATTTAAGAGACCCAAAAATGATAGTGTTAGTCTATATAACTGATATATGTCCATTATAAAACTACCTATCCAAGGTTGGGGATGTATCAAGATTTCCTGAAATTGGGCTACAATACCCCAAATCATCCAAGTCATTAGACCATTTTGGTATTGAAACCCATGGTGACTTGGGGATCCCCCATATTAAGAAACCTCCATGGTACTATTATTCCTACTATTACTGTTACTATTATTACTGTTGCAGTTACTATTCAGTATTATATAACTAGTAACTCCTATAATTATGTGATTATTACCCTCTGGTTATTTGCCATGGAAAATGACCCATTTATAGATGATAAAAATGGTGATTTACCTATTAGATGGTGGCTTTCCATGGCTACGTTAAATAACCAGAGGGCATGTGACCACATCCCCAAAAGAAAAACTTACTGGTGCTTAGTATGGAATGGGGGTTGCTGACCTATAATAACCATTAATAATCATCCCATTCCCCCATTCCCCCATTCCATACTAAGGATTATTCCCATAATAGGGATTGGGATAACGGGGTTATTATTTTTTATTCCCATACCTATAATAATCATCCCATTATTCCATTATTATAGGTATGATGTATGATTATTATCATTAATAATGGGATTAATACAATCATTAGCATCCCATTATTATAATAATGATAATAATTAATGATTACAGGAACATCCCATTCCATTAATAATCCCTCCCATAATCATCCCGCCTCCTTCCTCCGTGCTGTTGCTGTCGCTGTCCATATTGGGACGCAAGCCGTGCACCAGCTCCATCAAGCCGAGGCCAAGACTCCACAGCATCACCTGGCGTCTTTGAAACTGGGGTATACCCTTCAAAACTGGGGATTCCTGGGATTTAATAGGATCTAATGTGTTTTATCTCGTTTTTCATGGGGTTTCTGATGGGATTTAATGGATTTTTAATTGGATTTAATAGGGATTGACTGGGAATCTGGGGAAATTGAGTAAATCTCACTCATCTGAAATGTTCGGCTGCTTTGCGATAGTGACCCTTAAGAATCATCATTCCAGTGACGTCGCGTGAGGTCGATATAACTTCTCAAGTCTATTGGATGGGAACCAAAGTGAGCAGAAGGATGTGAATATGGGAAAAATGATGGGAATAAAATGGGAGAAATATGGAATGATGATGAACCAAAATACCGTAGTGTTTCAGTGTTTCGAATTTATGGGATTGCCAACAAACATGGTGGTATAAGTAGTATCAAATTGTGTATACTGTATACTACTAATCAACCAAGAATAATAATGAGAGACCATGAAGTAGATCGCTGGTGGAGGTAGTGGGAAAACCAGGGATATACCCCCAACAATGATTATGAAGATAAGATGGAGATACAACCTACCAACATGGGGATATACTGGGAATATACTGTAATGGAAATACAATGGTGATGTTGGGGATATAATGATGTATATAATTGCGGATATACTGATGTCGTTTATCATCGGGGATATCATTAGGAGGACTCAACCCACCCCGAATTTCGCTACCCATTCAATAATCAAGGCTCACAATTTCCAGGTTTCCAACTGTTCCATCATTTGGGGGTCACTATAGGTAGGCTTAGTCCAGTTACAACTGGGGTGAACTAACCCATGCTGACACAGTACCCAGCAAATGGCCAATATTGGATGCAAACCAACACGGGCAGAATGATGGGAATATAATGGAACATACCCTCGGGAAATCAAACATGGCAATTGGAAATCCACTATAGATGGAGGTTTTAATGGGAAAATCATCTATAAATGGTGGATTTGTCATTTCCACGTTTGATTACCAGAGGGAATAATGATAGGAAGAGAATTGTTTATCATTTTGAACGGACAAAATGATGATGAGCCAAAATAATGTGTCGATTTTATGGGAATATCATGGGGATATAAACCATACTGGGAATATAACGGGATATGATTGGATAGAATGAAGACATAATGCTATGATATATTATATATAGCTAATACAGCTAATAATAGGATTTTTGGTCTGAAACTTGGATATACCTCGATCTACGGCTGTTGAAAAATGCAAAAAAAACATGGACACAGAGCGAGTTGGGCCGATTGGAGCAACAGCATGGTGTAGAAAAGGCGCCCTGTGGTAAGAATATGTTATAGTTGATATAAGTGAGAGGGTAAATGGCTATTACCCTCCAGCAAACTAACACAGCTATCCGAAAAAAAAAAAAAAAGCATTTACATATAGATGATTTACCGTCAAAAATGAACCATTTTTCCGTGGCTATGTTAAACTTACCAGGGGGTAACACCTTCCCTGGCTACAGGAAACCGTTGGTTCTACCCCCATCCGCAGAACCCCATGTATCTGATACGTGCAAACACAAGAAAAAATATCACCCAATTAGATATAGACAGTATATGGGTTAACTCATATTATCTGCATATACCAACAATATTCATATTGTTCATAGACCATTTCCTAACTATATTCGGCTCACCTATTGTAAAAAAAACTATTCCAGCAGAAAATTGTTGGAATTCTCCCACACCGGAAACATTGCCTGGCGCATCATCGCAAGTCGTGCGTTGAAACGCTGAAACTTTGCAAACACACCGAAGATTGGGGTGAATCAAGTGTCCTTTTTGAGAGTCAATGGCCGCAAATTTGGAAAAGGCATCTGTAGCATGGCATCTGATCATCGTCTGATCTAAGGAAAAGCCTCAAGAATCAGTGTGTTTCTTTTGCCGGGTAGTATATATTGCCATCAAAATGGCAAAAGAATAAGTACGAATACAGCAAGATGGCTGTCTACAATATCTGATGCTGATATTCAATGCATCAGCGCATTTTTTAATGGATGGCACCAAGATGTGCACGACATTGACTACTCATGTCAGGGTTTCAAGGGGTGGTCCCAAAACAGATCATTGCCGTCGCTGTTAGTGACGTTTCGTATTTTCAAGATGGTTAAAATCAAGAAGCCATGAAAACAAAAGGTACCAAAACAATGCCAAATGATAGGTGCAGGGACCAAATCTTTGTCTGAACGAATTCCAATATATAGATGGATATGGAATAAATACATGGTTAAGAACGGGATTCAAATTTCATTAGATAAAGGGTAGTATAACCCAAAGACGAATCATCAACCAAACATTGCACCAAACATATTTGTTTCAATAAGATCTACATATATATATTATATATATATGTGTGTTTCATGCTCAAACATAAGTATAAATCAATGTGGATTCCCTGTTTTTTTTCTCACCAACAGTGGTTTTGCAACCACAGCTAGGGATGTTTTCGGGGAGATGGGATGGAAAAAACCCAGGGTTGAGAAGCCGCTTTTGAATATAGGGGCGATACCATTTGCAAGTCGCTCAAATTGTAAAGTTCGCTTGAAATATCACTTTATCAATATGTTGCAGACTCAAAGAATTATAAACTGGAGGCCTAAATGTATGGTTCTTCTTTGAAACCTAGCTTGCCATGTCGTGACTACCAAGTGGGGTTATGAATCCTGGCTTGACGGCTTGACCGTCCCAGGTGTAATGCTGGAAAATCCCCCAGCGAACTAAATCCCCATGCGGTATCCAAGATGTCACCTCTGGTTTTTCAGCTTCCTGGGAAGAGCACTTCGACTTGGGCAAGGTTGAGGAGTTGATTCGGGAAGAGCATGCGTGAAGTCACATTGTCTCAAGTTTTCCAGCAAAAACATGCGTTCAAGATCAAAGAACTGCGCTTTGCCAAATTATTTCCAGAATATGGATGTTACATTAAACATGATTTTGAAACTCTGCTCGATAACAAGAGGAAAATCATTCATGTGGATCTGGGATCTATTGGTCAAGTCGTGAATACCAAATCGGGTGGCCACAGCCAGATTGGATCTAGCAAATGTTCCACCAAGTCAATCCACGGCCAACTGATATTCTGCCGAAAAACCATCTTTTTGTTTTTCTTGCGAAAAGAAACTTGACTGCCTTGAGACCCCGCCCATCGTCAGTCGGTTTACCGTACGCCCAACCTTTTTGCGGTGAGGCAACCGCCGAAACACCAAACGCTTCTTTGTACAACTTCCATCAGCAGGGTCAGCAGAATCCCTGGGGCACATCCGCGACAGCGCAGACTTCTGAAGACAGCCCAAAATCTTGACCTTCTGGATAAATCTGGATAAACCAACCGACAGTCCAATCCACGAGATTCAGAAAAAGACTCGGCAAATCTAATCACCCTCTGGTAATCAAACATGGCAATTGAAAATCCTCTATAAACGGAGGTTTAATGGGAAAATCATCTATAAATAGTGGATTTTCCATTGCCATGTTTGATTACCAGAGGGTAATGAGAACATCATCTTTTGAGGGATCAAATATGGACTTTCCATAGTTTTTCTGTTGCCAGGTTGGACTACCCAGGGTTTCTTGTATCAGGTCGTGCCAATCATCTTCAACCAATGGATGTCTATCGGCCCACAACGGCTCGGTGGGCAAGTACTGTCAATTGCCGAGGATACATTTCAAAACATGGGTGTAATAAAAAAATCACGAAAAACTATCTGAACCTTCGTTGAATATCATGTTACTCTCTGGTAATTTAACGTAGCTATCGAAAATGGCCATTGATAGTGGATTTTCACATAAAAATGGTGATTTTCCATAGTTATGTTAGTTTACCAGAGGGTAAACATCATATGAACAATCAGCCAATTTATTTGTCCCAGGTGTTAATTCTGACCAACGGCTCCGGTTCAAAGCCAATGTTGGATACTGGATATCAGGATATCTTACAAAAGTCTATGATGAAACATATTTTGGGATAAGCAACAACCATTGCCCAACTTTTATCCAGACATCCAAATCAACTTGGGTACCCTTCAAAACTTACAGCTTCAAATTAGCTGGCAGGTTGAATTCGAACATGATAAGGTAAACCCAATGCTAAATTATTCGCAAATTTACCACGACAAGGACGATATAAACATCGCAAATAAGGATGTTCATTATATTGTTTTGTCCACATCGAACTTAGAGATTCATAAAATGTTTTTTTTTTATATCATTGCATATATGTGGGTGTGTTTGAAAATGGGATATATCCCCAAATGACCATCTTTAAATTTGGAGAAGGGTAATTCACCGTCAAATTTGGGATGTCCCATTTTCAGACCCATGTTCATTTACAGGCCAGGCGTCGCATCATTCGCCCCAGGCGTTTTGTCACGTGCGAATTGGAAGGCGCGCGTCGCGGGGGGCCCATGGGAGTTCCAGGAGATGGTACCATCTTTCTGGGCGGTTTGAAATCATACCATTGCGAGGGGTACCCTCTGGTAAACCAACATATCTATGGAAAATGACCATTTTTAATGGGGAAACACTATAAATAGCAATTTTCAATAGCTATGTTAGTTCACCAGAGGGTATAATCACCCAATTTCATACACCCAATCGAGGATACGTTTTATTGTGGATCCCTCATTTCAGAAACATTATCAGCAATAGAAATGGTATGGGTCAAAATGGAGAATCCAACAGAGCAATTTTGGGTCCGGAAATTTGGATACCCGAAAAAAAAAGCATGGTTTACTCCAGGTGAGGCCCCCTAGATAGCTAAGTTGACTTGTAACTTAGCTAAGTAGGGTTTATGGGGGTTTATAAACCAACAAACCTCACTGTGGCCTCACCCTGCACCAAAAGTGTGGGTGTTCGTCACAGTTGGGCAGTAGGGTAAGCCTTAAGGTTTTATAATATATATATATATATAACTTACGATTCCTGGGGTGAACCACCAGAATGGTGTTTTTTTCCCCGACTGGTGGCATCGCATGAAAAATGACATAGTCATGTTTCCCACCATTGACTTGTCATGACGAATCTTTGATGAAAACATGGTTGCTCCAACACTCCAGGTACAAAGGGCCCGTAAGTGGGTAGATATGGGTAGATAAAGAGAGGAAATGACCAAGTTCCCTCCTTGTGGATATGATTTATCTACATATAATGTGTTGCAACCCTGTTTAACCCATCATTATCCCTAATTGAATCTTCGGTATATCCCCATTTCCCTAGTTAAATCCCCCATGTGCATGGTTAATCAACACCAACTGTTACCTTGGGGAAAACTAACATAGATGTGGAAAACCTATGGTTTCCGAAAAATGATCTACATTCATGGTGGGTTTTCAGTGTTTATAGGAGAGTAACTGGATTCTGATATGCTTATTGCCTACTTCACAAATGGTGCATTATAGTTAAAGCCTCCATTATCCTCCATTCCATCGACTATTAACTGGATAACGAATGAAACCCTACTCTTCACTAGCCGCTTTGAGGTTTCCCGTGGCCCCTTCGACACTTCATCATCGGCCCTAGCGCGGGCCCATCACGCCCCAGACCTTTTTCAGGTGGTGCTGGTGACTCTCCTCCAATGGAAGTTGGTAGATTCAAGCCATTTTGGACCATCGAAATATGGTTCATTGAGTTTATTAAGGAATGCCATAGATACAATAAAAATACAACCATTGACTATTGCAGATATTAATTCAAACTACAAAAAAAATGGATTTCTAATCGGGTTTTGTGGGATATGATTGGAATATGATGGCAATAGTACAATATCGGGATAGAATGGGAATACAAAGGGAATATCATGGGATTCTCATGGCATGATAATGGAATATGGAGGTTTCCTAAAATGGGGGTATCCAAAAATGGATGGTTTATAAGGGAAAACCCTATTTAAATGGATGATTTAGGGGTACCCCTATTTTAGGAAACCTCCATATACTGGAATTGTACTATGATTATCAGGCTTGCTCCCTGGCCGCCCAAGATACTGTTGGCGGGGGGGATTGGTGATTAGTATATAGGTAAGATCACCAATTTGCCTCCAAAAAAATAGCAACAATTGGCGTACAATAGAGTGGAGCAACCCTGGAAAAAAACGGTTTCAGTATGTTTCAATCTGCACAAATAATCAACCGTGAATAAGTTCATGTAAAGTGTGATGGACATTTAACCCCCACATGGTTAAGGGTGGAGTATCTCCCACCCAGTAACAGTGGATAGTAAAGGTGAATAAGCGACCTGCACTCCAAATTGGGAGGATCTTGGCACGGCGATGTGGGTTGAGGGATAAGCCAAGATTGAAAGGGACCCCACTTGGTGATTCACCCCAGTGCAACAAGCGGATTGTAACCCTGGACTTTTCAGGGTCAGTAGACAGGGTAAGTCCAGATATTTCACTGGAGTGATTTTACCTGCTTTCTGGGGTGAACCACCAAGCAATGAGACCTCACCTTCCAATAAGCAACAAGCTGTGTGAGAAATGTGTGGCAAGTCCCGTGGGGTCCGCTCTGTACCTGGGACACATAGAAATATGATTCTTGTATTCTCCAGTTGTCTCCAGTGACATCAGTTCTGCGATGGTCAAGTTGCATGGCAAATGATGGATGGTCATCCATCCCATAGTAGTTATTCCAAACACATTGAGTAGGTAAATTTGTAGGAATAGATTGATGACCATCACCAATTCATTGGTAAATCCACCGTTTCATCATCTTCCAAGTCTTCGCTTCCATCACTTATATAGTGTGATTGTTAGTTGAGCCATGAAAATGCCCCATTCTCCCATGAAGTTGGCAAATGGGTATCCCGTTGAGTAATAATCCCCAATAACCCTGTTCATACAATCCGATAATCAATGGATAGCTGAATTCTAAGTGTTGATTAGTCCTGGGTATATCCTATTGCTGTTGATTATAGTTACCACAGCATCTAATTTCTCCCGGTAATGGTATGTTTTATCCAATCAACTCAGTTTTCTAATAAACCACTTGTAGTAACTTTGGTATGATACCATGAGCTAATAATCTCTCAACATCACCACTTGTATGGTTAACCAAGTTCCCCTATATTAGCTACTCAACAGTGCTATGTGTAATGGTTCAACTCGGCTCAACAGATGAAGCTGTATATGCAGTATATAAGCCATTTTATACCTATAATCTATAAAAACCCATATATATATATATATATATATGGTACCCAAAAAAAACTATGTTTCTTCATTTTTCATTGGTATTTACAGTGTTTTAGGCATGTTTTGAGGGAATATTTTTTAGGTGTTTTTTTAGAACAAATTTGGACCTAGTTTTGAAGGATAATACTATATATATATATATATAGATACAATGTACTTAGGGGAAATTTTCTCCCAGTGCGTTTGCAAACGTTTGCAAACGACCCTTGGAAGTAAGAAGTAAGAACTAAGATTCCTCAGAAGAATTCTTNAAATTTTCTCCCAGTGCGTTTGCAAACGTTTGCAAACGACCCTTGGAAGTAAGAAGTAAGAACTAAGATTCCTCAGAAGAATTCTTAGTTCCATCTTACTTCCCAGGCCCCCTTGGAANCTTACTTCCAAGGGTCGTTTGCAAACGTTTGCAAACGCACTGGGAGAAAATTTCCCCTAAGTACATGGAAGTATCTCTATATTTATATATATATAGCATTATCCCTCGAAACTAGGTCCAAATTTGTTCGAAAAAAAATCTTGGGGGAATCTAGGTTCTTGGTTCTTGGTTCCAAGAGGTCC
>BGPT01000391.1:188131-213081 GCA_003297045.1 Symbiodinium sp. clade C Y103
CTATGCACTTTCTATAGGATTTTTATTTTATTTCTAAGTGTTGTTTTGAATATTTCTATAGGATGTCTAAAGAATTTCTATGGGATGTCTGTGATATTTGTAAATGATGTCCATGGTATTTCTATATTTCTAAGGGATTTCCATGGAATTCCTGTGTGATTTCCATGATATTTGTTTTGGCAATTTCTATATAGAAATTCATGGGATGCTGAAACTTGCCAAGAATTCATAGTATTGACACACATTGTTATAGTTTTCCAATGCACATCTGCTTGAAACCTGTAATACTTCTCGAAACAAAACAAGCCAAACATAGTTTTTTTTTTTGGGGGCTAGCATATATATATATATATACGTCACTCTATTTTCATTGGCGATATATCATCCCATCATTATCGCTACAGTATGACTATTGATGATCGAATATTGAATATCATTGAATATCCCAGCTACTTTTTTGTTGGTGATATATCGAATTCCATCATTCTTTTTAATGTCAACCCTGGATTAATAAAACCCCAAACGGCTCTTTAATTGGGGGGGTGCCATTGAAGTACTAGATGAAATGACTATTGGGGGCTTATCCCCCTAATTCTTCAATCATGGTTTATCAATCAGGGGTTCACATTACGATGATTCTTGGTGATACCCTCTGGTAAACTAACACAACTATGGGAAATCCACCATTTTTCATGGGAAAATCCACGATTTCTATGGCCATTTTCAATAGCTATTTTGACATAACCAGAGGGTATCTCCCATCTCTGGTGAAATCTCCCCACTGGGCTCGTCCTGTGGATGGGATCTCCCGGACTCGCTCGCCCACGTAGAGCAGCTGCTCTCCTGGACTGCGAAAGGTTCTTGGGTGATTTCTTCATGGTCCTCTGGGAGATGGAGATGTGAATCTTGCTTTTTCTTTTTTGTTTTTTTTTTTCATCTTTTATTTGTCTTTCCGTTGTGTTTTGCAATGGGTATATGCTGGGGAAACAATAGGCATATAGTTGCATATAGCGAAAAATGCAGTTGGGGAGTTGGGAGTACGATGATTAACAATGGACATTTGGGTATGCCAACTCCTATGATAATGCAAACATCCAGAAAATAAACCTACCATACCGGGTATATATTGGGGATGCACATATCCAACTTATGGATATGATGGGAACAACCATAGACATAATCCCCATAACCTGAACTCTCCCCCCCTGTAATTAAGGCCACACTATACCGATGCAAATTTTCAATGAAACTGCACCCCAAGGTACATTCATGGAAGATTGTACCACAAGAAATGGTCCCCAATGGTCCTTGTCGATTAGATGGACATTCTTCGCTCACTGTGTGAAATCTTCTAGTTCCAGGGGATGATGGCTGCCCAACAGAAGTTCGGAGTGTCCTTGCTGCCCAAAGTTGTTTGGCAAGAAAAGGGAGTACCCCGAAAGTCCAATGCTCTATCATCATTTTGACCCTGATAAAAATGCAATTTCATTCAATTTCAGGATGCGTTGTCCATTCATTTTTTTGGACAGAAAAACCCACCTGGTTCAAAATCGGCACTTCGAAATTGACAAACTACTCCAACCACATTGATATGCTGGAGTATAATGTATATAATATACAGTATATATACAGTATATATATATATATATGCTCTATATGCTTCATATCATATCTCCAATCCCAAACACAATCCCTCCCAGCGGCACCTAAAACATGCATGGTCTGTATCCGGAAGCGCTTCAAGTCCTGGCGTGTCGACACGGAACAGTGATGAAACACCTATGGTAAATCCTGTTTGATTTCATGGGAAGGGGTGATTTGAACAAACAGAATCGGGATTTTTCACGGGATTTGATCGAATTAACCTACAAATTTCAATAGGCATTTCAATGGAAAAATCCTCAAACTAAATGTGATATATCTAGCAAAGACCTTCTCTGCTACCCACTGGTGTCATCAAAGATAGCCGGCGTTTTGTTTTTTATTTGCTTGGCAAAAACGCAAAAGATACAAACTGAACTGGGGACTTAACCATCTATGAACTGCGGATTCATGGGGGTATAATGGGATGTAAATGGGGGATGGACCAGATCAAAAACAATTGCGATACCCTCTGGTGTCATCAAACATTGCAATGGGAAATCCCCCACCTAAATGGGAAGTTAATTCGAAAACGTCTATGAATTATGAATGGGGGATTTTCGATTGCTATGTTTGAGTACCGGAGGGCGAACCATCGCCCAAATTTACCAGAATCAGGTGGTACTAACCATTTCTTGAATGAGGGTTCATTCTATTTAATTTTGCCACATAAAAAAATCGTATCACCATTCCTTTAGACGTAGATCTGAATGTTATTAGCACCCCCCATCATCAGCGTAACATCAAGGAAGTCAGCAAGTTGCAGCATAGCATCAATAAAAACGATGAGAATACGAGGTGTAAAGCGCATTTACACAGGGATTCAGAAAGGAAAACTTGCGCCCGTCGGGAGGGAACAACTAGTAACAACTAGTAACAACTATCAACAACTATTCAATATAACTATTCAATATAACTATTCATCATGGTTTTCATCATCCAATCTCTCTTTCCCACAGCACCCGCTGCATCGACTCTCCAATCAACGACTCTGTCGTCCTCTTTGGGCCTGGACACCTTCTCTTCGACCCCTGAGGCGGTTGGGGGACCTTCGGTCACCATGGGGGACGGGGAAACATATTGGGGATATCTGGGGATATCTTGACGATATATCGGGGAAATATTATTGAGCCATCCATTTTGAGGGTTGATCATTTTGACCCATACCGGGGACGAGCAATTCAGCAATCAAACAACATAGAAAAACTAGGATCATGGGAAACTCCTAGGATCTTGATGTTTCTCTTCGGCACCATCACCATCACCCGCCAAGGATCAATGAAAAATGAAGAACATATCAATGAAGAACATAAGCAGAATCACGATGACAATGCTGCTGCTGCTGCTGCTGCTGCTGCTGATGATGATGATGATGATGATGATGATGATGATGATGCGGACGACGACGACGATGATGACGACGACGACGACCACGACGACGACGATGATGATGATGATGATGATGATGATGATGATGATGATGATGATGATGGAGAAAACGACGAAGACGACGACAACAACGACGACAACGACAATGATAATGAACACGATAATAATGGTTGCGAAACAAAGTAAACAATATTGTTGCACATGGTTGTCGTGATGATGATGATGATGATGATGATGATCATGGTAACGATCACCCCATCCATTCACATCAAATCATGGCCCAAACCATCCAGCGCCTTTCTCCATGTAGATCATCGAACCGCCTTTGCGACGTCGGTTCAGGCCTGTGGCTTGTCTATTCACAGGGAAAATTATGACAGAATTATGTGGATGGGTTGTTTAAGTGCTCAATTCAATCTAGAACCTTTGCAACTAGTGAGTTTATAGATTCGAGTTGATTAGAGCCAAAATCCTGAAACCATCCAAACTCCTGATGCTATTCTTTCATTTCGGACTTGATCATCACGATGGTGTTGCAAATCATGATTCTGCGAAACCGATGAGGCTTTTGTGGACTCCTTCTCGTGGTTATATAGTTGAACTTGTTGCAAACAAAAAGGTCTCTGTGTGTGGGTGTGCTCATTGATGGGGGGAAGCAACTCCACCCCATTCTAGTGGGTGGTATAGGGTATATATTTCCGATTGTATATTGGGTGGTAATTAAACCCCTTTTGTTGAAACCCTGCTTGTTCAAATCCTCATAGATCCTTGTCTGTATGCTTCTATCCTCACATATCCTCATATATTCCAGCACTTGCCACAGGATCCCCTCTTCAAAATTAAAACTATTCGCATTAGTTTCCCTGATTGATGGACTAATCAATAGGACATATTCAGGGTTGCAACATCCAAGTATCTTATCCCATTGTATTGTCTGTTATCTTTAGATATTCCTCTAGAACGTGTTCCTTCACTATCCCTATTCCAACAAGTGTGTATTCACCACCTCAATCTAACATGGAACCAAACTGTCTGGCCATAGCCTGCAGAATCATCTGACTGGCACCCCCTCTTTTAGGTTCGCTTCGAGGAGCCCTAAATCAAAGATTCACCAGCAGCCATGGGGATGTAGAAACCAGACATTTTTTTTCTCTAAACTGGGTAAACCAATATTTTTGATGGTGAAATCCAAAGTTTTGATGGTAACTCATCATTTTTCACAATCAAATCACTCTTATCATCAGAAAACCGCCAATCATCGCATGAAAATTCATGGTTTAACATGCTTTAACCATCACATACCATGCTGTCCCGGCCTGCTTTGGGCCCGCTCATGACCGGCGACCCCAGCACTGTGTGGGCACGAAGCAGGTCCTGGAGAGGGGTACATTGTAGTCATTGGGATAGAATGGTTACATTACATCTCTTTCATTATGTACATATATATATATATATATATATACACAAAATTATAGATATGTAATACATCCAGATAATACATGTTGTAATGATTAATTATATTTGTTCCGTGGTTGTCTGACATATGATAATGGGATATAATGGGTTATATATAATCTACATACTATAGTTGTTATAATGGGGTTTGTCCGGAAAACGGGGATACCTGTACCCAAAATGGCTGGCTTTCAGACAAATTCATATTTGGACGAATTACAATAATTCAAACCTTCGAATTTGTTAGTGTCTGTCTAATCTACTGGAATCTGCGACATTGGCTTGAGGGCAGACTCGATATACTTAGGCGGATCAAAAGGTAATATTCAGTAGTTATTGTTGTCCAATGCCAAATAAACATACTCTGAGATTGGTTGAGCCGACCACAATAAAATATGTGCAAGTCAAAGAGAACATCATCACAAATTCAGTTGAACGCAAAACATGTTCGGAGCACCAACCTGCAAATTCTTATATGCACAGCGAAAACCTATCTAGCAACAAACAATTGTTGTACCTGAAAAGCAAGATTCCAGCCAAACCATGGCCCATTATAATATTATATATTTGGTTGACATCCCTTGACATCAAAGCTGGGAAACTAACAT
This sequence comes from Symbiodinium sp. clade C Y103, assembly GCA_003297045.1. Lineage (NCBI taxonomy): Eukaryota > Dinophyceae > Suessiales > Symbiodiniaceae > Cladocopium > Cladocopium sp. clade C. The sequence goes on from BGPT01000391.1 coordinate 193,225, forward strand.
CACATTACATCCCATTACAACATCATATCATGTCGTGTTTTTATGTCAATGTATCCATTGTATCATTATGTCCCACTTTCTTCATTACATCCCCATAAATCCCTTCCCTTAATATCAAATACCTTTTGGAAACCCTCATTGTGTATTAGATCTATACATTTGGACTATATGGGGGTTACTTCATACTTGGGAAAAAGGATTGCAATTCCATTGAGAACCATGGCTGAGTACCATTCATGACCATTATTTGTAATAAGGATATCCCCATCATATCCCCTCTACCCATAATATATCAATCTGGCTGCCATCAATTCACTGACCTCTGATTATGGCCGAATTCAGGCGGTGTTGGGATGATCCCTCTTATTCACATTGTTCACTATCATTCCAGTGACGCCACATTCGAGGTCGTTGGATTTCATCCAGATCATCCCCAAGTCCTGTACCATCGCTGCTCTCCTGGCTGAAACTGGAGGCTGGGCAATCAGTGGAAATGGATCTGACTTGATTTCAACCAACCACCAAAGAAACCAAAGATCATGGGAGAAGTAGATCATGGCATTCAAATCATTCCAAAAAAAACACGACTTCTTCCATCATTCAACCCATCTCGACATTGATACTTCTTATTCCAGTATACAATTCTCTCCCTGTAGATGGCACAGCATTCATGGTCTTCCCTACCCCCCTTGAAGGATCATGCCATTTAGTAAGTTCTTGATCCTCCATGATGGTTTTAACATCATAAGTATGGTTAACATTGGTTGGATCACCATGATAACTATTAATGTGGGTAAAACAATGCTATAAACCACCCACTTGGGAAGGCTTTGTACCACCTATATAAATGGTGAAATCGGGGATGGTTTGTGGCATTGTTTTAACATTCATAGTTATCATGATGATCCACCCAATGTTTTCACCATAGTTAAAATATATTAACAACATATGAACCATTAATGGTTTACTATTGGTTTATACCACCTATTTTACTATTGGTTTATGGCATTCCACAATTCCCACAATGGGATGATCCAACCAACGCACTCCCCTCGACTCTTGACGACCACCGGGTGGCTGGATCAATTTTTCGGACAGGGAGTTGGCCGTGACCATCTCTTCAACGCCCGAACCTGGCGAACGTCCCATGGAGATGGGATGGGCTACCTGCAAGATGGTCATATGGAAAATTTGGATATTTTTTTTGGAGAAAATCAATGATTCACCAATTTTTTTGGATAGGAACCTCAAATACTGAAACCATGGGATATAGTTTTCTTTAGATGGAGAAAAAAAACCGTTTACTTTCCACTGCCAGGTTGGACTATCAAAGGGTATCCCCGAAACTTGGAAGGTTCATGCTGGAAATGACACAGCCTGGGGCCCTGGACCCATAGCATCCCATATGGAGACCCAATGGCCTCGAATTTCTTCCAGGATTTTCTGCAATCTTTCAGAGTAAAAGCAAAGGTGGCCTGATGTCTCCTATAAACCTTTCCTTAAACCAACCCAATGAACATCCATGAGCCAAAGAAATTTCAAGTGCGCGAGGCTTGCAAAAGTTTTTGTGGAGACGAACATTGTCCACCCAGCGATGGACCGATTTTCGGTGGCTACAGGCTACATCCACAATTTGTAGGATTTTACATCATGGCGAACTGGTGAAATCATCAACTGCGACTGGGGCATCCCAAATGCGGTACATCCAAAATGATCACAGCAATCCTCTTCTGTGGTTTACTACCCATCATTTTCCTCGATTTCTCCTGGAATCCCATGTTTTCTTGTTGTTCCAACATTCTATCCATACTCTGTCCATAGTTCATTCATTTTTTCCATATTTTTCTTCATATCTTTAGATCCCCAGAGATCATCCTCAGCACCGCCGGGGATCCCAGCGCCGCCTCTCCGTCGGTCCTTAAGATCCAATGGAATGATCTCCGCTTCACCGCTGCAGACCACGAAGAAATCCTACGACGAGGTCATCCCGGGGGGGTCAAAGACTACATGAATCATGGAGGGTTTAATGGAAAAATATGGGATTCTTATTGGATTCATCTCTATGGGATGTTCATGGAATTTTCCATTGCCATGATTCTGATACTGAATCCCTTTGAATTCGATTGCAATGTTCTATGTCATTCCATAAAAGTGTGTATGATTTCATGGAATCTGCTGTTACGTACTGCGAATCTAGTGAATTGATGGAATGTAGCATAGAACCACGCAGTGTGACGTATGTAATGTAGAGTAACGCATGTAATATGCTTGACGTGAAGTGGTGTTGTGATTTGTTGTGGATTTGCATTTTATTGTCTTGCAATGCTATGTCACGCAATAAACACCACGCAACGTATGAGTAGTGTACAAGTATGTCCAAAAAGCACATGTGGATGTGTAATGATGTGTATATATCCAGTGCCTTGCAGGGTCTGAACTCATTTGACTTTTAGGGCCCACAGGTGTTCCCATGTTGAAGAGTAAATCATGCCATGTTTGGGAATCAAAGTTGGACTCAAACCGCTGGGTATTGCTCCATTTTCAGAGAAGGCTCACCATTTTTGCAATTCTTATGTAATTTCACCATCAGAATTGGCAAATTTATGCAATTTCAATTCATGTTCCCATTATATTCCCATTTTATAGCTGGTCTTATACCGCTCAACGTAGAGCCACTGCTGCCACTGTCTCAACAGGGCCTCTGCAGCACTGCCACCTGTGCAGTCGTGGAGACCAAACTTCATTGGGGGGGATCAATATCAGTTCTATATCTGGGGATTCATATCCATCTGATTAACTTTCTATATTAGCTACCCTCTGGTGAACTAACAGAGCTATGGAAAATCACCATGTTTAGTGGGAAAATCAACTAAAAATTGCAATTTCAATAGCTACGTTAAGTTACTATATCAGCTAATATCAGCTAATGTCGGTTAAGATCAGTTCACCAACTAGTAACCAACTGATATCAACCAGTGACATCATGCTACTTGCTCAAATATATCATGTAACGGCTGGTGGTTTGGTAGTTTTAAAATAAATTGCCACCCAAGATGAGGACAGCCTTTGTGATATCAAAATTGGTATTTCCTTCAGTTCCATGGATCCACTTGCGGCAAATTTGCCCCCCCTGGGGCCAGGCCTTCCACCACCAGGTGCTTCATCGGCACCCGAAGTCGTGTAGCCTTGGCGGCCAAGTCCTTCAGCAACTCACCGCCTGAAAAACCAAGGACGGGTGGTCGAATTCTCCCATTTTTAACGATTTCCATTCCCATTCCGAATGCAAGGTTTTTGTAGAGGATGGAATGGAATCGCATTTTTTAAAGAGGGGATTTGTCTTTTGGAGGATAGAAATCACTGTTTTTTGTTTGAAATGGTGGGTTTAACAGCGTCCCAGGTTGAGTATGTCAATTTCCGCCACAAAAAGGGGACCAACAACATGTTGAACGTGTATGGAAAATTCCACACATCAAACACGGGGGTCAAAACAAACCCAAATTGTATTTAACAAATGCTTTTCTTTGGGGGACGCTACCAAAAGGGGATGGTTTAGTTTAGTCACCAAAAGGGTAGGCGTTTCACCCACCAGCTTTTGGCCGGGGATCAACGACGGGTCATTCTTCTGGGTCTGGACTCTTTTCAATCCTGCTGGGATGGGTTTGCAGCCCGGTCCAAGAATTTTTGTGGCCAAACCACCACAGCAGGTGGCAGCAGCTGTCGAGACGCCCATGGCCAAGGGACCTGTCCAGACGCCCATGGCCAAGGCACGACAGCAGGTAGCAGCACCTGCCCACACACCCATGGCCAAGCAGCAGGTGGCAGCACCTGTCCAGACGCCCATGGGCAAGGCACCGCAGCAGGTGGCCATGATGGGCAAGGCACCACAGCAAGTGGCAGCACCAGAAAGTGGTCAGAGTGGCTGAGTCTCAACTGGGGCAGGCCCGCCAGGTGGTTGCAAAGCCCTGCTCTTATCGCTCTCAGTGTTGGCCTTCACTGGCTGTGGCATCTCCAGGGTGCTTGATGCCAACGGTGCAGCGTGCACGGTTGCCTGGGCTGATGACGAGAACAACGAGAGACCACGGAGGTCTGCAGAGACTTTTGCAAAGCATGGCCTGCTGTCACCAGTGCACTCCAAAGCTAAGTTGATCAGGGGACCAGAGAGATGTTCTGGCCATCGCTCTTCGACCTGAGCATGTGCGACTGCCAAGACTTGAGGTGGCCCATGGCGAGCGGTCTGACTGCGAGTGAGCAGGTCGAAAATGATGATGCCCAAGCTGAAGACTTCAGCCTGCTCGCTTAACAGCTTGGTTTCTTGGAACCTCGGGCACTGGTACTCAACTGCCCCCACAACTTCAGACAAAACAGTTGGCTCTTCCGATAGCATGGCCATGCCAAAGTCCGCAAGCTTGGCAGTGTTGTTAGCGATCAAGATGTTGTCTAGCGTGATATCCCGGTGAAATATCCTTGGGCGGCACCCAGCAGCGCTGACCTGTGCTGCAATGTTCAGACGATCTTTCCGATGAAACTCTTTGTGCTCGTCTGAACAGAGTCTGGCTCGCAAGTCCCTGTCGGCAAGTTCATAAACCAAAGTGGATGGAAATGAAGCACCGATCAGTGTGCTGATGTTTGGGTGGGGGAGCCGTGCCAACACCTTCGCCTCTGCTGCAAAGCTGCCTGGGTCGGACAGCTTCACAGCAACAGGCGTCCCGCAACCCAAAGCACCTTTGTAGACTGTGCCATTGAAGCCGCCGCCGAGCTTGGTGCAGAGTTGTTGGGTTGCAGCCTGCACCTCGGCCAGGGTGAATGTCTGCACGCCCTGGCTGGCCTCTGGCGCGAGGCCCAAGCCAACACTGCCGGGTGAGCTGCCAAGCACATCACTAGATCCCAGCTCCAAGTCACCGCCGTTGCCGATTTCACGCTGGAAACTCTCCAAATCCAACCTCTGCGGGGTGAAGGGACCAGATGCACGCGTAAGACAAAAAAGGACATGACGAGGAAGCCAAGAGATAGAACCGGCACAGTCGCCCTGAGAAACTTGTCCAGCGCAGGCTCAACAGGCTGGCCGCTTTGCAACGCAGAAGTGACAGGTTTTGAAGGCATGCCCACCTTGACCACACGGTGTCCCAAAAAATGGGTTGTAAACAAAACATTGGATACAAATTGATGGCCTGTCCATCTTGCAGGGCCATTTTCCACCTGCACTTTGACGGACATCAGGCCAGTCGCGAGGCACCATCCCAAAAGCAGCGAGCACGCCGCAAGAAATTTCAGCTTCATGGCGCGGCGGCAAAAAAACCACAGTAGGTCTTCTAATTTTGCCTGTGCTTTTTGGGTGGGTGAAGCCGCGCGCATAATTTGACTGAAATGCACACTCGGTAAAACATGGGAGTTTAATCCAACATGGGCGTCCTGAGACAAACACAGCTAAGAGTTTCTTCCCAAAGTCTACGTTCAAGCAATGACATGGCAATCTGATTTTGCTCTGCTCAGCCAAAGCTGCGCTGTGGCAGCAACTAGAAGCCAATCAACCTTGTGTTTCTGAGAAGAAAAACTAACCATACATTCCAGTCGAGTCATAGTTGGAAAATAGGTTCTTGCGACCCATTTATCACTTTTGACTGGAAGATTAGGGTATGCTGTTCTTCCCAAGTCGGGGACACCCAAACAGGTCACTTGGAATATCAGCTTTCAAGACAAAAAATCTATCTTTGGTTCTAAAGAATGTTGAGTGTCTGCTATCAGGCAAGTCATAGTCTCACTTCATTCCTCTCCATTGCTTACATGAATCTCTCCCTTGTTGTTGGTACGCACTCATATGCAACCATACCCCATCCCCATTTTTGGCGTTCCTTGCGGGATGGTAGATTAATTTGTAGCTGGTTGGTCTGTTTCCCCATTTAATTGTGGCAAAAAATGAGCCAATTACGATTAACCCACTACAACATTCAGCAGGGCGTACCCACTATGCAGGTACATTCCTATGCTCCTCCACCCAAATCATACAGTTCTATTTCATTGTATCTCCATTATATCCACAGTCATCTTGGGTATATTCCACGATATTTCCATCATATTTCCATTCCTCATTTTATGGTTGATTTTATACCCCAAAACCAACCACTTTCAATGCCATATCCCACCACTTCCAAGCCACTTTTAGCCATGTCCATCGCCGATCGCAGATTGGGGTTTCGCCCAATCGACCTCGACCGACGACGTGGAAAGGCCATGGGAAATTTCATGGATTTCGCATTTTTGAGAGGGACATCATATAACATCATCTCAATCATCTCCCAAATTTCTGTATTTGAGTGTAAAGTAGTGTCAACTAATGTCAAGTAATGTCAAGTGGCAAAGAAATTCTGGACTGTTTTTAAACAACCCAATTCTTGAGTTCATGGTCTTGTCCAGCTACAGTTCTTGGCCCTCTGTCCCACACCCAGCCTGGCGATAAAGGAAATCTCATCCTCAGTGAGCTTACCTTGGCATCATCCCGTGACCCCATCCCAGCCTGGTCCTGGGGATTCCAAGGCTTCAAACATTTCAGCTGATGGGATTCCATCTGCAAAAGCTTCATTGAACGGAGGTAATCTCTACAGAGATCTCGCCGCGGAAGGCAACATGATGACACTTGGCAGTTGATGACACTTGCATCAAGTCTTGACATGATTCGTGATCAACTAGGCGTCAATCATTGATAAATCTGGCAATAGCTCACATGATCGGCGCATCAGCTGTCAATAAATTTGCAATAACAGTCGTCAAGAGGGAATGATGTCAAACGCAATCACTAGACTTTTGAATCATTAGAGTGCAACTGTATTAACCTATCATCACTTGCGCTTCATAATCATTGGAGTAATATGATTGACTTTGCATGGTAATCATCAAACTATCATCGTCACCATGGCAACAATTGTTGACTACTAACAATGGACGACCATCATGATTGAAGATAACAACAAGAAAATGACAAGAAACAAGGTCATCAGTATATACTAGTAACAATTACTGACATACTAATGACGATACCAACAATCCATATAATCACTTTTTAATAGCAATATAATAGAAATCACTCCTAAACTATCCAGTCATCACAAACTCATCATAAACATTCATCATAAACATTCATCATAGACAATCATCATAAAGATTCATCATAAACATGCATTATAAACATTCATCATAGACAATGATCATAAACATTCATCATAAACATGCAGTGTAAACATTCATCCAAGACATTCATCCAAGACATTCATCATGAACATTCATCATACACAGTAATAGTTTAACAACAATACCCCTAATCCTCCATCTCAGAAAACTTCTATGACTTCCTGTTGCTGCGCCTGCGATGTGCTCCACGCCAGGCATACGCTTGACCACATTGCCAGCTTTTTTGGCACGGCCTTTTTTTGTCAAGAAACAGCAGGATGGGATCAAAGCAAAGATAAATAAGCCAAATGCACTGGGAAACTATTAGATTAATTGGGTTAATAACCCTATATAAGTATAACATTGACCAGGAAAGAAGTACGGGATATATTGAGCTTTAGCCAGTTTTAAGCCTAACATAGCCGCAATGGTGGGTCAACAAAAATGAGCACCTAAGAAACCATGGGTTCCCAATTGGATATGGAAAATCCAGCACGTACAAAGCATTTCATGGAAACAACATGGCCCCAAAGGTACTGTAAAACCACCGCAAATTAGCATATATGAACAAAATGGGGCATCCTTTATTTTGAAGGATTATCAGCATTTTTAGCATTAAATCGCCAAATGGGGAGTATCCACAATTTTCGGACACACCCAAAATGATATGAATACAGTTATATCCCAATATATTCCAATGATATCTCCGTTTGTATTTCTATCAATAAACCCTTGAATTCATCAACTAATCAATTTGGTTCTCACCTTTTTCAACAAAAGTAGAAACAAAGGTACAAAACATAGGTCGATGGAAAACCTCTTGAAACTATCTCAAACTTAGACAAATCAAGGTATATTCACTGAACCAATCAGTTTGTCCATTTTTTTTGATTTTTTCCCCTCCCCTCACCGGTGCTCCCTGGGACTCCCCCGTTGGTGCCGGCCTTCGTACATGGCGTTGCGTCGCGGGAAGTGGAGCCGTTGATGGAGCCCCAAAGCCTCGAAGCCTTCGCCTCGGAGCGCATCACGAAGGATCACGGCTGTTTTACCAGGGATAATGATGATTTTGATGATCAAACATCCGGGATCTACCATGAAAAAATGGAAGATCGTAGCAGCACTGGTTGGAACTACTCCATGGCAGCGCAACCCAATCTTCGGCCAGCGCAGATCCACTTGTGTCAGGCATGGGCCGAGATCTCCTCTGTCTTTCCATTATACTAGTTGGTTAGTGGAGATTCCAATCAAGTATGATGATAATCACGAATATATTGGATACTATAACCCCCGAAAAAATATCAAGCAGCAGGGGCTTTGAGCAATGATTCCCAATTAATGTACACGTTATATGGATTTGTTTTCCATCTATCCCCATGTACACGTCCATATATCTCCAACTTGCCATATGATTGTATGAGACTCCGATTTATTACTGAACTATATACCTATTCTTATCCCCTAGATATATCATTCGCATCCCGATATATCATTGTCATCCGATTCAAACCTCAATCTGTATCCCCATCTTTATCTCTGTTTGAATCCCCGCAATCTGGTTGATATATCATCGCATTGTCCTTACAATGTGGTGCCCCCTAGTTATCAGTTGGTTTGTACACCCTTTTAACGATACTTGTAACAACCATAAACCATATGTCGACCTACTTAAACCACAACTCAGCTACCTATGCGGCACCATCTGCAGCACCTTGTAGATATGATATAACAATTATTCATTCTCTCAGTTCAAAATCCCTCTGCTATTCCGTTATACTGGTTGGTTCATAGGGATTCCGCTACTGGATTATCATAATATCCATTATATTGGGTAGTATAATCCTCTATAATCATCAACCAACAGGGGTTTTGAACACTGCTCATTCATATCCCCCCTATCCCCGAATGTATCCTCATTAAGAACTGCCCCCCCAAAACCACGCGATTGCCGTGGTACGGGAGATGGACAGCACCACGACGCCCGGCTCCTCCGCCACGACCGAGGCACGGAAGGTGCGGGTCTCGACCTGGGCGTTTCCCGGATAGCCCAATAGCTGGATGGTTTACAATAGAACATATTATTGAAATGGATGATTTGGGAGTACTCCCACGGATTGGAAACCTGCATCCATGGTAGATAAATGGAGAAAAAGACCAAATGTATAGACCATAAGATCAAATAAGACAAAGATAGATGGTGCGCCAAATATGGTAGATGTTTACATAGTTATCCATGGTAGTCATGGTTCTGCAGGGTAATCAACGCTTACCAATGGTAATCCATGGTTATGCATGGTGACCTAAGTTGCGCATGGCAATCCATGGTTGTGCATGCGAATCCAAAGATATCCATGGTAGGCTCTGCTTTTGCGCCGTAAATCCAAAGGCATCGTTGGTTAAATCACCAATCAATCCCATGAAGCCACCATCAATCAAATCAGGCACTAAATCACATGAAATCACCATTGTGGTTGGTGAAACCACCACTAAAATCCCATGAAATCTCAATCAAATACCATTAAAATCCCATTAAATCACCATCATGAAGGGTTATATCTCCCCTAGATTCCAATTCCTACATCAGAATCAAAATCCCATTCGTTTCCATTAAACCACCATTATGCTTGGTTACAAGACCATTTCATCCCATGCGTCACCAACGATTCACCGTTGCCCAAGTCGTCCAAGGTGCCAAGGCTTGGCCACCGCTCCAGTCGCCCGGCCACAGCGTGGCGATGCGCTGCTCCTATGGGGGAACGTTCGAAAACTCATGGGGATTTCACGGGGAACTAATGGGGAACCAATGGGATCTATACGTAGTGGACCTGTTCGATTTATGGCGGAAAAATACCAGACCTTTTGGACTGTCTTTGATATTTTTGAAGCGCCAAATGGGTGAAGATCTGTTGAATGGATAGTAATAATGAATCAATGGTGTATGAATGTTGGGTGGAGCATTGAATATTGGGGAGACGGGACTGTTCTTTGGTAAGACTGCTTCTTTTTGGGGGCCCATCTTATTTGGGCTACACTGGCATATAAAGAAATGCACATCTACTTCTTTGGGTAGTGTGCACAGAGGGTTTGAAATGGGGCCCTGAACAAGACCGCAGACAGGCCGCAATAGATGTAGTCAGTTGGGATTTTCATCCCCGAAGTGGGTTGAACATTGACAATTGAAACCACCAGCCACCTTGCCATATTTGATTACCATAGGGCAACCAAATTTGACCCATATCCATCTCCAGACTTTTTCCTGACGGGGTTTGATGAACCAAAATTGCAATCCATAACTTCGTAGGGATCGTCGGGAGTACACGTGGGCATAGCAAAGGCCTTCATATGTTGACAGCATTTTCCCTATTACTTACCCTCTTGTAACCAAACATGACTAGCTAGAAAATCCATGAAAATCCGCCATTTAGTTTGATGATTTTCCAATTTTTGTATCCATCCGCAGAGGATTTTCCAATTGCCATGTTTGATTGCCGGAGGATATTTGGCAACACATTACAGGTAGTGAAGGCTTCGGTCCACAGCCTAACCAAAAGTTCACTTGTCCAACAGCGCACGGCTCAGCGCTATGCGCACCACTATCAGTTTGACCAACGGAGAAGGAACAACCAACAAAAATGGAAGGAATCACAACTCCTGTGAACAAAATCCCAAGGCTTTCATGCCTACCATCATCAAACAGACGCTTTGCAGGTGCGACAGTTTGCCGGTCACCGGGTAGCCGCGTCCTCCTCGTCGTCGCTCGGAAAACCCGTGCTGGTGCTATCCTTTGGAGCGTCACCTGGCGAGTTCCGAAGATCTTGGAACCCCTGGTGGGATCATGATCATTAAACAGATATTTATAGGATATAGTCTAGTGGATAATCCCAATTTATAGGATATGATCATATATGATCATGGTCATGAAATCTTGGAACCCCTATTGTGGGATAGTTATGGGATATAGGATAATGGTCGTTACGGGATGTAGACTTCTGGGATTGTTGGATCATAAGTGGATCCAACAAAAACGGGTGGAAAAAATTGCCGTTCGGTACATATTTACCAGAAACCAATTCTGGGATTGGTACTTGCGGATCCTCAAAGCCGATGTGACCGGGGGTTGACCCGCTAAATGAGAATGATGGGATAAGGATAATGGTGGGACAATTTTTGGGAAAGAACCATCCCCAATTGGGGTTCATGAGGTAAACAAACGGGGACATATTTTAACATGGATCCGAAATTAATGGATCCTGCAATATTCTGCACTGTATCAAATTGGGAAATGGAGGCAGTCTAACACTATCTCCATAAACTGCAGTATCAAAAAAAAGCATCTACATGATACTTATCAGGACCTACCCATAACCCAATTACTTTTGGGGAAATGATTTTAATTCACTTCCTTGCGGAATGACTATTGGAGAACTTTTTTGAAAACGGATGTTAAATCAACTTCCTGGCGGAATTTGCTGTTGGTCAGCTTTTTGGACAATTCATTATTTCCGCGCGGAATGAATTTTGGGACGCTTTTGGGCCGGCAAACCAGATTTCTGGGGAGCTTTTGGGGAATGGGTTTTTATCAATTTTCCGGCAGAATAGCACTTTGGGCCGCTCTTTGAGGAATTGATTCTAATTAACTTCCAGGCTGAATGGATTTTGGGGAGCCTTCTTGGGGAATCGATTCCCCGGCCGAATGGATTTTTTGTAGCTTTGGGGAATCGATTCTAATTAGCTTCACGGCAGAATGAGATTTTGGAGAGCTTCTCGGGGACTTGATTTTAGTCACTTACTTGTTTTGACTTTTCTTGAGCTCAGCCAGATGCCAGGGATCCGACGCGCACGAAGAAGAAATACCAAGCGGCAAATCCAACTGACTGATCCTCCCTCCACCGTGGCCTGTTTTTCGCATCACCGCGCAAGTGCCGGTCTTCACGATGTTCAGCTCACGTCCCACAGCGCCCTGCCGTGCGAGGTACTCCCCTGGGCGGAACCTGTGACGCTGCATCACCAAGGGACACCGGGGAATCCAAGGGTGACATCAAACATGACTGGAATATGGCTGGAAAATGATGGACAAGGGGTGATAGAAGCAGCAAAATTCACCAGGGAGAATGAATTCAGAGTACGAAAGCGATTGACAAGCGTAAGATGCGTGTAGAAACAAAGGAAATGAACGAATAAGAGCTGAGATGCGGCCAAAAATGGTGCCCAAATTGAAGGGAGTTTCAAAAACGAAGCTGAACAAATCTCTCTAAGGCGTGTGAAACATCACCCACTTTGTTCACAGCTTTTTGGTCATGCCACTGCTCTGCCCACAAATTAACTGTACTCATACGCTGCGATTTCTACCTGCCCGAGTTTTCGATGGAACTGCAGCTGTGTCTCCATTGATTTTCATTCATTCTTCGCATTCCCAAACATTCATCCGTCATGTCATACCCTGCCAAACCCCACCAATCCGACCTCTTCTCCACCAATGCAGCTGCTAAAGTGGGTAAATCAGCACGTGGGAGTTGGTTGGCCAGCAACGGTACGGTTTCCAAGAACTTTACCTGGGCAGATAGCACTTTTTGGTTGGTCCAGCAAGTGCTTTTCTGACTGATTTTCTACCACAAATGGTGGATGACACAGGATGCAACATCCCATTCGGCTCAGGCACTCTTCACAGTATGCAACCTCATGTGTCATCAGGAAATCAACACAACACACCCAAGAATCATTGATGATGCCTTGTTATGGAGAAACACGTTACCACGGGCGATTTTAAGTTTGCAGCTTTCCATCCCGTGACGTCATGACTGGTGAAATCTTCCTCAAAACCACATCTTTTGATCTAGTGGAGGAAATTGAAAATGGAGCTTCGTTTTATGGTGGTTTTTATACCTAATTTTGGTTTTATGGTTTTATACTCAAACCAATGGTGGTTTATATACATTTTCATGGTGGGTTTTCTACCTAAACCCATCAAAAATTCTGGTATGCGCTAGCCAGGCCACACGGTTTTCGAACTCCTCGCGCTGACCTGAGAGTTCTGGACCAAATACGACCAATCGTAGACCATGCATAACAGAGATTTATCGATTCAAGATCTGGGAACATCATTGAAAAATCATGGGTCATATTGGTCAATAGTGGGCTTTATATATGGTTCGTTATATATTCTGTCACAGCAATGTAATCGTGGACATTCACCTATCAGCTGGGACGCAAAATATGGGGCAATGGATTCAATGGATGAAAGGGGCCCGCGGGTTACCATGGTCCAGTGCAAAAACCTTGGCCTTTCATGTGTTTTTCTCATGGGAAACTCATGTGCAAATGGGTGATTTTTCCGCACAACTAAAGGTGAGATGTTCTTTTAGGAGATAACCGATGCTTTTTTTCATTCACACATATCACAAATTGTGGCCAAACGGCATGCTTAGTAAGATGTGATATCCGGGATGCCCAGGCACCTTTCTTCCGCCATGACCCTTACCCCAGGATGAAACCATCCCCAGCACGGCCAGTGGCTGTGGTATTGCTGCATTCTCCAAGAGGTGGGGAAGCATCCCTCCACACAACTCTTGCATCCGCTCTGCCCCATGGCGACACTCGTGTTACAATTCCAACAATTCTGAGGGTAGGTAGGTCACCAAAGAGGATCTTCTTATCTTTGACTGGATAGTGAGATTTCTTTCGAACAATGACAAGTATCTGGGAGGTTCAGGTTGTATGGGTCTACCTGAAGTTCTTTGGGGGAATTCCCCACGAACCTTATACAGATAGGTCTAGGATTTGGGGTTGCTTTGAAGTGGCCGCTGGGAGGATGTGAAACCATAAGCCATTCGAAATTGCTTGGGAAATTTCGCCAGTTGACACCAACATCTCAACAATCTCATCCAAATGGTTGCAATTGTTGGATCATTTTCCCGTGTTTTGTGATTTTGAAGAGCTTTTGATGTAAACATCGCCGCTTTTTCTGCTATCTGCCAGTCGCGGCTTCAGCTGTAACCGAGATGGTGATGGCACGAAGGCTGAGTAGTAGAATCAGAAATCATCGGCAAAGGTGGGAAACCACCTAACATCTTCTCCCAGGTAGCTGCTACTCTGGTGATGACAAAGCGTGTGCTTTTTGGATGATCAGTCGGGGTGAATGACTTTAAAGATTCCCGGACAAAGGCATATAGTAAACCCGACTGATCACTTCGTCAACCTTAGATAACCTACACTTTTTGTGACGACGATTGGTTGAGCCACTCATCGCAAACATGCGTTCCTTAAGCGCATTTCATCAAGTGCAAGAATCTTCGGAAGACATAGGATCAATGCTTCCTAGTCCTGCTACCAGTTGCCCCAAACCAACTTCTTTTGGATGGGCCGAAACCACACCATTATCAAGTTTGTGTCCAAAACCGTCCAATGTTTGATGCCCGATGTCTTTTTCCTCCGCGATTTTCGCGACACGGCTTGAGTTCGTTATAACCCTGGCGCGGCTGGGTTTTGGAGGGACTGATGGTTTGACCTAGAAGAAATGACATGTGGCAAAACCCAGCGATCAGCTCCATTTACTGGGTATGGTTCATAAATCCAACGTTCATAATTTTAAAACAGAAAATCCCAAAATGATAACTTTGGATGGTTCCTTGTTGGACAATGGTACATGATTCATCATACCGATAGAAAAAACACCTGGGTAAATTGGGGATGGGTGACTCTTTGGTATACCGTTGCATGGCTATTGGGTGTGTTTCACCCTTCTGGGGTCTGTTGAATATCCCTGAAACATGATGTGGGTGACCGTTCCATGGGGGATGGACTTGCAAGACTGAAGCGCTGCGCCACTGGACTTCTCGGATGGCAACATGGTCTCAGGAACTCATTTCTTAAAGATGCCTCATGGCTATTTCTATCCTGAGTTCAGGGAGCAGTTCCAGTTTTGAGTGGATATATAACCATGGTTGTCACTCTTGCTATGCATAATAACAACAACCTCAACTGCCCCACAAGGACTTGGTACGTTCACACCATGGATAAAGCACCATTGTGGATCCTTATGCCTGTTTGTTTATCTCACTTATCCCAAGTAAAATCATGGGTTTTACTCCATGTATCTGGACAGTGCATGTTTTGGGTCGTCACAGGCGAAGAATCTTGGCCTCCCATGGCTGCACCGCTTTTACCTGTCAGGAACTGGCTCGGGCCAGGGAGTGGCTATTTAAGTCTTTTGAAACAGGGAAAACACAATCTTTGTGCATCCCAGCTGGTATATGCTAAAAAACCATGGTTGGAATCCGTTTCTAATTTCATAAAACCTTGTAACCCCCCGGCTGTGTAATTTGTCAAGAGTTACAAAGCTAGTGTTTTTGCTTCAAGGTTCTGTCATGACGGGGGCTACACTTTTGAACTGTGCACGTTCTGTGCACAACTAGGGATGAAGGCCTCCAGAATCAGATGGGTGTAGTGTCGTGTCCTTCATTATGTGATAGCAAAATGACCATCCCGATTGTGAGCCCCGATCAGCATCCCTCTGCCTGTATCCAGGGTTGTACTTGTCCCAAGCTCCACCTGCAGTTGTTCGAGACGTTCTTGAGGTCCCGATGCAAAGAACAAACCAGCCTAAGTGAATCTTTTCACTTAATTACCGTTTTCAATTTCTGAATATGTCTGGCTAATGTCTCTCTTTAGCTTGGTCTATCCCTACTTTTGTTAGTGATTCGACTGATTGGTGTGATGGTTTCGTCCTCGTGGCAGCCATTGCCTTGCGATGCACCGTTGCTCCGCGGGGCTGCAGCGCTGTCGTTCCTGCAAAAGGCGACTCCACATCAATCTCAACTGGTGTGGGTAACAGATGCTGAAATATAGATGATACATATATATATATATATATGTATATATATGTATGTAATGATATGTCAACATATTGTGTATATAATATATTACATACTAATATCAACATAATAGATCAGTTCTGGTACCATAACACTGTAAGTGGGAACTTCTCTTTCATCTATGAAGTGGATCCTTTAACAAGTGGTTTTGAGCTCGCTGAAATGTTGGCAGAAAATACCGATGGGGATGTTCCCATCTGCGTATGGTTCAAACATGCTTAAAACCATCTTGATTGATGAAGCCCTGCTGGGCTTGGTTCCTGAAGTTGGCAGACTGCTGGTAAGCGCGATAAACACTTGCATCAGCACCCCAAACAGCACTGTGGATCACCACTTTTTCAGCCTATAGGCGGCTTGTGTCGCCCCAACTCCCCCATCAACTTCACCAACTCCCTCATCGTTTCACTCTCTTTTTCCCCAAATATATGAAATTGAGATCATCACCAGGATGATCTGGCTAAAAATCAAGAAATGACACTACTAACTACTTCACAGTCATTTGGGCTCATTTGGGTGTTTCTCAAAAGTGGGATATCCCAAACCAACAAATGTTTCCCAGTTAAACACAACCATTATTAGAACCCCCTAGCCCTAGCTATCTTCAAACTTCCTGATCTCAACCACAGATCATTATCTCACACCAATTTATCGTATATCATAGAAAACCGCAGTAAAACGTGTCATAAGTCCCAAACAATAGGAACCCTTAGTAGTAAACTCAATAAGAAATCCATTTTTAGAACCCCATAGCCACCAGTGGGTGATCTCCCAGTGGATCATGGTGGACTCCTCCGTGGCGTCTTGGGCGCCATCGAGAAGGAGGGCTCCATGGCCTTGGGGATTGGTTGCTAGGAAACATCTGGGAGTTGCCACCAATTTATGGCCATTTGAGAATCCATGACCCATGGATCATGGCAACAGTTGCTCTAAAACCGCCCAAACATAGTGGTTCAAGTAGGCAAAATTGTGATTTAGGTAGCCAGAATGGAGATTTATGCAGCAAAACATGGCGATTGATTTAATTCGGATATAATGGGATTGATGGGATACAACATAGTATGACCGACAATAATGTTGCAAAATGATAGAGGTTTGACTGAAAATGAGGAATGCATCACTTCACTGGGGTACCTAACGACCCGCAAATGGCTGGTCATTCTTGATGCTGGCTTCGAAAATCATCAACAGCATTTTACCAATTTTCAGAGACATTTTCAGGACCTAAAATAGGGGTACCCCCAAATCATCCATTTATAGATGGATTTTCCATTATAAACCATCCATTTTTGGGTACCCCCATTTTAGGAAACCCCCAAATAAGCATTGTCCTTCTGGAAGATGGAGGGTATGCGATCACTCAGGAGATGGCTATGGAAGTTGGTTGCCGGCGGCTTGTGCCAATCCAACCAGGTCCTTTGTAAGCTCACCGGCTTCTGGTTAGCTGTTGAACTCCCTGCAAAGGAGAATAAACTCAAAAACAATGAAAAAACTGAGTAGATGGATGAACACTTTGGGACTGTACCCCTCCTATATCTGTTACGCAACTTCATCCCTTAACCATGTTGGTTTGAGTCATGCCTTTCCCATGAAAACGCCAGAACGGATCTTTGGTCAAGTGACAGGGGCATCGTCCACACCTGCACAGCGATCGCCCGCCCCCCTGCTGAAGTCAAATGTGACCTGCTGGAAATATAGCCGATGACCCATGATGACCCTAACAAAGTAGGTCCAGTAGTTTTCGAGTAACCACTTGCTAGCATTCTGGTATATCAATGTATATCATTCATTTTAGTTACGTTCATCAGATTTTTTTTCTGTCGCACATCTGATATATTGACATATCAATATATACATCACATATCACTCACGTCATACATCATTTGGGCATGGGGATGGATACCTATGAATTTGTCAATTTTAATCCGATGAACATCCAGAACTCCCAGCTATGACTTGGGGTTAGCATCTCATGGCACCTTCGCGCTCGGACAAGGGTCGGTTCATGAAGGTGAAGCAGAAACCTGGTGGGATGAAACATGGGCACCATTTACTATAGAATTATGTATACAAAAACCCAATGTTTCATGTATAGTAACATAAAATATTATGATCTTTACTACAGAATTATGCGTATACTTTTTTTTTGCATAAAAAAGGTCAATGAAACATGTGGTTTCCAACCCTCTTCCGCCAGTTTGCAAAATATCACCAGTCCATATTCACTAGCATTCTCAGATCAAAATCAAACAACACTTTTTGGTCATGGCTTCGTCTTGCACAGTCTACAGTAGCTGTTCAATGAGGTCGGGAGTGCATGGTTCGTTGGTTCATTCACCATTTTGCAGCTAAAACATTGAAATTCCGATATTTGCGGGGTTTCACACATGTTTACAGGTCACAATTCAAGCATATCACTGTAGCATTTTTCCCGTTGAACCTCATCATTTTTCTCGTTATTCGGAGGTACAGTACTCAAACTTCGTACCTATCCCAACATGCCAAAAGGGCGAATGATTTCCCATTCGCACTGTCTCAAAACTAGTGACCCCCATTCTGGGATGGGTACAAACTAAACATTGCCAAATTTGTACGTCCATTGGTACTCCAGTGAAGTGAAACATACCACAAAATCCTAATCTTCTCTCATTGCATCACAAGTGTCTTACAAGTGTATCACAAGCAAATCCCCAGGTACTTGTATGCTTAGCTTTCTACTCAAAAAAATAAGTTTGTTATACGCCATGGTTTCCTCATTATATACCCATTATATGAACAGCTGGTTTCTACCACATTTTCAACCCCAAGAAACCATATGTGTTGGTTCTATGCCTCAGATTGCCTCATTACATCCCATCGTTAAGCTGATTTCCCCCATGGTTTCCATCTCTTACTTTCATCATTTTTCGCTATGGGATTTTAACCTCCATAAGTTGGGATATTTACTTAAACCCTTACAACTCTGGTGAAACATACCCAACTTTTTAGTCAGATCACATGGGTTTGTCTGAAAATAGGGTACCTCTAAATCCATTGGTTCATCATCATTTTCCCAATTAAATGGCTATTTCATTGGGGTATCCCCTATTTTACAAACCCACATCCTATCCCAGCACTTTCCTCAAGGAACGGATCCGCGGGTAGTGGCGCTTGAACTGCGCCGCCACGCCCACGCAGGACAGGCATGGCACGCCGCTGGTGTGGAAGGCAACTGAGCCGCTGACGTCGTCACTGCCCTCCTGAGGTCGGGTTTCACCACCAACAAATAGGGAGTTTCACCTGGGAAAATGGTGATTTACCTGGGAAAAATATCTAAAACTGGGTGATTTATCTAGGAAAAATGCCGACTTTTAGAGCACCAAAAGTTGGGACTTCACCATGAAAAGCTGGGATTTAACCATGAAACACTCGGGGTTTAACCATCAAACAATTGGGGTTTAACGTTTAACCAATATGATTCTTGGTTAAATCCAGACAAATGCTGAATTTAACCACTAAGAATGGGTATGATAGAGAACGAATCCATATGATGGGTACTTCGAACAGCTGGTAAATGGGTATCAATGCAGGATTTCACAACCAAAGAGGCCGCACGCGAAGCCGTTTTTTTTTTGTCCCCCCCCCCCTCCGGGAAGAACAACAACAACCACTGCTGGTACATGCATGGAGGCTCTGCCCCCCCCCCCCGCCCCCCGGACAACAACAACAACTCGGACCCATTTTTTTTTTTTGGGGGGGGGGCAGAAGAACAACAACTTGCGCAGGAGGAGGAAAAGCAAAACAGAAAGAGTCAGGCTGCACCACCCCCCCCGCCCCCCCGGACAACAACAAC